>JBBMJY010000018.1:2338047-2369740 GCA_037833715.1 Toxotes lorentzi | reverse complement strand
ACACACACACACACACACACACACACACACACACACACACACACACACACACACACACACACACACACAAAAACCAAAAAAAAAAACCCCAGCAATCTCAAGTTGACATTTTAAGGAGAAGTGTAATTGGCCATAAAGTAAAGCTGTTAGGTGTGTCAGCAGGAGCAGTTGAGCGTGAGAGTACATTGTTTGGTCAGACCATGTTAAAATTAAAGGGGATTTAGACGTTTTAAGAACAGGAAACTTAAGGAAGATTTATGTTGTCGGTTTTTATGTCTGTGCAGAAGATAAACAGGTTTACTGAGGATATCCACCTCTCCTCAAACATGTACTGAAACATTGCATTTACAACCAATGTGTAGTAACAGTACTGCATAAAAAACTCGCACTCACACATCAGCTCAGTTGCTGTTTTGAAATGCAAAAACCTACTTGAAACAGTGACTTTGACTTAGGTCACTGTAAAAGAATACCCCCCACATAACAAAACAGATTTCAAATAAATAAAATAATTTTCAAATGTAAAGTGCATATCTTTAAAAAACTGCAGTTTTGGTTTTATGAACTGAAAATGCAGCGACGATCACATGTTAAAAAGTGATTGTAAAAATACAAAGAAAAGAAAGAAGTGTTTACAAATAATAATGAATATACACCAGTCTTTAATAAGTACGGTGGAGATCCAACAGAAAAACTGTAGAGGCACTGTCTTTACAGTGGGATCCAACAGTCTGAGACCACCCTCCCAGACATACTTTGTGCCCATGGTCTCAGACTTTTGGACCACACTGTATATCTATACATTGTCAGGAGCTGCATAAAAACAAACATATCAGCTTACTCGTGGACTGCTGTCCCAGTGCTCACACAATTATGAGAAATTATGAGCCTTTTTCCAATGTTAAAGACATCAGCAATCCAGGCAATCGAGTGTAAGTACACTAATGAAGTCTGTTTTTGTGGTAGGATTTCTTCAATTTCAAGATGTATAGTGAACAGCCAGTTTGATATGTTTCCTGTTCCCTTGTCATTATTCATAACTTACTGGACATATTGAGCTTTGTGGTATTTGAGCAATGCAGGAAGCCACTGAAAAGGCTCAGTGGAGGGAGGACAGTAACTGAATTATTGTGACGTGATGGTAATTCTCCTCCTTATGTTCTTTTATTAACAGGGAGAAGACAGAAAAAAAAACTCTTTGCTATCTGAGCAGCATCTTTCCCAGATGCTCTCAGGAATGTCTGAGTACCCTCAACAGAGTCCTCAGCAAGCTCCAAGCATGTCAAATAACCTTAATTTACCAGCCGCCAGCAGCCAGACTTGCCTTTTCAATTCTCCTCAGCCTACCCTGGAAATGAACAACTTTTATTTCTCACAACAGTGGGAGAGCAGCAGCATCCACAACCAACAAACACAGATCTTGTGTGAATCAAATTCAAGTCAACATATCAAAACACAGGCCCAGATAACAGAAACACAAAACGCTTTTTCACAAATGCAGTCCAGCCCTCAGAAAACTACAATTTCACACCAGGACCAAAATCAAGGCCAAAAGCAGACCCAATGTGTCCAGCAAGGAAACGCGACTGAAGGTAATAACAGCACAGCAGTAAGCTGTTGCACCAAGTTAGCATTAGGAAGTCACAGAAGCCCAAGTCTCTTTCCTGATGTCAAAACATCATCCACCACAAACCACTGCCAAGTTTCTCATTCTCTTCAAGTCAGTAGACCTGCTGCTGGATGGACAGGAAACACCCAAACATCAAACAGCAACATGCTGGATAATAATACTGGGCCTCTATTAAAGCCCTTCACATACCCAGAACCTGCACCGGACACCAAGGATGGGGCACCAGATGATTACAAAACGCAGAGCAGTAACTCTGGGAGACCTGACATCACCAACAAATACCAGTCTTTTTTCTTTACTGGTCATCTTCATGACTACCATACTGCAGAGAGTCTCACCAGTGGCGTGAGGCCTGTGCAAAGCTGCCGGGACTACACAGAAGACACCAGCAGCAGTGACGACGAGGGAAAGCTTATCATTGAGCTTTAGGGGAAATGTGAACATACACAGATGCCATATGACGTTTGATCTGCTGTATATTCTTCAGAGGCAAACGTGCTCTGCAGGTAGAAATAATATCAGTGCCTGAGGAACCGCATGTGTAAACTAAATAAAATAAGTAAAAAAACAAATGAAAAAATAGCAGTCAATGACTTCTTTATATTTCACCATTACAAATAATATATTTGCAGTGGAAAAACCCAAGCAATGAGATTGCTTCTACCCCTAAGAAATACTGTGTGACCTCCGTTCTGCTTACACATGCTCATACACACATATTTTGCCATAATTCGTGCCTACCTTTCCACACTCACTCTCTCTCTCATAAATTGCAGTCTGCAACGCTCTCTAACCTTCCCTGACAACAGCTGTATGTGTGAATCATGTACATATGCTGCCAAATACCCATTAAATTGATGTCTGCTGCCAATCAGATCACTCAGGCAGTGACTGGAGGGCCGTGACCCTTTTCTCAGTCTGGGCTTTGTAGTGAGTCAGCAGCTATGCTTAGGCTCCGGAGCTCGAGGGGAACAGGAAGTGGGCAGATGTGAATGTTTCTGTACATAAACCCAAAGCTATAGCTCACACTAACTTGCTTGTCAATCCTCAGCCCATTAGTGGTCATAAAACGTTTTGGACTTGACAGGTGTATGTGTGCAGTAGTGCTGAATGAGCTTTATCTGCAGAGAATCTGTTCAGGCCTGTTCAGTCTGACACAGTAGATGTGTTTATAGTGCTGTTTGACACAGAGGAAAGCCAAGGGCACAAAAATGTGCAGCTGTTTACAGTTACAATTACAAGCTGATTTATTAATATGTTTTTTTTTATATTTTTTTCATTTTCTAATTTTTATATTCTTGTTACAGATTGTAAATGTAAACTTAACTGACCAAACAAATGAATTCATCTCAAATGTTTTTTGCACATCATATTGTGTTATCATCCATTTTAAGAACAGAAGTGGTAAATTAAACTGTTCTCAGAACCATTTTTTACTGGTCCGACTGTGTGGGTCTGTTCTTCAGTTAACCCTCCAACTTGACCTAAGGTGGCTTTTAGATGCTACCCCTTTGTTTCTTTTTTTTTTGGCTTGGGGGCCCAAAGACCTCACCAGCTTTGGCTGCTGTTTCTATGAAAACCAAGCCGTCGGGTGCTTAGATCAGAGCTGTGGCTAACTGAAAACTTTGTTGCTGCTGAATTCATTCAAAATTGTCTTGCACTTGCTATTAGTGGTGCATGAAAGAGAAGTTTAAGTTCAGTGATTGGATGTTTCCTTACAAAATGTGAGTCACAGTTAACATTTAGGTTTATGTGTTTAACCTGTTCAAATAACCATAGATTTTCTAAGGTAGCTGTTCATCACATGCTCTGATGATTCAATTTGGTCATGTTGATCCAAGCTGTAGAAGCGCTCCAGCTGTGAGTCATGCAACACTGTCTGTGGGAAAAACGAAGGGGACTTCAACTTCCAGAACCTGGTGTGTGTGAAACGGCTTAAAAAAAAACACAGCTTAAAATATATATATATATATATATATATATATATATAGGAATCAATTTGTTGTTAAAAAAATATACTAAGCCGTGCAGCTTTAAGTTTGGAGGCAAATTTTTTCCTTTAGCTCAGCTGTAACCAGCCATGAAAAGCCAGTTGTAGAAGGCACACAGTGGATTCCAGAAATGAGACTACTTTCCCATTTGAGTGGGAAAGAGATTTTTAAACACACAGAGGTGTATTTCACCTCTGTTGTCATATTCATATTGTTATTTTTCAACCCTACTTACTTTAAACCAAACTGGAAATATCAACTCAAAATCAGAGAGACAATCGGTGGTCCTTGGCCTTAAGGGCTTCATGAGGAAGTTTTCTACCACTGTGATTTGGGTTCGGTTACACTGTGCAGGCCCCAGTCCTGTCCTACAACACAGATCAAGGCCCCGGAGATTTCTGTGAATTGTGGAAAGCAAATGGTTTAACTGAAGACATATGTCAAAGAAAGAAAGAAAACGCAGCACATCAGGCTTTGATTTGTGTCAGTATATACTTGGAGCTTTTTCTTGTTACCATCTATAATCTGATCAACTCAGTGAGACTGCATTGAACATGAAGAGGCTACCCTGAACACATCCCAGTGTGTATCACCTTAATGCTATTTGAGGATTTTAAAACAGATAATAGAAGATAAAAACATATTCTCCAAGTGGACAAGCCGAAGCTACTTCAGCTAACTGAGCTGAAAATGATGCAGAGATATATGTGCCAGCAGAGAAGTGCTCAGAAAACAAACTATACATCACAGTGTTATTTCATCACGGTCATTTCCTGCTTCCTGCTGCTGCTGTGTGTCTGAGAATGAGTCTGGTTACCATCTGTTGATAACCTGTGGAATCTCACCTGTGTGTGGATTTGTCTTATCCTCTGTTAAAGGATAAGAGTAAGGCAGTGTTTTTTCTTTTATTGTCAATGTCCCTGAAGAGATTCAAAAGCAGCAATGAATTTATAATACTAACAAGTGCAGTCAAAGTCTTATGTGCCACTGTTCCACTGAGCTGTATCTTTACATTTACCTCCAACAAAAACATTCTGTTAGAGTAATGACTTGCTTGTACCTCATTAGAGATTCCAACTCCTTATACTTCACGCCAGTGAGGGAAGTCTTCTACATTATATTGTAGACATATCCTGCGATGAGGATCTGATATTCACACATCACGTCAGATCTACACCTTCCCACCTGTTTTACCAGCAGAGGTTATACAGGTATATTCTCAATTTTTAAAAAAGGTTACATCTTTTTCAAAGCTGCAGTAACTAAACTTTTTGGCCAGTTACAGTCACAGGCTGTAAACACAACACTGACATATTGTCAGCTTATTATGCTGATATGATGAAAGTGTTGGCAAACGGTTGCCTAGTTACACATCCAGCAGACACAGAGCATCATTAGCAGTTATTTGGGGTCATGTTTCTGTCCATTTGATGACTGTGTTGTGTTTGTTTTTGTCCACTCTTCTGTGTATTATATTACTGGTTGATATTACTTGTTGTTTAATTCATGCATACAACACTGTACAGCTGCAGCTAGCAAAGGTGTGGCCAGTTGTAATTGCTTGGTTTACTGCTGGGAGGCTTGTGAATTTCTTTGCAAGGATCAAGTCTGCAAGTCTGAACCTATACTAACACCTCATAATTTATTTGCTGATTATATTTTGGATTATTAATTCAACTATGCAAAGTAACTAGAAACTATATTTATCAAATACATGTACAGGGGTGGAGTAAAAAGTACATGACATGTCTCTGAATTGTAATAGAGTAGATCTATAAAGCAGCAGAAAATGGAAATAATCAAAGTACAACCACATTTTTTCTGTTTTATCAGTTTCCTCCTGTAGCTGGAAAAGTACTTTGGGAGAGAATTGTTGATAATTAAGAAACAGGTTCTCATCATGTCATATGAGATTTGAAGCCAAAACTATCAGGTAGTTTCTGTCCATGTGACTCCATGTTCACATCTCACAATTTATTTGTCGTAAGCATGTGAACATGAAATTGGCAGTGTCAAAAGAAATGTTTAAGGTACTGCAACACTGAGTCAAGCAGCTGGAAATGTGCAAAAACTGCAATATGTTAACTGCAGAGAAATACAAGCATCAGTCTTGTTTCAGTTTTTAGAATCAGTTCTTCGCCCACAGTACATTGCTATGATATTTTCTAATAAGTTCTGTTCTTCAGACGTTTTTCAGCACTCCTCAGCTCAACAAGTGAGTTTGTCTTATCCAAAACCTTACTATGGAGACTGAGTGTGTATTATGTGACTTAGCGTAAGTCAGCTGTCAACACTCCTGCAGCACATGTTGTTCAGCTCGTAGCTTACATAATGTAAGCTGGAAAGATGTAAAACCAATATTGTGTTGCAGAAATATTTGGAGTTTGAAAGGGGCCCATTGTGGCTACATTATTGCACTGGGGGGTCTCAAGGGGAAAAAAAAGAGCTGCGGGGCCCTGGTGATCCTGTCAACCATAGATGGCTCAGGTATACACAGGAGCTTTCCTGCATATGTGTACTATATTCCCAAACAAATTTGCAAACCAGTTGGCAGACAGATGACCTAGGGTCTTTGTGCCCTCTTTAGATTGAGGTTTGTTTCAGATTCAGATTTTCCTCAGAAATTGTATTCCTGACATGAAACAGCTCTTTACATTTCTGCCTATAGATCATTCAGAAAACTCAGTAAATGTTCAGACTTTCCTTCTTTGTTTGTTCGTGAAAAGTATCATGCCCTCACATGAGACACAGACTGAACAGGGTTATGTCTCTGTTTCTTTTTCTCATAAAAAAATGGGCCAAAAGCAAAATACTAGTAACCACTTTACCAGGACGTGCGTTTATTTGCTATTTTATTATCTCATGTTTACTCTTTTAAGACTTCAAGTCTGTTTGCTGCATTTCTGTAGGCCAGCTGCAGGTGGGTTGCACAACATGCTCCATACTTAAGCAAGGTGCACCAGCCTGCCCTCACACTGATGGTGACACTGAACACTGATGACGTTAGCAGACGCTCAGACTAATATGTAACAGCAGCTGCTTGAAACCTTTGAAAAGCGTGAACTCCTGCTGACACTACACTCCAGGGGTAGCAGTATGTTACAGGATGATTTCAGATTCTGGAGTAAAGAGATTGTTGCTGTCGAAAGTAGTTGTCAGTCTAATGCCAATGTATTAAAGCCAGTCACTAAAGTACGGAGATAGTAGAAGTAGAAAGCCTTTTCATCCATGCTGGCACAAACAACATTCCCAAGCGTGATTTGGTCAACATGTTTGATATCCTAATGTCATTCAAATGAGAATCCACATTTCCAGACTGATCCCCACATATGGCTGTGGAATGGGGCATTTCAGCAGACTGATCAGCCTGAACACCTGGCTGTCCTCTGCTTGTGATGCTCTCAGTGAGCTCTTTAATGATGGAATGTGTTGGTCTCCATCGAAACAAATCTGGAGTTTGGCTGCTATCCCCCAGTTTAGCATACGGAGTCCTCCGACCTCCTCGCAGAAACCAACCCTGCCACATCCTTGTGATCATCACTTATAGATACCCTGTGAGATTTGCAGTCAAACAACCTGGTGCATGTCCCAGGAACCTCATCACTGTCAATGCTCAGTCTCAAAATCACCAGAAACCAGCTCCTTCAGCTCCTTTGGCTCTGAAACCGGTTTGTAAGACTGGAAGTGGTATATATGCAGCCTGTTAAGTCATAATAAATCTGATCTCTTTAATATCCTTATATCTCAAACCATCCAGATAAACTCAATTTACAGTTATTTTAACAGAGACTTGGCCAAAAAAAAGACACTGATAATCAAACTGTTTCTTTTAGTGGTTTAATATTTCAGAACAGATGGAGATGGTACAGGAGGTGATGTGGCTATGTATGTAAAATCATCTCTGTCTGTACTTACTTCAGTCTCAGTCCCTAAATATCCTTGGAAACCCCAGTTTAGAGTGGCCCACCTCAGCATCTGATAATATTAAATAATAATCCTACACAGCTCATTTCACATCCCATTCACACCAGCCTGAAGCAGTCCTCCACGTCAAGCTGAACAGGCTTAACATCAACAATAATATTAAGGGAGAAATACCCTGCCTGTGGTGTTTCTGACCCTGGTGTTAGTGATCACTGACAGAAATGTGAAACAGAGGAAAACTGATTCACACTTAATGGTCAGAAGAAACTTGAAACCTTTTACAGCTCTGCTTTCTTCGAATGTTGTTCCATGGTACCTGATTTGTAAGTTGGTGGCACAGTGGCTCCAGTCTGGGACTGGATCTGTGTGTTGCTGCTCCAGGTTCCTCCCACAGACACACATGCTGCTTGAAAACTCCACATTGCCTGTAGGTGTGAGTGCAAAGTTGTTTGTCGCTCTGTTTGTGTTAACAATCTGTCTCGTGTGAAAGCTGCCTCTTGCTCAATGCATGCTGGGACAGGCCCCAGCCCTCTGTGACCCTGAATGGGATAAACAGTTTGAAAAGTAAAAGAATAGATAATTTACAAGTCAGACACTCTGAATTGCTATGGAGGTGTGCTCACATCTCATTCCCACACAGCTAAATTATTGTAGACCACTTCTAGGTCACAGTGTTTCCTATAGCGCAATACACACCTGGGTGCTCGCCTTCAGTATGGTTTACACACTGCACATCATGGGCTGTTAAATAAAAGACACATGAGCTTGAACAGGTCCTCTGTGTTTCAGACAAAATGAAACACTGCAGTAGTGCCACTGTAGTGGTCCACATGCTGTGAAGTAGTAGCTCTGGTAGCTGGGCTGGCTCTGGTTCAGAAGCTGAATGCTAAATTACAATGTAGAGCTGTCCCAAGCCAGAACCACACTCTGCATGAAGGGTGGCCAAGTTACAACATCTCCCCTCATACTGGCACACACACTATGGAATTCAGTTATGCTGTGAAAAGTATTTCCATAAATAACAAAAAAGGATTAAAGGATAATCTGTGGGCAAGAAAATATTTTTCTGTATTTTGGTACTTTTAGTTCCCATACCCACCTTTCTCATGGCAGACAGTTTGGGCTGAGAGCAGGAAAAGCACTAACATTGTAACATGTAACTATTAACATTAGGTCTATATTAATTAATCTACTTATTATTGCCTCGACCTTGTCGTCTAGCTCTCACTGAGGGAAGAAGCACATTTTAGTAAATGTCTGATTATTCCTTTAATTTAACCTCGTGTCTTAATTTTGACCCAATCTAGCAGAAACAAAGAAACAGAGAGTCATACTACTTCCGTTTTACCAAACATGATTAACACAGATCAGCAAAGCAATTCTGACACTAATCTGACTCATCACACGTGGATCGAAGCTGAGTCCCTGGAATCAAACTTCTACTAAACAGCTGCTGATTGTGGCCTGAAATCACAGAGTGATTAATGCCTCTGTTGCAAACATTTCATTCCTTATAATGACTAAGCACTGTCTGCTGCTCAGCAGAATTAAGACAGTTAAAATAACTTTAATGTTATTCATCACACCCTGAGTTGAATGAAGGCAGGATCTGACTCAGGTCGAATTAAAAAAAAAAAAAAAGAAAGAAAAGAGAGAGACACCAATTGATGATGTGGTTGGAACTCACTCCGACAGTGCAGTCAAGAGTCAGCAAGGTGAAGAGGGGTGGGCTGAGTACACATTCCTGGGGGGAGCCAATGCTCAGTGGGGGTCCAGGTTCCATTGCCTATCCCGACCCACTACAGTCTTCCAGTGAGAAAGTCCAGGATCCAGTTGCAGAGAGTTGTGCTGAAGCCCAGTGTGCTCAGCTTCCCCCTCAGCTGTTGTGGTTTGATGGTGCTGAAAGCTGAGCTGACATCTATGAACAGCATTCTGACGTGAGTGCAATTGTTTTCCCGGTGGGTTGGGGCCAGGTGTAGGACAGAGCACACTGCCCTACACCTGGACTGGTTGCTCTGACATGCAGATTGGTGGGGGTCTAAGGTTGGGGTAGGATGGATCTAATTTACATTTGTAAACAGTTGTTGTTGTCAGTGTTATTTGTGTCATTGTGTCCTCAGCAGGGAGCAGACCCCCCTGTCATCCATGGTTTGTGGTTGGAGCACACAATGATTGTCTCGATGTCT
Source organism: Toxotes lorentzi (assembly GCA_037833715.1). Taxonomy (NCBI): domain Eukaryota; kingdom Metazoa; phylum Chordata; class Actinopteri; family Toxotidae; genus Toxotes; species Toxotes lorentzi. Next base: position 2,360,009 of record JBBMJY010000018.1, on the reverse strand, counting down.
GTTACATCCTCCAGTAGTGTTGATTTGATCCGTCACAGACTCTGCCTGCTGTTGTAGGTCAGTATGGTGGTTGTAGGTTTCTGCCTCTCTGAAAATGCAGTGGCCCGTGCTCTCAAAGCAGTCCTGTAATGATGAGCTGCTCCCCTTAGGCCACTCACTGTAATTTGTTTCAGACAGACAGTATTTCATCCCCAGCTTGGAGCTGTTGAGTTTTCCCTCAGTGATTTCAGGCTAACAGCCAACATGAACACAGCTCTGCTTTTATTTTACTACATTTGATACTGATATTTGAAAATAGTAGAATTTTGTTGATGTTAGAAATTGTTCTTTTATGGATCTTTGAAAAAAACTCATCAAGCAGCGCCAGAGATTGAGACATCAGCATTTGAAAAATTCGTTTTCATTCATTGGGAATACTGCACCACTTCAGCGCTGGACATATGGAATATGTTGTCAGCCTGCTGAGACTCCTTTGAGTACATCACAATCACATTTTTAATTTACACAGTGTTGCACAGCTTGGACTCATACAGTATGTAGGAACAGTACAAGAAGGCTCATTTGATTTCCTGTATCCATTTTTGGTAGGTCAACACACAAATCTGTGTCTTGATATTTTTGTCTCTACAGCAGGTCACAGTTTCTTTCCTCACAGAGTAACCACTGTTTTTTTGTTTTTTTTGGACGGGGGCCTCTTTTGGACCTTGTGGTTACGACATGTATTGTTTAACATCAAGGTCCCGTGTGTATCTTTTATCCATTAATCGTGTTTGTCTTCAGTTTTTCAACTGTAATCTGAGAACATCACACACTGTAAAAAAAAAAAAATTCCAGCAGCTGTTTGCCAAAATAGTATCTTTAAATTATGGTAAAACGTTTCCTCCATTTACAGTAATAGATTGCATTGATACTATTGATTTTACAGTTAAAGCATGTGGTTATTTGAATATTTTACTGTAAAAAAGATGTTTTTAGATTAAAAAAAACAGTTTTACCTAAAAATGTACATGGAAACATGTTATTTTTATTGGTAAAACAATGTATGTTTTAAATGTAAAAACTCTTTTTTAATGGTAAAATACTGAATCAAGCATAGAGTTTATGGTTTAAAATGTGCTTATTTCAATATTTTTCTGAAAAAAAAAGTTTTTACATTTTATAAATACATGAAAAAAAAATGTAGTGTGTTGATAAATTCTGCAAAACATTATCAAAATTATTGCATTCATTTTGACAGACTGTGTTGTGGTGGCAATGTTTTATACTCACTGCTTTGGGCCCAGGCAGCAACCAGTCTTCTGGCTTGGATGGGTTTTAATACTGGCAGCAAGTCTCCCTCTGTGATGTACTGTAAATCATCTGTTGTCACTGCACCAAGTGCCTTCAAAGCATCTTCAACTGACTTGACAACTTGATCAGGAAGATTAGGAAGCACTGTTGCAGTGTCCCTTATCCTCTGTGATTGATCCATGTCTGTTAATACACACAAAAGTGACCATTTAGCATCTGGCCTTCTGATTTAGTGTGACAAGAGACTGTGCTTCAATGGGACAATCTGGTATCCACTGTTTATGTAATATGATAAAGGCCACATGTCAATCAGTTCACTAACTAGTTTGCACTCTAATCTTCCAGTGTCCTTTTTTACAGAGTACATGTGGTAGTGTGAAAGAAATTCCCCATCATAGTGCCTTCCTGGTTTCCAAATATTCTTGGATGAGAACATCCAGATAGGCGACCTGAGCCTTGAAAATTTGCTGAGCACAAATCAGGTCAACAATATCCTTAAGCTGCAAAATTAGCTGCCACACATTATCTTGGGGGTGCACTTTGCCACCAATTATCAGAGGCAACAGTCTCAAGAGGTTCCAATTTTGGACAGCATGTCCACTTAGTTTCAGTGTTTGAGAACTGACCTCACAAGGTTTGGAGCAAGCATCTGTTGCTTTGTAATTGAAGTGCTTGATTCGCCTGTTCAAAATTGTGTAGGTAAACCATCTCTTTTTTTTTTGATTTACTTGAGGTAAAGAGCAACATCGTATGAGAGGACACCCTCAAAGATGTTATGACCAAGACAGCGGGGCATGCCAGGTGAACAAACATCAAAGTTTTGTAGAGTATTAAATACTGACCTGAACTTGATCCCTTGTACTTGTGAGACGTCCTCTGTCTCCAGCTGTTCAATGGCAGATCTGTATGTTTGAAATTCAGTTCTAGAAATCAGACAATATCTGTAGAAGTACTCAGAAGAACTAAAATTTTCTGTGAAACCACCAATGGCATGAGAGCCTCCAGCAATGCAGTAGAGAGCTCCCTTTACATCTCCCATTGTCATCCCATTTTCCTCCAGTTCTCTCAGATCAGTAAGCAGTTCAGAAAAAATCTTGGAATGGCCAAAGTCCTTAAAATCCTTCTCTCTACACAATAAAAGCAGCTGCATGTGGTCAACATTTGATCGAACATGTGGGGGCATGTTAAGCAGAGAGAGGTACACAGTCAAGACCTTGTGCTTCTTTTTTGCAGAGCCCAGTGGGTTCACAACTTCGAATGCATCCTGGTATAAAACCAGCTTGAGACAACTTGGGTTTTCCTGAAGAAATGTGTTTGACAAAAACAACCTTACCATCACAGCTGTCAGAGAGAACATCGGTTTTGGAAATATTGTTAGGATCCATTGACACGTGGCCTTGCCAAAAACCAGACTCCTGCATTCCCTTTAAAGTTTTTAGCACAGAAATATAATAGGCAAACCTCTCTGTCCTGTTCTCATCTCTGCCCAACAAGATTTTTTTGGGCTCCACATATTTGAACATTTCTTGATAACACTGAGTTTGTAAGTAAGCAGTCCTCATAGGCCCTGTGTGGCAAGCTGTAAACAGGCCAGATTGTTTAATTGTGTCACTGATTTCTGCAATGTCTTCGTCTGAAACAGACATATCTTTTAGAAGCAAGTTTACTTTATTCAAAGTTTATATCTGTCCCAACTCGTGTATATTCTGTATTTCCTCAACGATGTTTTGAATGGTAGACAATGGAAGAAGATGTTGTCCCTGTAGTTTCATGTAAAACATACAGATATTTCTCAGATATAGGTCGCTGAAATTGGACCCATCCACTACAGTGTCGTGTGTGATGTTCAGCATCGGACACACTAGCAGGTTTCTGTGTGGTAGCACTTGTAGTGGGACTGTCACTGTGTGCATCTTGGATTGACCCACAAATCACATTTTCTGACCAACGTCTGTGCTTTCTGGACATGTGAGAGGTAAAAGACGTTTTTCCAGTGAACACACTTTTGCATCCTCTCACTGGGCAAGTTTGAGGAGCCTGGTGAGCTGGAGCTGGTGACCCGAAGTCAGAGGAGACAGACGGGCGTCAGATACAGTGCGCTGATTGGTCTATTTCAAACCTGGCGCCTAAATGTCAACTGTAGAGGAGAAATAAAATCTTACCTGATGCTTTTTAAATCATTACCATAATTTTGGATGCTTTTAATTTTGGCAGTTTTGAGATGCTATTTAAATCAATGCGATTCAGATGCTTTTTAAATCGTGTCATATAAAAATTATTCAAATGGTTTTCCTTACATAAATTTAATTTATCTCTGGATAGTAAATAAAGAGGGACCCTACTGAAGAAGCTGAAGCAGATTTGAATATTTTCAATATTTTTACATAAAACTGTCAATGTATCTTAATATAGTTGTAATTTTTTTTGTTAGGCTAAAAACGACACATTGTTTTAGTTTTTTTTTTTTTTAATCACAGTTAAAAAAAAGTCTTAAGTTTTGTTGGAGCAAACAAAGCTGTGTTTGACCACATGTATATTGATTCGAACCAAAAATGCCGTCTGCGTCTGTGTGCCGTCATCATTTTATGGCGTGTACTGGAGCGTGCAGTCAGCTGTCAACGTAAATAAAAAAGAACTATTTCACTTAACGATGTAAAATATATATTTGCAAAAATAATAGCCAAATAAAATATTTTATTTTAACTTTTCTTTTCTTGGATTTATGCATTGTTTACCTACCGGGGGGTCGAGAAGCTCAATAAATCTTGCCACCGGGTGTTGCACATCGACATATTTTGAGCGACAAAAATTAAAAACGTTTTATTTTAATGTTACAAGATCACCATAATCTTCAAATTTAGAATTACATTTAAAACACAAACGAACTAAAATAAAAATACATTTCAATTAAATCATTATTTATTACTCATTATTCATTTTCCAAAGTCACAGAGAGCCACTGGAGCCGCGGGTAGCCGACCCCTGACCTAAACCAGGCCAGCATCAATGTACCCCACAGCCTAACTGGATCTCCTAACTTTAGGGGCACTGTTCTCTTGGAATCTCTTCTAGCTGAGGTCTCTGGAGATTAAGCACTTGGGTTCAGAGTGTGGAGTCTCGTAGTAACAGAGTGGATGACATGACACAGCAGAGAATTTCACCTTCACTTTGATCTTAGCTACACACCTGTAAAGGGTCTTAACTGCATCTTGCACAGTTGTGATGCTGTAGCTGAACTGAACTAAACACTAAATCTGTCCACAGACAGACTCCAGTGGTTTCACACACACACACACACAGAGAGAGAGAGAGAGAGAGAGACTCACAAAGTGAAAGAAATAGCAGCTGGTAAAGATAATATGTGGGGCAGTTGTCTGCTTTGCCTTGGCTTGTAATCCAACCTGTCCAACATGTGTCCATCAAAGCTTTTTTAAGTAACCCCATATATGGCAGGTCCAGACAGAGCTCTGCAGACTGCTGGTCTGCTAACTTCAAATGATGCTGGCCTGTTTGTCATTTGGTTGTGGTTCCTAGGCATCTCCCTTCTGGGCACCCTGCAGATCCCTGAACCACAGCTTCAGAACCACTATGACCTATGACCTGCATCTTGTAAAAGAGGGGCTGACCTCAGCCCTCTGGCATCACTGAAACACAGCATCCAGCGGGTGGTGCTCTGCAGGCTCAGTGGCTTCAGACCACCACAAGTACAAATAACCAGAGCAAATTTGGAAGTTGAAGCCCTGCTGAAAGAGAAGAAGAGGGCTTTCATTTCAGGGGACAGAGAGGAGCAGAGGAGAGTTCAACATGAACTCAAATATAAGATTAGGCGGGCCAAGACCAGCTACAATAACAAGCTGGAGGATGTCCAGAGGGGAGACAGAGGGACAGCTGATGGAGACCATCGTTGGGCTAAGAAGACTCCAACCCCACTCCCTCTGCCACCCCTCCTCCCCCCTCTTCACACATTCCCAGTTCAGCGGTTTCCACCATCCTCCCCCAACCACTTTCACCACTTTCACCCCCTCTACCCCACCATCTTCACTTCACTCCATACCGCCCCCCTCCACCACAAACCCCCCACCTCTGAGTGGAGGGGAAAGACAAAGGAGATGGTGATCGACTTCCGAAGAAGGACACTACCCCACACATTGGTGAACATCCAGGGTGCAGACAATGAACTGGTGGACAGCTTCAAGTACCTGAGTGTTCACCTCAACAATAAACTGGACTGGACGCACAACACTGATGCCCTGTACAAGAAGGGCCAAAGTCGCCTCCACCTTCTGAGGTCCTTTGGAGTGCGCAGGCCTCTTTGAAAGACATTCTATGACTCTGTGGTAGCCTCCATCGTCCATTATGCCGTGGTCTGCTGGGGAGCAGGCAGCAAAGACCAAGACAGGAAGAGACTGATCAAGCTTGTCAGGAGGGCCAGCTCTGTCTTGGGCTGCCCACTGGACACTGTGGAGGAGGTGGGTGAGAAGAGGATGTTAGCTAAGCTGACATCCATTATGGACAACACCTCTCACCCCCTGCACCAGACTGTGGAGGCGCTGAGCAGCTCCTTCAGCGGCAGACTTAGACATAGTGTAAGACCACAGTGTAGGAAGGAGTGCTACCGCAGGTCCTTCATTCCCTCTGCTGCCAGAAGACTGTTTAGTTGTACTCTGGTCTGGCCTAACTTTTCATCTGTCCATGGTGGGACTGTGCAATATTTTTTTTCTCTTTCCCACAGTATCCTACTCATCACCCCTCCATCATCATGTAAATTTGTATGTAGCCAGTTTTTACTGTTTTTGTATTTTGTATACTGGTTTTGTAACTTAACTTTTTGGGTTCTTCTCGTACTTGAATTTCATGCACACTTCTTGTTTTTCTGTACTTTTTTCCGTTTTTCTTGTGAGCTGCCTTACAAGTCAATTTCCCTGCTGTGGGATCAATAAAGTGTTATCTTATCTTATCTTATTTTGTCTTATCTTATCTTATCTCATCTTATCTTAAATTACTTAGCTTTCAAATAAAAGCAAAAGATAAAAGACAAAAACAAAGAAGTAAAACTACCATTGACTTATGAAAACCCAGATCATAAAAGGTTTGTCTTTCTATAATTACAACAGAATTCTGAAAAAGAAACAAAAAGAAAAAAAAATCTTGGACATAAGTGTTGAATTTCAATTGTATTAATGTCTGCAATATAAAAAAAACATTATTTCATTTAATCTTATTAATGTAGAAGCTGAGTGATGAGACAGTCAACAGTCTGATTATTTGGATGGATGGAGAAAGCAAAAATGATGTTTATCTTCCCTGAGCTGCGTCGTAGTTAAATTTTGTGTCTGTAATTTGTGACTGAACTATAGCTAAACTTGTCAGTTTCAAACTCAGTTTTCAGAGATTTTTGTACCAACATTTGGGGACTTTGACAATAAAACGGAATATCTTATGCTAATCTACACTTTATGAGCCCGATCTTGTAAATAGTTGACTCTGAGACTGTAGTAACAGTCCAAACCCTGCACCCAAACTCTCATGATGGAGAGGGGGGAAAAACAAACAAGAACAAAAAAAACTTTCTTATGAAATGCAAACTTTTAGGAAGTAGTAAATCTCACTTTTCAAAATATTGATGGCTTTTTTTTTATATTCCAAAATGGCCCCGATTTATAGGCCTTTGTAAATTCAGTAATTTATATACAATTCGACTACTAATTCACTTTCGTTTGGTTGGTGGAACAAGTTACTCTCTCTCCACAAACTCCGTCGATTCTCAGCGGGCAACAGTAGCAAAAGAAAACTTTTATTTTGAAAACTGCGTCAGGAAGCATGCGTGATAATGCGCGCTGACTTGTCGCTGAGCTTTTCAGCTTATAATAAACCAGTTTGTGAAAGGGAGGCAAGCACAAGGTCCGAGCAGCGCAGCTCCACAGGCTCAGCAGCTGTATCTGAAACACCATACAGATGTTTTAACTCCACAGAGACACAGAAACTAACCAGCGGACACTTTGGACTTCTGAGGTTTTAATCATCCTGCGTGCACAGTTCAACTTCTTCTTCTTTTTTTTAATTAAAATTTTTAATTTTTAATTTCTAATGCTTCACGTGTGATGGCTAATGTGTCGTCGGTTGATGTGGGAGTTTTGTTTCTTATCGTCGTGACAGCATCTTTGGCCAACGGTGAGTAACACTGTGAGACCACGGGGTGGTCTGCTTACTGTGAGGCTTTAAAACATAAACACTGTTCACACACACACGTTGTTGTGCGCATAATGGCACAAAGATTGAACAGCTAACTGACAAACTGTGATGAAGAGCAGAATCAAAACATACAATCAGTTAGTTCTGTGCAATTAAAAACTGTGCAGTAAGACAATGCATCGGGTTAAACTGTGAAATCTTAGCAGGTGTTAGAATTGTTGTTGAAACATTATCATTTTCATTATACATTTATCCAGCTGGTTTTTTTTTTTTTTTTAATTGATTAATAAGGTAAGCAGAGCCCAGAGTGGTGTCCTAGAACAGATCACAGGTAACTAATTTACCATCATGTGAGGCAGAGAACGTAAGCAGGGCGTCACATTTGACCTGCAAATATTTGGTATCTTTACTGTTTAAATGACTGAAAATAGTGAATCCACACTTTAAACTGTCATCAGATATTTGACTAATCGACTTTGCTTGTAAGCAGAAGTGCAGCCAGTGTTGATATTACAGTCACTAAGGTTGGATCACCTCTAATAATTTTAATTTTTACTAAAAAAAAAAAAAAAATTGTATATAGATTCATCTCGTTATAATAAAGGTTTGGTCTTAACTGGAAAAGACGGGGCAGGTCTCACTGATTGCTGTGATCCTGCAGGTTCATCTTACAGAGATGTGAGCCAGACGAGGGAGGTGGAAGCGGTCAAACTGAGCACGCTCCTGCCCGCTGGTGCGGACCACCTCGCCACTGTCGCTCCTCACAGCGAGGTGAAGGCGAAGCTGTGCTCTGCGTGTGATCCGCCACGGGTCAGGAAGCGGGCGAAGAGATGCACGTGTTACACTTACAAAGACAAGGAGTGTGTGTATTACTGTCACCTGGACATCATCTGGATCAACACGCCAGAGTAAGAGTCACTCTCCAAACATCCTCCGTTTGCCTCAGTGTTTAGATGACTACAGTACAGTATTACCTTACTGTGATCCTCCTATAGGGACTTACCCTGTGTCTGTGCTGCTCATGACTTCACTGTGGTATCAGTGCATCAACCATGCACTTACATCAGTATCAATTTAAAGTTTAAAGCAACTTTTATAGCGTCATAACATGATGTCTCAGTTGTTCACTGTAGTCACACTAGTCTTTAATCACAGACATCCAGACAGAGGCTCTTATTATTTGAACATTGTGTGTGCAGGTTCACTGTAGGAGGCACAAATATGTCACTTATGCAGAAGAGAAATCCTGAAGAAGAATCGCTTCATTTTTTTTTAAGCTGTGAAAGGATTTGGGGAAAACTGAGCTGCAAAACTAGCCAGGCTTTTTTTCATACGTCAGCATTTCCTGTGTCTGGGTGAACTGTACAAATTAGATGAAATCTGAAGCGGTTTAGACCCTGAGCTCTCAGGTATTTATATTATATGACAGTGGGCAACAGGAAGCAGGGAGGGGTCCACCTTTTGGCCATCTGAGAAGTTTTGGTTGTTACTGAGTAACCTGTGAAATTTGTGTGAAATTTAAAATTTAAACACAAGGTCTGATAACTGTCCTATTATCCCAAAACTAACACCCTAAGGAGGGTTTGATTGGCTGAGACCACTGTTTTCCTTCATCTGTCATTAACTCATGCAGCATTCTTGCTTGTGTCATTTTATTTCACATCAGCTTCACAATCTGCAAACGTGAAACCTCAAAGTGTGGCACTGCTCACAGGTTGGAAACTCAAGTCCCTTTGAACTTTTTGACTGACAGAAGCACTGGTTGACACTGACTGAGCAGATTAGCAGACAGTTTTGTCCAAACAATGGATAAAAGTATTGTAGAGGGTGGCTCTACTCTACGCTATTGGAAAAACCTGGAACTTAAGCGCTGGGTTAATGCCATAAAAGTTTCCAGCACAAGAAGCATGTTTTAGTGCTGATTCGCTCTTAAAAATCTGTACCTATACCGTTTGACCAACAGGAGACATCAGCATGATGAGATCAAAGACTCGGCGTCATGAGACAGCAGTAACACCTTACAGATGAAGCTGAAAACTGGCAGGGTGCAACGTCTAGATTTATCTTCCTTTTGTACTCAGTGGTTATAACATGTGGGCCGAATCAAGCTGCAGCCGGAAGGTATATCCTCTGAAGTCATTTGGTGTGCAAATGTATTGCTCCTGCTCACACGAAACCAAATGAGTAGATTTTTTTTCACTTCACCTTTCTGAAAAGTTCAGAATCCGCTTGTTTGCACAGGGGGATCCTGTCCACTGTGTAGACAGGACGGCACAGTCCACACACACTCTGCACCTGTTCCTGGCCATTTTTGAACTTATGTGAATTCTCAGCATATTTATCAGTCATCCTGATAAAAGAGGATTTAGTCTTTATTTAGTCTTTATTTACATTTACAATTGTCTACAAACAAAACTGGTTCAAAGGGAACAGCTGTAGCTAGTGATTCAGAGTTCACCCAGAAGCATGTGTGTGAAAAGATGAAAACATCTGGGAAGACTGAAATTTACCCAGGTTTTATGCTTCTTAGGCGACAGCTTCTAACGTACCTGCATTTGTTACAGTAATTCAACCTTTTGACTTTACTCCTCTGACTTGGTCATGGTTGTTTTAAAATTTTTTTGTTTTCTGTCACTCCATGCGAGAACAGTACATCAACACTGTTCTCAGTGACAGATTCATTTGAAAGAGGTTAAACAGGGTGTGTTGCTGGGTGTTTCAGGGTGTGTTACAGTAATGAATTTAGATTTTTGTCACAATTTCATTTGTGTCTATTTTCATTACTGTCAGAGAAAAATCTGTACTGTGAGAAATCATGAAAATGATGCAAGTTCTTCACATTCTTCTCAGCCCAAAGTCATGACAGATACAGTATGAACCTCCATCCCAAGCTGAAAGGTAAAGATGTAAGGGTCAGATGCAGACATGTTTTCAGATGTATAGCTTCAACTGATTGATGCTATTGTTAGTAGAGGATGAAATGAAAAAAAAAATAGATTTGCTATGTTCTAGGTTAACAATAAAAAGCAAATGGTTTCAGGATTTCATTCTCAGAGAATATCTTACGCTGTCTCATCTCCTCATTGCCAGAAATATCTTGTCTGAAAAGTCTTTGACGTAGATGGTTGTATTTGAAAAGTGAACCTGAAACCACTTAGTGTTTAGTACAAATACAGGATGAAAAATGGCTTGACACTGCACCTTGTGAATAGTCCTTGAAGGACTGTTACCTGTTGACCTGACTTTATTATTCCCAAAGAAAATCCTGCTGTGCCAGTTCAGGGTTAAAGCTGCACATGGCAAGATTTTGACATCCAAATCCCCATCTGTCATAGCAGACTACTGTTAGTCATGAATTGGAGCTGCAACAGATGTAAAGCATCTCGTTCTCCTTAAAGGCATCGTGTGGATGTGGATTATTTGGTCAGTAGTAGTGCTATGAAACTTTGGTTTTATAAGTGGGTTCTTGTTGGTATCATGCAGCAGGACATACTGTCTCAGCACATGTGGGTGCACAAACTCACTGGGAAACTCTACAACTACATTTACAATATTCCACTGATTGACATCCACCATAGGGAGTAAACAAGATGTCCGCTAACAAGAGAAAATGGATGTAAACAATGTATGATTTAACATAACATAAATCATACAGAAATACTGAATGTAAACTTGAAAACCCAACAGGGAACCTTAATGCTTGCCCTATCTCTTTGGTCAAGTGAAATTCTAGTCATGAGTAAAGACTCTGACATCAAGGAATTTCAACTAAAGCCCAAAATATAAGATTAAGTATCATGTAAAACAAGGAAAAGCAGCAAATTCTCACATTTGAGAATGTGGAACTATCAGATATCTTCATTTTTACTGTAGAATTACTTATTTCATTCAGCTACCTTGAAAATCAAGAGGAGGATGCACAGAGGATGCAGAGGAGGAAACGAAGAGATGAGGAGAGAGAGCTGGGTCCAGATAGGAGAGATTGATGGAGGAGAGCGAATCTCTCTTTGATCATCATGGGTAACGTGAGAACGCTGGAAAATAAAGATGACTGCTGGAGATGGACGAGCTTAGTGGCCCTGGTGAGGAATTTGTGAGCGTAGAAAGATGGCAACAGGAAGATGGCGACAGGAAGATGCTCTGGATTCCATCACTGGCATTGACAGGTTTCAGATGGTTCGGGCAGACAGTAATAAAGCGGCTTGTTTTTAACAACAGATGGTGCCACCCTGGTCATATTACTGTGAAGGAACATTTCTGCAGTCCAGACATTTTATGTTAGCCGTGGGGCTATGTCCATTCAACATTCCCAGGGAGTTCTCACACACCATCTTGGTTGTTGTTAACGTCTCCCCTTCGCTAACCTGGCAACCACGTGTGACATCTTCTCTCTCTTACCGTGAGACTCCACACTCTGCAACCCAGCGCTGCTTCATGGTCTCCGGCGACTTCAACTGGACAAGACTCTCACCTCTTTCACTCAGTTTGTGGTCTGTTGTTCAACTAGGATCACCATCTAGTTGCTAATTGTCTCTATGCTGTTTGATGTAGATCTGTTTGTGTACAATAGGTTTGTCTGAGCTTTTTCACTAAAAAGCAGCTTCCTGTTGTTGATGAGAGCCACTGTAAAACAAAAACAATGAGCTGAAAGATACTTGAATGCGCCGTAGAGCTGAGAGGATGATCCCTTTTACATTTCACATATTCATATGATTAGTGCAGCTTCAATCATGCTTTAGTTGCCAATGTCTTTAGCAGATATTGAAAAAAAAAGAAAAACATTTGAGATTAATGTTTTGTAGATATGTTCTGTACAAAATGTCTGCAAAATATATCATACCAAACATAATGTGGACTGAATCATGCTTCTCCAAAAAACATTTATCTTATGCAAAAAATATTTCGAAACGGCAGATGCAGTGGCTTAATGTGACGTATTTCTGAGTGAAACTGAAAGGCAGGTCAGAATTAGGAAAAGGAAACTGAACAAAAAGGGATTTGGAGCAATATGGCCTCCACCCACACCTCCATCACCTGCATTGTTACATCAGGAGGGAGAGGTTTAGGGAGAAATGGATAACGTAGACCTCAACTACCTTCTTCTGTCAACTGATGTTAGCATCAGGGTTATGAGACTTTAGAAAGCTCATCCAGAGCCACAAGCCACAACAGTTTTCCCAGGCTGAGCAGTACTAACCGTGATGAGTGAACCAGCCTTAATGTGTAAAATCGGTGGAATGCCACTTTAAATTACAACAGTTCTGATTGGTAAAAACATATGATGTGTGCAAGCCATGTGCCTGGTCAGAGCATTGGAGTTAAGCAGGATCATCTGTCATGCTAACACAGATCCTAACAAAACACAGCACAGCCAGATTCTTTTTGAATCTTCGTCACTATCCTTGAGTCTCTTCAAAGGAGAGCACTTTTTTTTGCAGTGTGCTTACAGAGAGCCAACTGTGAGAGGAGCACATGGCATTGTTTCGTCTGAATTCAGTTGGGTTCTCAGGGGCTCGTGGCAAAATAATCTGATATATCTATCCAGTCTCGATTACAGCTAACTTGACACTTGCCTCACTACACAAACTAATACAGTTCTGAACAGCTCTGTGGTGGGTTAGAGAAGTTTATTGAGTTTCCATTGTATTTCTTGATGCAGCTTTCTTGCCTTGTGGTCTTTCTCACTGATGGGTGGCCATACTGGGCCAACATCTGGGATTATCATACTTAACTTTGAGAAGATTCATAGGTGGTGCATCTGACATGCAGCATTGGAAAGAAAACTTAGTCCTTTGGGGGCAGACACTCACCTCCACAGGAAGTCTGGGATCAGAGGATCAGAGATTTGAGGTTACATTCCTTGGTATTCAGGGTCAGGCTGAAGATCCTCGAAAGGGATCAAGGTCTCATGTTGTTCAAGGAAAAGGTGGTACTAAATGGTTTCACTTGTTCTTGTTCTTCATAGAAATGTACAGCCATATGGGGAGAACAAGATAAGACTCGAGGGCAGGGTCAATGTGATCAGCTCACGATGTGGATGCTCTGAACCAGTGAAACGCACGAGCTACTTGTCTGAAATTAAAGGAAAACTCTGGTTTATTACAACTTAGGTCTTATTTTAGTGGTTTTGGCCATCGTTTCCACCAGTAATAATAGAACAGCACTCACCAAGTTTATTGCTGAGATCTGGGAACACAGAAACATCGCAACGTAGTCCAACGAGGCAAGAGACACGAACAGTCAGACGATCTGAAAGGTTGAAAACAAACCCAAGTTCATTAAACGTAGCTGAAAGAGAAAATGGCAGCAAATGGTAAAACTATTTCCCTGACTGTCTGTTGTATAATTAGCTTAAAAACATCAGTCACCCTGTTCACTACTAACATTATCACCTCTGTGTTTTTCCTGATCTTGATATGCCCTTTGGTTTGGTATTTCACATCCTGGATAGCGTGCGTTGGTGTAAAACTGACTTACCAGTTTAATAGGTATACCTGTTCAATCTATTGACTCCAGATTTGTTGTGTAATAAGTGTGAAGCTCATGTTAAACTGTTGCTGATGCTGTTTTCAGAGAGGTTAAATATGGTCATTTTGGAGGCTGCAGCTTTTGATAGTGTTTTACTGGACTGTGTTATTCTGAAATGTGTTTCCTGTAGTCTTTCAGCATCTTGTATCCAAATGGTGGAGAAGAAAATATTGGAAACACTTCTCAGTATAATGCAGTCCAGTATAACACCACCATCTTATAAGACACAAAGACTAGAAAGGTAGAATGGATAGCTCTGTGTGCCACAGTGCTACTGCACAGGACTGCATTAGTGCAAGTGTGCCTAGAAAACTGGTACGTCAGTCTAATGTACAGGGGTTCCTGTCTGCCTTTGTCACTCAGCACACTGTATATGTGTGTGTCATATTATAGGCATACTGTACCATATGGTATGTCCAGTTACCAGGGTTCCCTGCGAATGAGACGCTCTGCTGGGACTAAGAACCATGGGAGGGGGGCAGAAGCCCAGCGCTGTGTGTGTGCTCTGCAGACTGACTCTGACTGCAGCAGCTTCTGCATGGACAGGTAAGTGTGGCACAGCAGAAGAACAGATGCAGTCATGTAAGAAATATTAGAGATAAGAGATAGTAACAGAAAACAACATTTCTTCAACCATGTCATCGCACTAAAATACACATGTGGAAATGGTGGACAGTCAGATGTCCATTAAAAACAAATCACACACACACAAGCCACTGTCCTGTTTCAGTCCACAAGATGTACTGACCTGTGGTGACCCTAGCAGCAATGCTTATTATTGACGCTACGTTACAAGTTTAACATGAACTCATAAAATGTACCTACCTACCAAGTTAAATATATAAACACAGAGGATTTAAACATTGCCAGCCCTTACATCAGGTTAGTGACTATAGCGTACATACGTACACTTCACTGTGAGGTTTCACCCAGTGTAGAAAATAGTGCCACTGCTGGTTCATGGTGGTCTTTACTTTGTTGTGAATTCTGGGTAATTTAGCAACAACTGATGAGACGTGGCCATACGTGTCTGTGTATTTTTTTCCAGCAGGCAGAGGAGGCCACCCCTAGGAGCACCAAAAATAGACGAAGGATCAGCAGCTCTGCGCAGTGGGCCTGCTATGAAATGAAGCCATCAGTGACATTCTCAGAATCTGGACATACATTATCTATTACATAAGGCATCCCCTTATCTGCAAAGCTGCTTCCACAAAAACTGAAGGTGAGGGATATGGAGTGCGTGCCCCAACCCTACCCCCCCCGCCCACAACCCGTGTCTGTTTGGCAGGTGTGGATGATGTTTTTCATTATCCTGTCACAACTTAGGATGCTTTACATGGTCAGTTTGTGTTGGCCATGAGAGTCTTTGAAAGAGACTGCTGCTCACACATGTCTGTGCCACGTGATGTGGAAGGCCACTTCAAGAGCTGCTGACATCCGACTCCACCACCTCAACCCATGTCATTGAAACATCAACCGGGGTTTTAGGCCGTTACCTTATGAATGGAGTTAGTTTCATCAGTAACTCTTGAAAACATGCAGATCACAACATTTCAGTGAATTACTGAAACAACAATAAGCAAAACGCAGTGTACAGTACTTACTCTTTTAAGCTGAATCCATTGCAAAGTCTTGTGTATATGAAATGTGTTTCAGTATATAGAGGCTATAAATTATATTTTCGTACAATACCCACATGTACAATAAAGGTATATAATGAGATGTTGTATCTAAAATTATATATGTGATCATGCTAACCAACAGTCCTCTGTGGTAAAGAACCCAGTCAGGTAAAAAATAACCACACAGCAAATGTATATGGTATTTATCTTCTGTCTTTTAATGATTCGGTTTTGGTCTCTGACAAAAGGAAGGGATGGATTCCTTGCTATATGTTAGAAAGAGTCTGATGCTGGTTTTATTTAAGCATATTTAAAATTTATCAGAGACTCCTTTTACATTCATACTTCATTCATATCATGAGACTCTGAATTAATCTAGCTGTAGCCTATATCTGTACTGACTGATGCCAGCATGTTGCCATGTGTGTTGCATTGCACAGTGCTGTCAGGCACACTTTGTCCACAGTGTTCCCTAACTGACATATGTATATATGCAACGATCCACATTATATATCTATATATATTGTATCTGCTAAGGGATTTGTGTCTCCATACTATACAAAGATAAAACCATATAGTAAAACTGCACTTAATGCATGCTTTGTAAAAGCCCATAAGGCAGATTTATACCACTACATTTAATAATGATTACACTGGTGTTACCAGCCCCGTAACATCCCTAAAAGTGTATTATACTGATCCAAGCTGCACAGTGTCCCTGTAGTGCATGATTTAAGGTCTAATCCGTTATTCAGTACCAGTGCAGGAGGTAGTGTGCCCTTCATGAAGCGAGGCAGAAAGCAAGCTGTGGTGGGTGACTGTTTAACACATTCAACTTTCCTGCAGAAGACTGAAGAAGATGTCTGTGTCCAGTCCCAGTGAAACAATGCAAACTTCTTTCCTCTAAGCATAAGAGAACTCTGTGTGTAGAGGTCAGGGTGGTAAATGGGTGTATAACACATCTTACTTTGTTGAAGGAAACCGGAGTTTGTGTCCCGTCACAATCCAACTTAATGTTTGGTTTTTAACCATAACCACAGTCTTGTCCCAACCTCAGCCAAGTGTTTACTTGCCCAACCTTAATCATGGTGTATTTGCCATAACCACAGTCTTAGCCATACCGTGGTTGCCATGCGCTGATCCTGATAGAAAGAATTATAAAAAAGTTTTAAACAAGTTGGCAAAAACATTGTCAATTAACATGATCCAGAACATTCTGTCTGGCAAAGATGCAGATCTAAGGTTTGCTGTTCTGCTCATCATGGCGGAGGATAGTTTCTTGAAGAAATATCAGATAGTTCACTCTAATTTTCTGTCAGCGATCGTTCTGGGACTGTTGCCAGCAAAACAGATTCAAGAATGTTCCACATAAACACTCAAGTACCCACTTTGCCCACAAGTGGTTGTAATGACAGACCAGAAATGTTCGAGTAGCAGTGATAAATAAAATCATTATGTGAATTTAATAAACAAAAAACAAAAAAACAATTCTATTCTTTGTGGCTGTTACTGATATCCACTGAGGAGCATCTTAAACCAAATAATATGTTAAGACACCTGGGAAAATACGGGAGTCAGTCGTGGATAAAATTTAATCAAGTTGAGAATCCTTGAGCTTTTTCATTATTTTTTCATCTTTCTAATAACACTTGGTATGAGTATTGCTTTTGAAGGTATAATGAAAGAAGGATTGTTTGTTGTGCGGAATGTGCTGGAAAAAAACTCCATGGTACAAACACAGAGGCTCTAATCAGATATTGTTCTAAATAATAATTTTGTAGATTTATTAAATATATATGCAAAATATGGTTCTTCTTAAGAGAGTCTTACCTGAACAAAAGTGTTTATAGAGGAATTAGTTTTGAATGATACCCAGTCCTAACGGATTCTTTAGCTTGCAGGTGTATGAAGTGTACAGTATGAAGTGGCCTCTACCATCATCTGAAAGTGCTGTCGATTTTGGCAGGAGAGAAATTTTCTATTATGAGAGTGATGGATGATTGAAAGTAGGTGCTGACTGATTTTAGCTGTACACTCAGTCAGAGCTGTAGGAAGAAAGTGCCCCACCTGAATTAAACTTATTATTGTGTGTCCAAGAACATACAAGTATTTTATAATTGACATGTCAGTGATATTAGGTATGCCAAGAAATGCAGATCGTTACTTCATTTGTTATTGTTTCCTTTTGTATCCTGTCAGACAAGAACATTGACAACAAAAGCCTTTACCATTAAGAACAGACCTCAAACAACATATTGCTCCATAGTATGACCGCATTATATGAGATCCATGTGCGTGGATGTAGAGGTGTATATAATTGAAAAGAAATTTCTCACATGCCCTCGTTCTTTGGCTCCAGGTTCCGGGCCATATGTTTTAAAAACATATCACTTCCCAGAGGACTGAAATGAACTCTGTCATGCTGTTTTAGTTTTAAATAATTTTCTTGATTTGAGAGGTGGTTTTCAGTACTTTGGAGGGCGTGTGTCTGTCCGTCTATCTGTCTGTCTGTCTGTCTGTCTGTCTGTCCGTCTGTCCATCTGTCTGTGGACAGATTTTCTCACTGCAATAACATCACAACTGTGTAAGATGCAGGTGTGTAGTTAAGATGAAAATGAAGGCCAAGTCCAAAGATGGGTGTGGTCCATCATATACATTCTATAATGTATAGAATGTATAGTAATTCCTTATGAGGGCTCATGGGGTGGGACTGTCAACATGTTGACGGACGCCATGGCTGGTGTGATCCCACCGCAAGATGGTCTCTAGGGAACATCAGTGTACAGATACAGAGCAGAAGATTATGAGTAAAACTCAGCTCTCAGTTTCCACACTGACACTGAAGTTGTGAGGACAATCACAGAGCAGCATCCAATCAGAGCAGATGTTGAAGGAGTGGAAGATTTTCAAGATGCACTTTTCTGAGACCCAGGTGGGTTCACACACATACACAGCACATTGGATTTTTACCATAATCAGACATAATTTATCCCATGTAGGAAGAACCTGCTTTGTACAGATATGTTTCCTGTTCTTCACACACATGTTCACTAAAGCACTTTTTTTTACTGTCTTTGTGTACCCTCACCGCTGATAGTTTGTTCACAGATTGTATTCAGTCTCTCACTCTCTCTCTTTTTTTTTCATCACTACCGGGGGGTGCAGTAGCGCAGTGGCTGGCACTGTTGCCTTGCATCGAGAGGTTTCCGGGTTCAGGCCCCGGTCCGGGCACTTCTGTGCGGAGTGTCTATGTTCTCCCTGTGTAGAGGGTTGCGTCGGGAAGGGCATCCTGCCTAAACCCCTGATGGGGAACAGCTGAAAGTGGAACAACACCAATAGATCTTCACTAATCATCTACAAATTTAGATTTATTTATTTTACAAACTTAAGAAATGTCTGTCAGCATCACTTTACAATCTCAAAACCTTATTGCCTGTAATTTGTGCCCAGAAGATAGTAGTTAAATAGTTTTTCTGAGATTTCTAAGCGGATTTATTTATTTATTTGTGATGGACATTTGACACTGTCTCAGGGATAGCCCCCGGAAGTATCAGTCACGTGGAACGATTTCATTGTATGTTTTGTGTGTGCGTTAAGGTTTGGTGGAGTTACGACTCTCATAAGGAGGATGATTTTTGACTCTTCTCTTCTGGCTTTGTCCTGTGGAATGTCCATGTCTAGTACAGACCACATCCTGTAATTTCCTCATGGTTAAAATGCCTTTCAGGAATGATGAGTTACAGATGAGTTATGATGAGTGCAGTGAATATTTCACTCTTCACTTCGTCTTGTTAAAGTTAATTTAGATATTTACGTTAATTTTCTCTGTGAGTGTAGTAGAGTTGTCTTGTTGTTTATGTAATTATTACTTTAATTATAAACTTTATCTTCTTTATCTTTTATCATCTGGGAGATGTTCAGTGGCCTGATGGGTCTGACAGACACTTTATTTAGGGATATTTTGGTGGTCTTTTGAGCAAAGCTGTGCATGCTTGAAACATTTTCTAACTTAATGTTTTTTAGCTGATCTATTGGTTCCACTACAGGTCTGTTCTACCACTTATAACCCTTGTGAAAAAAAGTGAAATTATAACCTGTCAAAAACAAATATGTTGGTTGAACATGCCTGGTCATAATGGGAAAATGATTTTTACACCACGAGGTGTAACAAATAAAAGATTCAAAAGATTATAGAACAGGTGTTTACAGTCTCAAACATAGAGTCAAAACAAAAACTGCTGCTCACAGATGACATATGGCAGACTGGGAGGGCCCTTCCTGCTGGAGCTCTGATATCTGATATCAATACCTGTTCAAAACCTAAATCTAAACTTCAGAAAATATGTGTGGGAAAACGTATACAGCCAGGATCATCTGTTGCCTTTATGGATCCAACAAATACAAATGGACCTTTCAGCGATGACGTTCAACACAACCCGGGACTGTGTATCAGAAAAAAAATGATCACAGAAAATTTGTATGTGAAACAAGTGTGTGTTGATCCACATAACACACAGTGTAACTGTACCTCATGGTGCTCTCTGTGTGACAGAGCAGACACAGTTGGTTGAGACTAGTTATCCCTTTGCTGTACCCTACCCTCATGTTGCTTTAACTTCCTGTGTATGAAGCATTTAGTATTTATATGGTATAGGCTCTAAGTAGTTTTATATATTTGCTGGTAAGTAATTAAACTACAATACAAAAACATTTTGAGTGTTTTTTTTTTACATTCACTATTGTATTTACTATCAGGTGTTATTTTTCTTAGCTTAGCAGACATGGAGCCAATCAAACCTCATGGTTTGTGACCCTTCTTAACTGTTAAATAAGTGAGTGACAGTTTTTTCAGTTTTTCAAAATGTGAATTATCATGATTTTTGCAGACCTGGACAAGACCAGTGAGAAGCTGCAGCTGATTTTTTGTTGAAACTGTGCAATAACCGAAACAACATTTGAATATGGTTTGGGTCTAAAACGTGAGTATCTCGTTAAAAATATGGACTCTCATCAAACATACATATGGAAATGATGGTCTATGGTAAATTTATGTTATTTCACATGCAGTCGCATCACTCTACCGTCAGCAGTGCCTGTCGCAATGATATAAATTTCATTCCATATGGACACAGAAGTTAACTTACTCATTTTCATTTTTTGTCAACTGACAGCAACTTGTACCTCTGCATCAGTCTCATGGTCTTCAACCACAGAGTATCTATGGTGGAGCAGATGCACAGTTCAGATCAGTTCCTTTGTGGGATCTGCTACTGTGTCTTCATGCACCACCTCTGTCTGAGCAGAGAAAAAAACTGTTTTCTGTACCACACATGTAACATGTTAGTGTAGGATGGTTGTCGAAAAAAGCACTTTTTATGAATCCACATTGCAACTTGAGGAACTTAAACATCACAGCTGGGATTTTCTTATTTTCCGTCATTCTCTTGTAATTATCACATGAGCACAAATCCCATTTCCTTTCTAACATTCTGAGTGATCACTTTTATAAGGCACTTTGGAACAGTCAGAAATAAGGATGGCTTAAGGAAACTGTTGTTTACACTGCATACTGATGCTTTAAAGGAGTAAAGTTTCACTTTCAGTCCCTGGGGATCTAATTTGTCCTCACTGACCTGAACCTTATACTGACATAAGAGATGCTTGTCTGAGAAATTCCCAAAAGAGAGCACAGGAGCCCTTCCTCAGTCCACATGTATATGTGCCTGGGTGTGTGTGCATTGAAGTGATGATGAAAACAGAGACAAGAAAAAGATCTCCTCCCACGAATACAATGTGTTGCCTGGCTGATTGTGGCTTTGGGTTTAACAGTGTTAAAAATGTGCTGTTTATTTTGTGGGAGTCTAACCACATGGTTATGAGATCAAGTGTCCAGAGCAGATTCATCCAAGTAACACCACAACTGTGCGTGATAAAATCTCCCCACTACTACAGTTGTGGTCAAGCTAACTCCTTTAAAAGCTGCAGGGTTGTGACCTTTTGACCTTGGGCAAGGTGTATTTAATCTTGCCATCCTCCCCTTGGGCAGGTTGTATCAGTTGGATGTACACCAGTTGTAACAATAGACTGACCCTACCACCATCTAGATGTAGTGCTATATCTGAGACTAAATTTTGCTCCTGGCCAAAAGTAGGTGTAAAGTTTTGACTAGTTTCCAGAGTGAGAATAAGAATGTTGAAACACTGGTACATCTAATATACAGGCTCTATACAGGCTCTATAGTACACAGGATCAGTGATTGAGAGATTTAGTTTCAGCAGGGCTGAATCGTTTTGTTATCACCGAAGTTACAACAGAGAGCTGTCCCCAGCA
>JBBMJY010000018.1:2308804-2320387 GCA_037833715.1 Toxotes lorentzi | reverse complement strand
AACGCAATTTCAATTCTCTGTTTGTCCTGTACATACTGCAGAATTGACAATAAAGCTGACTTTGACTTTGACTTTGAAAAGCCACGGCCAGAGTGGACGCTGACTCCAGCTGTTAGCACACAGCCAGTCTCCTCAGTGAAAACAACATGTCGTACCTTGCATCTCATTGAGACGATTGACTTTTTCTTTCAGGCCTTTGCGAAGCTCGTTTATCTCTTTGTCCAGCTGCTCCTGGTCTATGAATGACCAACGACCAAAACAGTTTAGGATGATCACATTTAACAACTGCATGCACTGATACAACTGATACACTGATACAACTGCATGCTAATGTTTGGGCTCACCAGGGCAAATTCCATGTTTTGCTGATTTTTAAGTGAAAAGAAGTAAATCCGACCCCTGCAGTCAGTGGACAGTAAAAGTATTGTTCAAATGTTAATGTACTTGTTACTTAACAAATTGAAAAAAAAAAAAACGACACAGAAATTGTGGCATGTAGGAAGCAGGACACGATGTGGAAGATGAAGAAAACTTTGAGAAAATAAACCACATGTCTGCTGGACAGAAAACGAAGCAAAATCAAGAAACTCAAAGCAAAAAGTGGCTGATTTCTAAAGCAGGACACTGATCCAAAGAGGACCTCACAATCCACCAGGAACTACTTCAAGAAACATAAGCTGAAGTTCATCACTGAACACATGCTGTGTTTGACAGGATGGACTGAACATACAGTGTCTCAGAACTTTAAGTGACTTGCAGGAAGAGGCTGAAATTTCCTAAATCAAGAATAGAAAGAGTCTTAGGTGCTACATAAAGTGTTTTCAAGCCCTGAAGTCTGCCAGAGGATGGTACAAAATACTGTCATAGTAGGGACACCAAACTTCTGCACATGCCACAAAAATGCTCAAATTTTTTGAGAAGTTTGAGAAATACAAAGTAAAACGTGTATTAAGATTAGTACGGCTCAGTTTAATGCCGCAGGGCGTGTATTTAGTTCTTTTTACTTCTAATATCAATAACACACTGAATTTGCCCCAGGCTGCACAGACTTTATAAAACTGTATGAGTAAAACAAATCTATCCATTATGTGTACATATTAACTGTGTGTTTTTTACCTTTCTCAATCATCTCTCTTGTCTTTGATTTGGGGAATTTGATGAACATGTTTCCAAAGCAAACCTTCACTTTCTCTGCAAATGACAGTAAATAGTGATCAATACCTGTTCATGTACAGCACATATACAAGCAGTATTACAGAGTTTTGTCTCCACTGTTAAATAACAGTAATCAGTGTCTCCACAGGCTAAGCTGATGGACGTCGATGAGCGTCCACTAACGACTGTGACTCAAACAGGAAGCACTGAAACCTCAACATTACCAGCACCTCGAGATGAAGGTCGCTCACCTGAGTCTGACATTTCAGCTTTCAGTGCATTCAGTGCTTCTCTGTTCCTGTTTCTCTTTGTGTCCAGGTCCACAATCTGAAACATCAACAGAGAACATGACCTCTGAACATTACACAGGAGGTGATGCTGCAACATCAATGTGCTTTTTCATTATGGAATATAGAAAAGTATTC
Source organism: Toxotes lorentzi (assembly GCA_037833715.1). Taxonomy (NCBI): domain Eukaryota; kingdom Metazoa; phylum Chordata; class Actinopteri; family Toxotidae; genus Toxotes; species Toxotes lorentzi. The sequence goes on along the minus strand of JBBMJY010000018.1, from coordinate 2,318,807 downwards.
AGCTAATATCAATGTTTTTGGACTTATGTATAAAATCATGTCTGATAGTTGACAGTAGTTTTACAATATGAATATATCGTACAGTGCTTCAGGGCAAATTATAATATAATACTGTCAGATGGCATCACAGTTGTAAACTGAGTGACCATTAAAATACAAACCTATATTAAATATGACCTGTATGAAACACTGTGTCAGCTCTGTGACTGTGACATGTCTGTGGACTAAATGTGTTTTAATGTGTGGCGTTTCTGGTGTTCGTGCTCCTTCATACTGATGTGGATAAATTATAGTATAGTGCAGGCAAATAAAGTTTAATACAGTCCAGGTTAGCTTCTGTTTCTCATATAAAGTCGTTTCTCTTTGATGAGCTCCTCACCTCAGACTTCCTGTTAAACTGAAACTCAGTCCTGTGGCTGTGTATAAGACAGCAGCGCTTCTTTTTGCTCAGAAGTTTTAATGTAAGGAAAGATATTTAAACAGATGTCTACAAATCACTCTGACTCGGTCCTAACTAACGTTATGACCCGACGTAGCTGTGACAAACTGGCTGTGAACCGCGCTTGTTAGCTTAGATGCTAACACTCTCAGTAACAGAGGTGTACCTAAGTGTTAGCATTTAAGCTAACACCTCCGTTACCTGATATAACCTTTCATCGCCGGTGGCTGTGCTCTGCATGTTACACAAAGCTTGTCGTTACCAGGGGAGTTTTTTTAGCTACCTGTTGTTTAGTGGTGAGGACATCCTCCGCTCCTTCCTCCACTTCTGTCAAATACTCCAAAATACGCTGGGTTTCAGCGTCCATGCTGGCTGTGTCACTATAAAAATACGTCCGGTCAGAAACAACGGCTGCGCTGCATAAGGAAAGGACCGGCAGGAAGCCGCACGGTAATAATTCCCCATACAGCGATTATGAAACACATTTTCTGTGTCGTCCATCTCCATTTATGTTTGTAAATTTAACCATTTTAGTTTAATATTGTCGAAGAATGACACCAGTATTTCAGATTACAGTACAAGAGTATTTTCCATCAACAAGTTTGCTGAAAAGCTTTTCTTTTTTCCTTTTTTTGTTTAAATTCCAGTTCTGCTGTATGGGGAATTTTCAGATGAAAGCATTGTTAAGTAAAGACAAATTATATTCAGTATCAAGTTTTAAATGTAATGTCTGTATTGTATTAAAATGTCTGATTTACTTTCTCTATGTTAAAAGTTTGTAATTTCCTCAGACTTATACTGACACAGTGATGTGATCATTTTCTGTCCCTCCTTTTTAATTAAACATTCAATCAATCTGTACTTTACAAATTTGTACACAAGTACTTTCAAACTATATGAAAGCGACAACTTTCTTGGTCTGTGCAGATTGGCCCATAGCACAGATATCTCTGAGACAGAAATATACAGTATATATCTGCTAATGTTCACCTTTGCACCAAGTGAATCCATCACATCTGCAGCATCTTTTAAATGTGTGGAAAGTTCTCACACAGCCTGCAGTACACGCAAAACGTAGTTCCTGGAAATTTCACATGATACATCTCATATCTGCAGAAGGGATTTTCAGACACTGTAAATGTAAAATGTAAGAAATTACAAAAGTCTTTGGTCTCAGACTTTTGAACCCCACTGTATATTTCTGTCACCTTTGCAACTAACCACAGTGACCACAGTTCTTAGAGCCACAGCACAAATACTTGCACAAATACTAAGGGGTCTGAATACTTTCTGAGGACAAACAAGTTCAAAAAGCATTCTTCACACCGCTCACTCCTGCTTATCAGGCTATTTCCTGTGAGTGGCTGGTTATAACTGAAGATGACTGAGATGTAAATATCAATGTTTTCATCAACTCCTCTCTGCACTACAGTGAGAGGACAATGTTGAGATTGACCTGAGACACTATAAGAGGGGGACAGCTCCTCCCTATCTCTCGACTATACATCCACAAACGTCAGTGAGAAATCAGTCACAAAAAACGTGAAGAAAGGAAGGACAAGGCCCACAGCTCAGCTTCTCCCCACCTTTTCCAGTAACCTTTAATAACTTTCGTAATGCTTTTCTTTTTTGTTGACAGACCAAAACATCTGTGATGTCTTCTTCATTCACATCACTAGTAAAACTATGTTGAAAAACTTACACTTACAATCCTCAAGCTGCTGTTATGTAACAAATTCAACCTGTTTTGTCCTGTTCAGTCTGTTACCAGGAGAAAGTTTGGACGTGGGTAAATTGTCCATTATTGCAGTGACAGCATCTGGTTTTACTTCTCGCTCCTCAGCTGTTCTCCTTCGCTCTGCTCCTCCTCTTCTGCACTCAGAACCACTCCGTTTTTTCTCTGATCCGTTTTGTTGTCTCTCTACTCCTCCACCTCTCCTTTGCTCTGAGCCACTCCTTTTCCTAAACCCTCCTGTCCTGTAGTCCAACACATTCCCCCGTGCTGCCGAACAGTCTCTCCCAGCCCCAACGCTCGAGTCCGTGGCAGTGGAATGAGGCTTGGTGTTAGCACCTTGAACTGGGTTGCGGATGTTGCCTGAGGCTTGCATTCTCCTCAGGTGGCTGTTGATCCTCACAGGGCTGCTGAACCTCTGAGCTCGGGATACGGAGCTCCTGTCTGAGGAGTGGACCCGGCTCTCGCTGTAGCTCCTTTTGGGGAGAGACACGGGCCCCCTGTGCTCCAGCATGGGACTCAGTCTAGACTGACGGGTGTGACTGTGCGAGGAGCGGCAGCAGGACGTGTTACAGGTGGAGTGGCGGATGTGGTACATTGTGCAGGCACAGCCGGAGAGCAGGGTTGAGTGACTGGCCAGCGAAGAGAGGAAGGTGAGAGGGAAGGCACGCTGACACTGGAGGATACACTTCGGGGAGCTGAGGCGTGATGTGACAGCAGCAGGTGACCTGTGGCAGCTGGATATAACATCTGACTTCCCACTCTCTTCCTGGACAGTCTGGATCTGACGCCACTCCAGCTGCAGCAGCCTTTCCAAATACCTTTCCAAAGATCCCACTGGCCTGGGCCGAGGGGCCCCCAGGCCCTCCATGTTGTAGAAGACAGCCAGCTGACTGAGGCTCCAGGAGTTAAAAGGTGGAGGAAGGAAGTCTGGGAAGTCAAATCCACCACGTCCCTGTCCTCTTGTCCTGTGGCTGCGAGTGGAGCAGTCTTCGGCCTCAATGACGTCTGGCCTCAGTTTGAGCTGTGGAGGAACCCGACCAGAGAATGAAACCGGAAGTCTCTCCGACTCAGACAAGTCTGTGTCACTGTCACCTTCTCCATGGCCGCTCAGACTTCCTTCCTCCAGTTTTGATGAGTGTCTCTCCAGCAGATCGGGGCTGGAGTCAGACAGACGGTGGCAGGGGAAGGCTGGAGTGTGTCTGCTCCCTCTGAATCCTGTGTGCTTCTGTTCTCTGCGGCCAGAGCGCTGAGCAGCTGGCTGCACCTTTGGCTCCATCCTGTCCTCTGCAGGGGACAGTGGATGGGACTTTGACTCTAAGGTTCCCTGAGCACTAGAAAGAGAAGATTATCTTAACACTCGTGTAACAAAGAATAACATCCCATCTGCACAAACAGCAACCTCACCTGTGTTGACATGTATTGCGTTTAGACTGGGAGGTGTGAGGCTTGTGCTTTCTTCCTGGCTGCAGCCTCTGTGATTACAGAGAGACACTGTTACACCTGCACACATTCTCAGCTCACACTCCAAACTGAGGCTGGGAAATATCATCACTGTTGACTAATCTAATTATTATTTTCTCAATTAATCTCTTGCTCTATGAATTGTCTGAATTTTAATATTCTAATTTCTTGACTGTTTTATCAGCCGATGAATGAACAGACTCATACTTTCAGTTGTACACCTCACACTTACCTTCTCATTATTATTTTCTTGACTTGGGATCGTGGACTGTGGCTGCAGTGGTTTCCTTTGTGCCTGTCGCCTTCCCATTTTGTTGCTTGAAGAAAAAAAAATGTATTAATCATTAAACACACCCACTGACCCAAATAATCATAGGAAAATACGAATGAAACATAAAAACAATAAGATCTCCCGTGGTCTGCAGAGCCGCCTACATGACCGCTGTCTTTCGTAACGTGTGTGTGTGTGTGTGTGTGTGTGCGTGTGTGTGTGTGTGTGTGTGTGTGCGTGTGTGTGTGTGTGTGTGTGTGTGTGTGTGTGTGTGTGTGTGAAGAACAAACACACAACGTCTCCTGATCAAAGTGCAGTGATACACAAATAACAAGCATCTCGGCGTCGCCATAGTGACACAGGCACGAGCGATTAAAAGAGCATCCCTGTCTCCACCACTTACTCCTAAACCATAAATAATCAGAACATCGGACGGTACCTGCCCACATTAGGCCTGTTGTTGCTCCACGACGCCTTCTTCTTCCAGTCCCTCTCCCTGAGGAAAACCCGCTCCACACATTGTTGTGCCACTCGCTCCTGTAGAATTGTGCCCATCCCCGTTTATCGCAGGCTCCAATGAAACGAGTCAGTGGGCTGTTCACGAGGAACACGGCGGTGTGATGGTGATGTGCGGGGGGGCTGAGAAGAACCGACTGCACCGCTTTCTCATTAACATCTGTTGGCGCGATGGAGGACTCAGCTGCCGCCCAGCAGAGGGCAGCACTGATCCACACAGAGGATGAGCTTTGGTAATCAATATTCAATCAGACAAAGGAGTGGGTGTATAGATAGGTTATGTGTTTGTGTGCATTTATGTATGTGCCTGTACAGGTGCTGTGCCCGGATTAAACTGCAATAAAGGTTCAGAATAAAATAAGATCAAAACATTTATTCTTTATTTCCAGGCCCGTTTCTTATTGATTTATTGTTATTTTCAGTGATGGAAGACAGACTCTGATCTCAGTAAAAGTGCTGCATAGAAGGGTAAAAGTACAGGAAGTATTAAATATTAAATATACTCAAAGTGCCCGTTAGTAAAGTACTAATTATTCAGAATGATCCATTTCAGAATAATATATAATGCTTACTTGGATTCTAAGTATGGCTGCATTCATATTTAGTCATGTAAGCTTAATATGTGAGCCTGTAACTTTAGAGGTGGGGCTGTATACTGAAATATACTGAAGTACAGAGTGGGTTCACTTAGTGACAGTCCATCACTACTGCACTGTTGTGCTCTGTTGTATGGGAAACTGTGTTTAATAAAACCTGCAGCCAAATTAAATCTGCAACCAGTCGGCTCATTTATTTCAGAAACCTCTGCTCATCATTTTATAAACTTTCATTTCACTCTCATTGAAACAGACGAAGACACAGTCCTCAACTATAAAGCTCTTTATGCCCTTTAGTTAAAATGACATCCTCCTGTAAGTCCTACTGACCACAGAGAACCACTCTTTTATATGTGGTTGCTTTTTCATGTAATAGCATTTATCTTTGTCATTATTCTGTGTTATTTAAGCAGAAGCAACTGAAAAGCTCTTGTGCTTTTTCCTCAAAACTGATAAACAGGTGCTACATAAATAGGTAACTGGGCCTGACCTGAACTTCTGCTGTTCCTGTTATCATCACTACTAATAATTCAGAAATTGAAGGATAAATAGAAAGAAAGGACATGTACCTGTTACACAGACAGAGGGACAAAATTTATCTTTGGGCTCCCGTTGACCCTAATTAACCACCTCGTGTATTGTGTAGTACATGTACTAACCAGTATACCTGTGTTTGAGTGAGACCTCACACTTTTTAACAGGAGCCTGTGTTATAAACTTGGAGATGGACATTGAAAGATGTGGACATGTGTCTCTTGTGAGTCTCCCAGCTTTATGTAAGGCTAAATCACTGCAGTACCCCTGTAAACAGATAATGTTTGTTTGAACATGGACCTTCTTTTAAGTTTGCCTAATTACATTTGCCTCAGTGTTCTTCCACCTATTTTTTTTTTGTCTTTTATTAACAACAGTGTAACAACTGTCTTGCAACTATATATGTTTTGTCCTTTTCTAATAAAAATGATTTTTCCGATCATTCCTTTCCGATGGAATAAAAAAAAAAGAAAGCTACTACAATAGTTAGATAAGACAGGCAATATAACATAAGCAGGGGCATCTTAACAGTGGTTACTGATAGAACTGATGAAGCTGACTGAAAAATGGCATTGAAAGAAAGAGATAGGCTAACAAGAGCAACGAGTTGGCTGGATGATAGTGAGGCAGACAGGGTAACAATACCAAAGAATCAAGAACCAGTCGGTATGATAGGCAGACACTTACAGATCAAACACCAGAAAACAAGTAGAAAGTATTAATCCGATTCAATCAGGATGGCGGTTCACTCCCAGGGTTGAAGATATAAAATGTATCATAGTTGAAATCTGCAGCCCAAGCAAAGAGGGAAACATTAAGCTAATTTGTATAAATGGAAATGGAAATATGGTGTGAAGATTTTAATCACAGGGTGGAAAGACAGTGGTGCCTTGGTGGAATAAGGAATGAGGCAGAGCTAAACACGAAGGAAACAAGGAATTCAGAGCTCAGAGGAGAAACATCAGAGCAGAGGCCTGGTCGAGTCCAGTTCTGTGTGAGGTTTCTTCCTGTTAAGAGGGAGTTTTTCCTCTACACCGTCACCAAGCACTTGCTCATGTTGGGAACTGTTTTCCTCTAAATTACTGTAAGATGTTGTTCTAACTCTGTAAAGTGCCTGGAGATAACCTATGTTATGAAAGGGCTTTGAACAAATAAAACTGAACTGAATTGATTTGGCTTGGAGGATGGATAAATATACAAAAACAGAGCACATGGAGATAATCCTGGTCCACTGCTGGAGGGGAAGTAAAGTTATGGGATGTCTGGTCCATGTTTAGACAAATAGGAAGTCAGTTAAAATCCCAGCATTGGTTGATGGGGAGAGGCTGGTTGTGTCAGACAAAGAGGAGGCATGTGTGTTAGGTCATTTGCTGCACTACATAGTGCTGAGCACCTTGATGATACTATAGACAGCACAAAGACCCTGTATCAGTGGTGTGCCTGCACGACAAGCAAGGAAAGCAGTGTTCAACCAGTTAAAGCTAAAAAAACACATCAATTAGAACGATACCAAATCTCTCTTTACTTCTCAGAGCAGCGGTCTGTTGTTGATTTTGCCCATTCGCATTCATCTTGTAATTTACTGCCGTGTTGTGGCAGGAGCACGCTATGGTCTGGAAGCTGTGGGGGGGCAGCATGTTTTAGATGTTGGTGCGTGTGCATTGTGGCTAATCTTGGGACCTTTGACAACTGACTTGACTAACTTGGTTTTCTGGAAAAGAAAAGAGAATGGCAAACAAATGAAGTGGGAGTTAGAACAGGTATGTACCTGAGGAACAAACACGCGTGTGTGGGATTTGGTGTGTATGTCCCTGGGTTTAAAATATTTCTCTCCAAAAGACTGTCCCACTAGTTATCAGTGGACAGCAAAGAGGATTTACTCATTAGACTTTATCATTGCTTGCTCAGACTTCACAGATGTGGTACAGATGTACCAGATACCAGCACATGTGGCTCTCTCACACCACTTCCCTTTGCCTCTTGACCAGCACATATCCCAGTGCTGTCCGCCTTCTTAACAGCTTAGAACTTGCACTTTAGACCAGTTTGCTTTGTTTTAATTATTTTTATATTTTATTATTTTGTTGTGGACTAGTATTATTATTTTAGTATCCTAGTTATCTTACAATACTGAACTTGCTCTTCTTTTATTAGGTTTTATAGATATATTCTTTTGTCATTACTTATGCTGCTACTAATGTCAGTGGGTATGTGAGTGTTTTTTATTTATAACTGCGTTTGGTAATTAAGTATTGAATCTTGAATCTTTAAAGAAAACACAACTAAGAAAATGCAATGTTGCAGGGACTGAGATTAACTGAAGACTGTACTAGTGTGTTTTACTTCACGACATCTTTTTGCAGAGCTACTTTAAACTTTAAAGGGCTAATGATTTAAAGGGGATGAACAAAAGTCTATATACACTTGTCTTTTTTCATTACTCGTTAATGGGACAAAAAAGACATTACATTCCAAGATTTAAGTGTGAATTGAAAGTTGTGGGGAAAAATAATTTCCATTTGGTTTGAAAACAGTCAGAGTTATATAGATTTTTTTTCCGAGCACACATTGACATGGTCACAGGAGAAATTAACTTTGTTAATAATGGCACAGTTCCATCAGGTGTCCCACTAAGCCAACTGACAACTAGCTCTGTTAAATCTGGCTTTGCCAAGGCAGCCATGAATGCACATGAGAAAGGTGCACTAACAGCTTAAGCCCCTGAGGAAATGATGTAAAGGCATAGGGTCATATTCAGGAAGGTAAAATGTGGTGGGGCCCAAAAGAGACCAAAGATAGGAAAGTGCTCTCAGACTTTTGGAGCCCACACAAGATAAAAGAGTGAATCAAATGGATAACTGATAGATCGAGAGGAAAAGGGAACATGGTGTGTAAACATAAACTGAACCTTGATAAAGACGAGGGCTATCTGATGTGCTGCACATGCTGCATTTCCTCAGTCCACTGCACTGAAACAGTCACTTTAGTGAATCCTGTGCTGAATAAAAGAACTTCAGAGAAATTCATATGTAACGATACTTGTTATTCACTAGGCTATGGTACACGGTGTGGTGTCAGAATCCCTCACTGTCATAGGAACAAAGTCATTCTGATACTTCTCCTGTTGCTCTTTATTAGTTACTATTTTATTGCAAATTCATTTCTTTTGTCCGTGTAAGCATCACTACTACACACTTAGTCTACAAACTGAGGATGAACATACAAACTTTACAGATTTGATGTTTACCTCCTGCACCACTCACATTCACATACATTTAGCTAATGCCCAAAACACTGTTAGGTCCTGCAGGACTCTGTCAAGCTAGTGTCAAAAACTGTTAAGTACAGGAAGTCGGTAACGAGTGCCTGCTGAGATATTCAGCCACGTTTACATTCTGTGATGAGATGTTGTCTGATTTAAATAATCATTTTGTACTTTATTTTGTTGTAGCAGAGTCAGTGTATGTCTTCTAATGCATTAAACACTGATGCATTTAAGAAGTCTGACTTATTTTGCTGGATCAAGAAGAAAATGAAGCTGATAACTGTGGCACGTGTACATGAAGCCAGGCTTTGTGTTGGCACTGGTTTCAGTTTAGGTAGTTTTCTGCTAAGCTAACTGTCTCTAGGCTGCAGTTCCATATTTAGCATACACACATGAAAGCTGAATCAATCTTCTCAGTTAACTCAGGAAGTGTATTAGTGCAAATTATTCCTTTAAAATGCATCATGACAAACACACAACAGTGGAGAAGAATCCACAGGAGACAGGAGTTCAGTAGTTTTCACTGATAACCAAAAACAGTTAGAAATGTTATATTCCTTCAGACTGTTCTGATCTAATGTGAGACATATTAGTAGTGAATGGAATCTGTTTGAAACTTCTGTCTTTTAACTCAAACACACTGATGACAGTTATTTGCCTATAAACATACTTCATTTGCATAGTTCAGGACAATGTTTATTACAACATGGCTCAGGTGTGTGTTTGTGAGAGGAATGGATTTTTAATGTGTTAGAAACCTTTAAAGTGTTAATGTGATCATTAGCATGTTAAGGCTTTAACTGTTACAACTCTTGGGACATGACGGTAGGTCTGAACTGATTCTGCTGAGATGCTGATGTCCACACACATCACTGCATGTAGGACACTGATGCTCCTCATGGCTTTCTGCCCTCTGGAATGTGGCTTAATACTCAATGGTCACTGCCTTTGTCTTCAGGTACTCGTTGAGCGCCTCTTGTCCTGTTGGAGTAACAGAGAGACTTGTGACAGGCTGCTGTACAGTGTCCTAAGGCTGCGAGCTTTTGCAGCACCACGCCTGGCTTTTTTTTTTTTTTTTTTTTTTTTTTTTTTTCCCCCAAAAAAAAAAAAAAGCGAAAAGGTTGAAGTTTGCCACCAACCACAACCAAAAAACACCCTCCCACACCCAAAAAAAAAAAAGAAAAAA
>JBBMJY010000018.1:2290090-2308704 GCA_037833715.1 Toxotes lorentzi | reverse complement strand
GGGAGAAAAGAGGGGGGGGGGGGGGGGTGGGGGGGGGTGGGGGGGGGGGGGGGGGTTGTGGAAACACCGGGTTTTTTTTTTTTTTTTTTTTTTTTTTTTTTTTTTTTACCATCAAGGAAACACAGATGTGACAGGTTAGAGTTTGAAACTCAACACACACAAACAACAGCTTTCAAAACATCAACAGAAAGATGAAAAGACATTTATTACCAACTGAGCTTGTGATTGTTTTCTTATTATTTCTTATTAACACTGATTAATTGTTTGGTCTGATTCTGACTGTTTATATCAGCCTCTGACATTCATTGCCAGAAAATACTGAAAAATATCCACCACTGCCTTCCAGAGCAAAGCCTTTTTGAGAGGCTGAATGCAGTGAATTCTTGTTTAGGTTTAAAGTTGATGATAATAATCAAAATAACAATAATTATTAAAATTGCTGTGGACATTCTTGTTGCACGTTAAATGTTTAAGTCTGATGTAAAACTGTCCTTTAAGAACTGATCAGAATCCTCACACATTTCCTATGAAGGCGGTGAACACATCCTGATCTGTATAACCAAAGTCTGTGAGGGTTTAGCCAAACCCAGCACAGAGGTAACATGATCTGGTTAATTCAAACCTGATTTAAACAGTTAATGTAAGATTAAAAATGAGAGTTAATTGGAATAATTCTAAATTAACAGTGTGACTAAAGCCATCAACATAAATTTATTTATATTTCCTTTACCTGGTGTAAAATACAAATTCTATTACAATACTTAACTGAAACAACTACAGCTGCAGAGTAACAGCAGCAGTTTTACTCACCCAGGTCTTTACCAAATCCAGATTGTTTAAAGCCTCCAAAAGGTGAGGCCACATCGGTCTTGTTGTAGGTGTTGACAAAAACTGTGCCTGCATTGAGCTTTTCACTGACGTACAGAGCTTTGTTGATGTCCCGTGTGAAAACACCTGATGCCAGGCCGTACTCTGTAGCATTGGCCCTTCTCAGGACATCGTCCACATCACTGAGACAGGTGGACAAGACAGGAGACAGGGCAGAGGGAGAGTCAGACCACTGAAGAACAGACTTGATGATGTGAATCGCACAGATGATGTGAAAATTCTGTAAGCTGTGGCAAATGAAGCAAAACGGGGACATCAGCGAGTTCAAAGTGTGGAGTAACCTTGAGTCTTACCTGCCGTTGAACTTAGAGATGATCATGACGGGGCCAAATGACTCCTCTTTAGCAATGAACATGTGGTCTTGCACATCAGTGAACACCGTGGGTTCAAAGAAGAAACCTGGAAGGACACAAATAACAAGACAGCACAGTAGATAGACCTACGTGAATAATGCATCATCCATCGGAGGACCACACTGACTCACTGAAATCTGACACTCACTACACCATCAGTCTTCCGCTGTCTCACCTGGCCTCTCTACCTGTTTGCCACCATAGACCAGGGTGGCTCCCTCCTTCAAACCGGTCTGACAATACTCCACTAGTTTGTCCAAGTGGGCTTTGTGGTTCTGAGGGCCGTGGTCAGTGGACCGGTCCAGTGGATCACCAATCTTCATCTTCTTGACCTCGTCAACCTGAGAGAGAAGACATCCCAACTTTATTCTTTAAAACTGTATTCTTTAAAACGCTGATGTTTATGAGCCATGGACAGACTGCGTTTTGTTATCAGTGGTGCAGAGGAGTCACAGGTCCACTTGGTTCTGAGGAACCAACACCTGATTCAGGACCAGGTCCAAATTCTACTCAGTGTAATCAGAATGGCTACAGTCTTGTTTTACTGCCATGAGGGAGTCGGGTCTGTGTGCCAATATGTCCAACACCCGAGAGGATCTGAATGGACTTGAGAAACCATTGTTTATTGTTTAATGAAGCAAGAAGTGGTCATCAGGATTTCCCTGGTCCTATCAGACAGTGTTTTGTGGAGGGAAGTGCACAGTAAGGATTTAGAGCAGAGTTTGGAATCTGAACCAAACAGTAACCAGAGAAAATTAAAGGTCAGACAAAATAAAATGAGTTGATCTGACACAAACCTTAAACATCTGTTCTGTATGGAAGTGTATGGAGAACCAACTGTTTTATGACATTAATGCAAAGACGGGGTCATCATGAAAATAACACAGTCTAGTGATTTACAGAACAGATAAGTACACTGCAGCAGGAAAAACATCCAATTTCATTTCAGCTGGATTTCATTCATTCATCACATGTAACTGTTCTAATTATCCCAAATCACTAGCAATACATTTGAATTCATATCCAAACAGATCTTACAGTTCCTCACATTAAAAGTGTAAAAGATTATAAACAAAGGGAAATAAAATTATGTTTCCTCTGTAAATTAAAAGAATAATAAAAACTGACCAATCAAAAGTAAACTTGTGCTTTGGATGGGCATTTTACAGATCACTGTGTGGACAGTAGGGCTGGACCAAAAATCCTATCTTGGTAGATTGTAAGTTGTAAGTCACAAGCACTTTTATTCAAACAGACTGTGATAAAAATAAAACGCAAAGACAGGGTTTAATTCCTTGTTTGAAAATATACAGCAGCAAAACTTGTAAATGAAAAATGATCCAGTCCATCCACGGGTTGAAAATGTATTTGTGGTGGCGGATGATGGAGCATGTGACTGATGTGCACGCAGAGTGCATGCAGTTTAGAGGTGAAGAGTGTAACCCACACTATTTTCTGTAACTACAATTTACAGATGTCCCCTAAACGCCTCACATGCAGACTATCTGTAGACTCTAGCTTAATGGCTGTAGGCCCTGCTCAGTTAGTGCAGCACACACAACTCAGACTGGCATCTGACTAAAAATGAGTTTAAAAAATAAGGAGTTAGGTTGAACGGAGTGACTTTATCTACCTTGGTGAGTCTTAGTCCACCTGTGCCGGCTGCTCGAGTAGAGCCTCTGTATGGGACACGCTGCTGTCTCTGAGAATCACTTGTTCTCAACAACAATAACAGCCTGATTAAAGCAGAGAATGATTATGGCAGAGGAGAGATGCAGACCCTGGCACAGCTTTACAGAAGACACATCAAACTATACTGATATAAACTGCATCGTCTCATCCTATATATTGTTTGAAAATGAATCAATATACCTTTAAAAAGTTGATATACCATCCAGCCCTAGTAAACAGCAAGATTACAGAAAATGAGAACAAGCTAAATGAACAATACTTTTTTTTTATTAGATCCCGTCTTTTACTTCATTTTTATCTCCACCTTATCACACAACCCTCAGTCTGCTCAAGAGAACCGCCGTGTTGATCTGATCTAAGGTTTGTGTGAGGTGCTGGTGTGAAGCTGCTGTGGCTCTAACTCATGAAAACCACCTCAGAGGATTTACTCACTGTTTTGGCACAAGAGACAAATGGCAGTTTTTGCAGTCTTCATGTGCAAAGAGATTCAGATCAGAAATAAACAAAATGCCTCTGGGCAGCTTTTTGATATTCAGAGATGTGGGGAAAAAATGTGAATTGGAAAACATCAGCAGCGGAAGATAAAAAAACACGTACCACTTTTTTCACAAACTGGTCATGAATGGTGTCCTCCACAAACAGTCTGCCAGCTGCAATGCAGTTCTCTCCCTTATTGAAGAACACTGAGCTCATGCCCTGGAAAACACACGCACACGCACAAACAAAACAAAACAAAACAAAACAAAAAACAAAACAAAACAAGCACACACAAAAACAAAACAAAACAAACAAACAAACAAAAAACCACAGCAGTTTTACCTTGGTAACTATTTAAAGCTACAATATGCAAGTTCTGGAAATCATAGCCTCATAGTCTCCCAGCAGCTAATACTGGGTTGAAGCTTTGGTGTGAAGGGACCAGAAGTGTGTTCACGTTTTGACTGACAGCCATTAGCTCCCACCCCTGACTTTGCCCTTCTCTGATTGGTCAGAAGGATGAGGCTCACCCAAAAACCTGAGAAGGGAACATCCCTGCACTGCTGCCAGGCTGTTCAATGAGTTTGTGTCACTGAAACCTTTGAAAACACCTCTCCATATTTCAACTGAAACATATTAGGAAAAAAAAGTTAAATACTGTAGTTTTACAGTGTGCAAAATGACAAAAAAAACTCCATGAATGAACTGACCATGCGCACAGCCTTGTCCATGTCACAGTCACTGAAGATGATGAGAGGGGATTTTCCTCCGAGCTCCAGAGAGACTTTCTTCACATTACTGACGGCACAGCTTTAAATGGAAAATAACACAGATACACAAAGATGAGCTGCCATGTTGAATTTAGTTTAGATCAGGTTTTGCACGTGTGCTTTACCTCTCACCTCTTCATGATTTGTTTCCCGATTTCAGTGGAACCTGTGAAGCCCAGTTTACGGACGTCAGGATGGTCAGACAGACTCTGACCTGCCAGAGCACCTAAAAAAAGAATGTTTAATCTGGAGTTGATCTTAAAACAGAACTACCATCAAACACATCTACTGTCCAACCAGGCTGAATGTGTGTGTTCCTACCTGACCCAGGCAGAATATTAATGACACCCTTGGGCAGTCCTGCCCTTGCTGCCAGCTCAGCAAACTTCAGAGCCGTCAGTGGAGTCACCTGGAAACAAACAGAACACAAGCTGTGTTTTTTAATCCACTCAGCAGTGTTACTGCCGACTGCCCAGCCATTTGTATTTAGTCTTGTGTGAGCATAGCCTGACAGCCAGTGTGGAGCTAGTGCGGAGGCTGACCTGAGCAGGTTTGAGGACTACTGTGTTTCCAGCTGCCAGGCAGGCGGCGGTTTTCCAGGCCAGCATCATCAGAGGGTAGTTCCAGGGAATCACGATGGCACACACTCTGAGAAGAGAGGGAGGGAGGACTCAGGTGTGTTTATTTATTTATGTATGTAATATGAGAAAAAGCCATTGGAATGACTGTGATTCAAGACAATAACTTCAAGTGCTCATAAATTTAATGTGTTCTATGGCATTATTATTATTATTGTTGTTTATTTATGAAATTTTAAGCTATAATCTCAAATAACACTGTTTTCTATCTGCTCAAAAAAAAAGCGCCACTCATTCTCACCCTATTGGTTCCCTCTTGGTGAAGGTGAGGTTACGATTGGGTCTGGCCTGGTTGATGGGAATGGTGCTGCCCTGTGAAAAGAGGACAGAATTTACTTCCATGTATTTATCCTTATTCTGTTGCTTATTAGCCATAAAGGATATTATCATATTATCATAATTTCTTACTTGGATCTTGTCACACCAGCCAGCAAAGTAGCGGAAGGTCTGGATGGACATGCCCACGTGAGTCTTGAGAGCCAGGGTGTAAACAGCTCCGGAGTCGATGGCTTCGATGGTGGCCAGCTCCTCCTGGTGCTGCTCCATAAGGTCAGCCAGCCTGTGGAAACATGCTTGATAATGTCAGAATATAAGACTTGAGTTGTTTTTTCATTTTACAGTGGCACAGAATGACCAAATATGCAGCTGACCACACTGGCACTGGTAATAAATATAAACACAAAGCAAACAGACTGAAAGAACACACCTCACAAACCTTAAAGGTACCCAATGGGTTTTTTTTCCAAACAAACAACCAATTAAAAATGGTTTCAGTCAACAGTTAAGCCACTGTCACGGCTTGTCACTGTCAACTTGGTGACGGGCCATCGATCAAAGACTTGTTGGCTGGGCCCCTAGTTTTACATGAGTTTTACACGATAGAAATACAAAACAGGTAATAAACTCTGACCTGTTTTAGTTCATATTGTACTTACTGATGCTAATTCCTAAACAAATTATGCACAACCAATCGACACACACTGCAGGCCTCATGGAGGTCAAAGAGCAGCATCTCATACTGCACAGAGTGTGGGCGGAGTGGAGATGAAGATCCAAGCACTAGTGGTTGACCTGCAGCAGTGGTGAACAGAACACAGCGATACAAAGGAACCCTGGGGTTTTGTTGACCTGGTCATGGGTCAAAGGCCACACAGTGACCAGTGGTAGCTGGTTATTGGGTCCATGGGCAGAGATCAGGTATGGGTGTAAGACCTGAGGAATTCTGGGAAGGATTTACATCTTAAGCATTTCTCTAGAACATTAAATACTCATGACTGAATAAGTAAGATCCAAGTTTCTAAAAAAAATCTTCAAGTATTATTTGTCCAGAGTTTACCATTCAAAAACTCACGGTGTGGGTGTTATTTGATCAGATTTGACTGACAGTAACCAAAGAACTGTTCAACTGACACCAAATTCATATTGTAATGTTGCTAAATCTAATTGGTGTGAGCCCTGTCCACTGCAAAACACTGAAATAAAGAATTCCAGAAATAGTTTGTGACAGAAAACTGCGTGCCATGTAGGAATCTCATCACTCCAGGTCAGAAGCTGAGTGAGAAAATATGTTTTCAGGGCCTTTAAAGCTGCAGTTACTGACCTGTACATGAGTCTGCCTCTGTCTCTTGGGTTCATTTTGCCCCACTCTCCCTCTTCAAAGGCCTCCTTAGCAGCAGCCACTGCCTTGTTCACATCGCTTATCTGGGCCAGGGACACGTCACAGATGACCTGTAGGACAGACAGATATTGAAGACACATAAGGCAAGAAAATTTCCCTCCCCATGGGGTGAGGTAAGTAGGAGTACAACAATATACATTACATATAGTGACTGGGCAATGATATCTAACTGTATACAGTAGCACCGTTAAAGGTCTGTAAACTAGCAGCCTATGAATAGCTGTATCCACCATCTTTAGTTTTCTAGTGAGAAATAAAAAAAATCTCTCTTTTATGGTTTGTTAACCCTGAAAATATAAAGATGGTTTTTAGTGAGAGACTGAGTGTTTTAAAGAGAACTCATGCTGTAAATGTAATTCAACAGGTATGTTCATTTTGTCCTCAATCTCTGTCTTTATTTGCTCTGTCCCTTACTGTGCCGTCAGCAGGGTTGATGGTCTTGTAGGTCTTTCCTCCCTCTGCAGGAACAAACTCTCCATTGATGAACAGCTGATGTGGCATTTTTATGGTCATGTTGTTGATGTTCTTCTCCACCTGAGGAATTAAACAGTGTGCATGACAATAAAAAAACATGTTGTCTTCTCTTAGCCAATCAGTAATCGATACGAGACAGTAACTTCAGTTCTCCATAAATTTAAAATGTACTAACATAGTCGACAACCAGCTCCTCTTCCTCATCCTCCCCTCTGAGCTTCCTGACGCACTTCTGGATGAAGTCCTGGAAAGTGGTATTCATGTAGATGTCCTCGTTCTGCAGCTGGCAGTTACTGGCCCGAAGCTTCACCTCCTCTACCAGCCTGAAGACCCACGATAAGTATTAGAATAAAGGAAAAGGATGCATTTATAAACTTCAATATATGAGTTATTTGAGCTATGACACCTTAGCATAATGACCCTAAACAAATAAAACCAGTTATTTTTGAATTTGTAAGAATTAAAATTATTACCTCAGCACTCATTAGTTTCAGATGTTTGTAATTATGGTAATCTGGAAATTAACATGTGTATAATTGCAGTTCTGATTAGAAGCACCACAATTTAACAGATAAATATTCTAAACTAAGAGAGCGCCAGGAACAACAATCCTGTTTCACATAGTTTTATCATTCATTACCTGACCACATCCATTGAAGCAGCACCAGACTTGAAGAAGTCAGTGGAGTCTTCAATTTGACTCACATTAGTCAGAATGCTCTGCCACACTGCCTGTGAGGAAACACAGTCAAAAGTCAGCCCGAGGAGGACAAATACACATTCCTCTGGCAGCTCCTCTGTCGCATTTTTCCCACTTCCTTTGAGTTAGTAAGGGAGGATGACCTACCCTCATCTGTTCAGCGAAGGCTTTCTCCTCCTCAGTGAGCTCCACAGCAGCACTGCTGCCTGAGCAAAAGTACTGAGATGCAGCGATCATCTTCCCATCCTCAAACTGCAGGTTCTTCACCAGCAGCTGCAGAGAAAGAGATTGACACAAGGAGTAAGAAACTCAGTCATGTGACACTGAGTTACTGGGAACATTCTTATTTAACACCTTTCAATGTGCTTACATGTTTAGGGCCATTTTAATGAAGTGCAGGAGACGTGTACACCGTATACAGACTCATCTGTCCTGAGCTGATAATGGCAAACTCATTTACATCCCAAATCTAAGTCAGTCTGAAAACCTAAGTATACTTTATCTGGTTTCCTGTACAGGATCAAAAGGTTACTATAACGTATTTGTAATAAAAAGGGTCAGGAAAGATCAGCTGATTAGATCTGAAATATGCAAACATGGTGATGAAGTCTTTATACTCGAGTCCCAGCATGTTGAACAGACAGTGCCATACACAGTCCAGTACAGTGGGAGGCGGTATGGCCCTCGTTAGACACTGGATCCTTGTCGGAGGCTGAAACGCTGCACGGTGCACCGCTGACTAAGGGACAGCTAACGGTCAGGTCGCACGATGGCCACCGCCACGCTGCAGTCATTCAACGTCTTCCTGACGGAGAGATTAACCGCTGCGGCGTTAGACATCTATGGATTCGTGGAAAAGACAGTAATAGACTACCAGGAGGAAGTGTACCGGACCAAACTAGAGAACCAGAGGCTGCAGCGGCAGCTGGATTTGGTCTACAAGCCGGAGATAAGACTGCACAGGGCAGGTATGTTTCATTCTTCAGCCCCGCTCGGTAAAACACAGCAGCTAACACCATGTCAGGTGGAGTTAGTCAGGGGGCTGTACGCACTATATTCAGCCCACTGTAACAGGATGTGTTAGCTACTGTTTCCCAGCTAGTTACAGGAGGTGTATCAGTCAAGCTAATAAATTAGAATTACATTTCCGGTCAATTTTCAAAAATAAAGCCTTCTCAAAACCATGCTAAACTTTAGAGGGAAAACCGTAATATTCAGCAGCAACATGAAAACAAATGGATGTTTTCTGGTGGTTAATCTACACTAACAGCATACTATGATCCCTCACTTCCTTACAGAGATATGCTAATGAAATGTGACTGTACTAATTAACATGTATATACTACTTGTAGAACACACTGTATATTGTCAGTATATAGTGGTACAGGAGTAATTTGGCATGTATTTGATCCAGTGCCCACTTCTGTTGTGTGGCAGAGGGCCCATTCACCACCCAAATGTCCTTTATCACAAGAAATGTAATCAAATTTGTCTCTCGCTCTAATTTCCTCTCTGTAACGTGTCTTTCTGCTGTCACTATGGTACAGCCAGACTAAGTGAAAAGTAGATAAGTCCATCAACGTCCAGTCATTTTGTATGTGCTTCACAGAGAACATGAATGTGGGAGAAAGTGAAGACATTGACCTGGAAGGGATGAAACAAAGTTGCACAGTACATACATTTCAATTGCCAACCCAAACTACAAAGTGTATGGAAGCAGCAGGAGGTTCAAGATGATGAGTCCACCCACATGTGGCTAATACCCTGTTCATGTCATATCAAAATTAAAACTGGGAAAGCCTGATTTTTTTTCTGGAAGCTCTGATACATGTGACTTGGCATTTACTAATACAGAAGTGCGTGGGGAAAAAAAAAGAAAAGAAAAAGATAGAGGCCTCACATCAGCCAAATGTGTAATTAAATGCAATTAAACCCAAGGTGAATGGATACAGAGTTATATTGCCAATCCACAGTATCTTAATCCTCATAGAAACCAACTCTGTAATCATACAGCTGTCTGGATGACCTGAATGCTCCTGTGTTGTTAACATGGAAGTCTAACATTCATCCCATATGAAGTGAATATGGCATCAGCGTGAGCAGCGCCGGTGGTGCCTGGCACCTGGTGGCCCCGCCTCGTCTGGCCTGGCTGTACAGTACTGTGAGAGAGTGGGTTTGGAAATGTTGGTTTTGGTGAACCTGACAGATAATGGAGGAGTTCTATTTTTGTTCCAAAGCACATAACTCTATTATGACATGGTATTAATGAGGTTAATAAACAAAAAATGTGTCCTACAACAAGTGCTTAAATGAAACACAAAATAGCTGATCCATAACAGGTAACCTTTAAACAGCTTAACATGCATGTATGTTGATTTCAGACTTTCTGGAACAGCTGCCGTCTCTGAATTATGCTTCTGTGTTTATATGTTGGCAGTACCAACATACAGATGCTCTCTGCAGCACGAACTGACCAATTAGCATCTTGTGATTTGAGAAAACTTGTTGACCATCTGTCACAAAGTCAGTGTATACAGTATGAGAATTATACATAATACAACTAGTGTTGGCAGTGCTACAGCATTAAGTGGGCTCAACAGCAAAAAGAGGAAGCGAAATTCAGCCTTAAAACCAAGAAGATTGTGTTTTACTATGTGATCACTACCCTCCTGTGTAGTGATCACTTTCATTCCTTTCATAAAGTATAATCACATTGACCACTTGAGACAAGGTCTTCCTACCGTCTCATGCTCACAATCTGTGTTATTTGAAAAATGTCTTGGATAGAAGAATCTCAGGAATGCACAACAATAGATCAATAAGGGAACTCTCCAGCAGCTCACAGGAGCTGTCACTGTTTCACTGCTTTTATCTTATATACATCACTGCCACCCTGTAACTCAACAGTGTGTGACATTCAGCTTTTTTTAAACTATGAATAATTTCTATGTTCAGTAATCCTGAGCTTGTGAATTGCATCACATGCACTGTCTGTTGTGTTTTCTAATATGTTGTTGCTGTAAGAGTAGTTTTATTAAAGTCTCTACTCAGTGTCGTCAAACCATAACTTAAATTGAATTTCTCTGCTGCTACAAGAGTCACCGCTGGGGATCATTCAAGTTTCCAAACATCTAGTTCATGTATCATCAGAGAAGTGATTTTTTTTTTCTGGCTGCTACCAAAAAACATTCTCCTATCCACTGTTACAGATTCAAGGCAGATCGATTTGCCCTCACCGACACAGGAGGTTTGTGGTCAGGAGCAGCAGATAGAGGAGAAATGTATTCCCAGTGAGGCCAAGGAGGAGCCAGTCACCCTGCCCTTTAAAATGGAAAAGACTGAACCCTGGACTAGGTCTGTGGAGACACCTGTACATCCTGCATACAGCAGCGCTGCAGACACACTAAATAAGAAAGTCACAGTTGGAGACTATGAGGAAAATCGAACGCCAGACATCCTCACTCAAGTTGTGACAGTTGGAGAGCACGGTGAATTCGCAGCACCCCACAGCGTAACTCAAGTCTCGACAGTCGGAGAGCATATAGAGTACGAGATACCTTCACAACATGACCAAGCATTACCTTCCTTTGGAGTACCTTCAGCATATTCAAAGAAAAAAAACACGTTTTTTTGTAATATTTGCTGTCAGCCTTTTCTGAAAAAGGTGGAGTTAAAGTTGCACCTCTCAGCACATGCAACAAAAACTTTACCAAAGGCCATCCACAAAGAGTTCACCTGCTTTGTCTGT
The DNA here is from genome assembly GCA_037833715.1 of Toxotes lorentzi. Classification (NCBI taxonomy): domain Eukaryota; kingdom Metazoa; phylum Chordata; class Actinopteri; family Toxotidae; genus Toxotes; species Toxotes lorentzi. The sequence goes on along the minus strand of JBBMJY010000018.1, from coordinate 2,297,286 downwards.
GGTAGAATAACAGACACCAGAAGTCAGATGATCTGTCACATGAGAACACACACCGGCGAGAAACCATTTGCCTGTCCCATCTGTGGTAACAGATACAAACTTAAAGGCCACATGAAGGAACATATAAGGACTCACACTGGGGAAAGGCCCTACAGCTGCTACATCTGTGGGAAACGCTTCAACAGGTCTTCCACCATGAGTAAACACGCCAGGGTCAAGCACAGGGAGAGCATGCCCTTCAAGTGCATGCAGTGCAGCCAGCGCTTTCCTCTGCTCGTTGTCTTCAAACAGCACATGAAGACTGTCCACGACGTCACCTTCTCTGTGTGAAATGCTGCTGAGGCTGATGACCGCTTCAGAAGGTCTGCTGAGTCTTAATCAAAGATAAGGGTCATTGCTTCTTCGTAGCTTCATCCTTTATGATTGTGTTATTATTGCACTTGACATGCTTCACCATATTAGCTCTTATAATCCATTAAACTAACACAGCTTCTCATACTGTTCAGATGCTCCTGCTTCAAATCTAACATGTAACACGCTTAGTAGAAATAACACTTAATGTACAAAGCAAGTAGTTAAAACAGCTGCTGTGCTACACATGCAAATAAAATGTATTTCAAGGGCTTTCATTACTGTACACACACTGCCTGGCCAAAAAAAAAGTCGCCACCTGGATTTAACTAAGCAAATAGGTAAGAGCCTGCATGGGCCATTATCTTTCAGCTGGCAACAAGTTACTTAACCCCAACTGATGCAATGAGTAGCTTCTCATTTCTTTCAACATGGTTGATGTGTGGCACGGGGAACTCAAGGGATTGGGACTGAACAGTTGTGTAGCCTTAAGAAAACCACTAATCAGTGAGGCTGATCAGAAAAAAAGGCTTCAATTTGCTAGGGAGCATAAAGGTTGGACTCTGGAGCAATGGAAGAAGGTCATGTGGTCTGATGAGTCCAGATTTACCCTGTTGCACAGTGATGGGCGTATGAGGGTAAGAAGAGAGGCAGATGAAGTGATGCATCCATCATGCCTAGTGCCTACTGTGCAGCCTGTGGAGGCAGTGCTATGATCTGGGGATGCTGCAGTTGGTCAGGTCTAGGTTCAGCAACATTATGTCCCCAAAGAATGAGGTCAGCTGACTACCTGAACATACTGAATGACCAGGTTATTCCATCAGTGGATCTTTTCTTCCCTGATGGCACAGGCATATTCCAAGATGACAATGCCAGGATTCATCGGGCTCAAATTGGTTCAGGGAACATGAGGCATCATTTTCACACATGGATTGGCCACCACACAGTCCAGACCTTACCCTATTGAGAATCTTTGGGATGTGCTGGAGAAGGCTTTGAGCAGTAGTCTGACTCTCCCATCATCAATACAAGATCTTGGTGAAAAATGAATGCAACACTGACATTGCAGAATCTTATTGAAACAATGCTACAGCGAATGCGTGTCGTTATCAAAGCTAAAGGCAGTCCAACAAAATATTAGAGTGTCGGACCTTTTTGTTTGGCCAGGCAGTGTATTTTTTGTTTTGTTTTCCGACATTGCTTTTGACAGTTGTCCTTCCTTAGATTGTGCATTTAATCCATGTGGAACTTTGTTCTTATTGGCTTGCCATTCATTGCCTGTAATGTACTGTTTTGAAAAGTGCAAAGCCAATAAAGTTACAGCACACATAATTACTGCTGCAGTTTTTTTTGTGTGTGTGTGCGTGTGTTTGTGAGCAGACGTGATTTGAAAGGAAAAAAGGGCCACGCTGACACTGGATTTTTGCGTTAGATACCAATATTGGTGCTCGATATTGATAAAAATCCCTTAAACTGGGATTTTAAAGTGTGACAGCAGCTGGAAATCTTGTTGCTGACCTCCAGTAGTTTAATTTCTCACCTTGCTGCTGTATTGCTGCTCCAGGGTGTGTTAGGACACTGTGACATTACAGCTGATATGTAGTCAGAACTGCAACAGATTTGAAACTTTCAACCAGAGACCTCTTTCCATGTGTTGGGGAATACTACTGCATGTGTCTCTGGGGGATCTGTGTGAAGTCTGATAAGTGTCCTCAAGTTGTGTCACTTAAGTCAGGAGTCCAGTCCTAAATTGATGGAGTAAGCTTTCAAACTATTGTGACCAAGATATCATTTATGCAGGACATTTTACACCTGAAAAGTGTGTCAATGTCTCTCAAAAATATGTCAGCTCTCTCTGGAGGACAAAGAATGCAAAGCGACGTCTTTGGCATTTCTCTACTGCAACTTCTTGTTACGTATCAGTCAATAATGTGAATACCAATATGCTAAAATTTACCATTAATATGTTAAAGTACCAGTTGTGCTCTAAAACAACCTACAGTGCACCACATCTCAGATAATTGTACTAAACTGTGTGAAAGGTGCTACTCAAAAAGTTTGGTTGATTAACTTAACATATGCACTTTAATATAGATGACTCTGACTAGCATTGGTTAATATATGGTTGGGTTACTTAACAATACATTGCTTATATGTCAGCTAAGGGTGTATTCAGACTGAACAGGAAGCAGATTTTAATAAGCAGTGTGACCTTATACAAAATCAGTGTTAAGATGTGAGGAGTTGGAACAGATGCAGATTTGCTCTGTGCGGCTCCAACGTGAAGATGCACTCACATAATTTGAAAATGTGGTTGCGTGCAATGCTAGCTAAAAAGAGGCAATATCTGTATAATCCATAGCCTGGCTGTTATGTGAAATAAACACTGACTGCAAACTTCAGTCTTAATGCCTCTGGGACTTTGGAAAGATTTCTGTACTGTGTGCTTTAGAACGTTGTTAGGGCAACACACCTTTATGTACACAGATACAGTACACATCCTTACATTTTCTCTTTAAAAGGAAAAACTTGTCACCATTATGTTTTAGTGTACATACACAAAAATATGTCCATATGCCTGTTTTCCACTCGAGTATTCGTCCCTTCATGAAATTGATGTGGCTCTGAGACAGCCGATCAATTCTATCTCAAAGGTAAAATTCCTGATGGGTGTGGACTGATGGGAGCACTATTTTGGTGCTGATGTCTTTGCTGTCTTTGCCGCAAGTGTAATGCATTTCCGTTTCCATCCTTGCAGATGCCAAACAGCGAACTGCACCTACATCTGCAGAGGAGAATCACCCTAAACAGCAGGAGTGGAGCCCGAGTGTGTGCCAGGACGAGCCAGGACCCTCCCACATTAAAGAGGAGCTGGAGGAGCAGAAGGAGGAACTGTGGATCAATGGGTGCAAGGAACAGTTTTCAGCTGAGGAGGACAGCGATGATGGGGACGCCTTAACAAAAGCACTCATCAAAACAGTGCAGCAGTTAGAGGACTGTACAGCTGCAGAGGAGAGCAGGGAGCCAAAGGAAACGACTGAGGAGGATCCAGAGCAATCTGAGGAGAAGACTAACACTACCTTATACCGCTGCCACATATGCAACTACATATTCACCAAAAAAACTGTGCTGACATGGCACCTCAAGACACACGAAAGCAAGTCACATGACAGCAAGGGAAACTTTGACTGCCACATATGTGGCAAGCACATCCCCTGTCAGAGCAATCTGCAGAACCACATGAGAGTACACACAGGAGAGAGACCCTACAGCTGCCATTTCTGTGGCAAGTGTTTTAAACTGAAAGGACATATGACGGAACATATAAGGACTCACACAGGAGAGAAACCTTTCACCTGCCACATCTGTGGCAAATCCTTTAACAGGGGTTCCACGCTGAGGAAACACGTTTTAGCTAAACATAAAGAGGAGAGACCGTACAAATGTGGGGATTGTGATGAGTTATTTACTGAAAGGCTGCTGATGAAGAGACACATGAGAAAAGTTCATGGCATCAAATTATCCACGAGCCAAAGTACGGCCTAAGAAACTGTTAGTGCTGTCATTGGCTATGTAGTGATGGCAAACACATGCATACAGCCTTTAAGGATTTTAATTATACTACAGAATCCATTTTAATTTTCACATGAAACTCTCAAAAAACTGTCTCCCCAAATGTCTAAACATAAATGGCCATACAAGAACTCAAGTAAAATACAGTCTAAAAATTGGCAAAATTATTTAAAGAAAGTTTATTATTGTAAATTCTATATATTTATATGTGAGTTTGAGTTAGAGAAGACTGATATCTGATATCCCTCTCATGTCTTAGCACTAAGTATGCAACTGGAGCAATGATTAGCTTAGCATAAAGGTTGCTAAACAGCTAGCTTGACTGTTCAAAGTTTAAAAAAAATTTAAAAAAAGAGGAAGAACACCTACCCACATCTCTAAAGCTCAGTAATTAACATTTTGTACCTTGTTCATTCAATCTTTAGGCTACATTAAAAGGAATGTTAAAAAAGTATAACTTTGTTGGGGTAACTGTAGCCATGCACTGTGACTTCTTGGAGTCCTGTTGAAGAATAACGAAGAATGTTGTTTGTCAAGATATATAACACATATATAGATGATAGTACGACGTGTTAATTAGTTAATGAGTTAGCTTTAGAGGTGCTAATATGTGAATTACTTAACTTTGGACAGAACCAGGCTAGCTGTTTCCCTGGTGCCACACTTAACGCTATGCTAGGTAAGTTCTTGCTCTAGCTTCATACTAAAGGCACAGAAAAGAAAGAGATATAGATCTTCTCATTTAAGTCCAGAAAGCGAATAAGCCTATCTCGCTATAAGCCTATCTTTAATACTGCCTCTCTGAAACGCGCTTCATATTTAAGTTCTACTTCTACCATTTCCTCTGTGTTTAGAACGTCTGGTTCACATTAATGTGAACTACCACAATTTTACGTTGTGTTATAAAAATCACTAGCTTAAAAGAAAAACTAAAAAAAAAAAAAAAAAAACAGTCAAACAACTGTATGAATTCAGTTATGATCAGCAGTCCTTGAAGTTCAGTCTGCTTTAAGAAACACATTGTGCAAAATTTAATATGCACCATAATTATATTTACATATGCAGTACATTGTCTGTCAACCAGCTAGCAACATATGTTGCACTGTATGTTGCACAGTAAAATTGTTTTATCTTTAAATATATATATATATATATATATATATATATAAACTTGTTTTTCTTGGCAAAGTTCAGTCATTTTATGAACCTGTTGTAAACATGTTATGTAAACATTAAAATAAACAGAATTATACCTTCTGAAAATTTACAAAGTAATACACAGTGTCTCACTGTGTGCATTTTGATGTTAAAGTTTGCTACTTGTTACTAAGCTTCAGTCACACAACAGGATAGAAATATAACTTTTTTTTACCAAAATTGTGCAACATCGTCTGACGTAAAGGAGCATTACTTAATTCACACAGAAGAGAGACTCATCAGCTGCACAGTTTTCATATTGTAGTCAAACACCAAAGAAACACCACAGACGTGTTTTCCCCCTTAAATCCTACACAGTTAGGATGGATAGTTTCTCTTTGTGGTAGTAAGTAATAAAAAGGGACATCACTGACCTCCAGAACAGGGAAGCTGCTACTGTGATTGGTGAATTTCAGACAGACATAAAACGATAAAAGAAGTTCTTAGGGAAATTCTGGCAATCAAGGCAGCTCACTAATATGAACAGATGCAGTATGCATTAGAAAAATTAATCAGAATTGTAAATAACTGTATTATAACAACATAATTCAAATTAAAAGCATAATATGAGATGTGATCACACACAAGCACAATGGTTAGATCAAGGAACTGACCATTTATATCAATAATTATTTAATTACCATTTATATCAATAATTATATCAAGTGGTTAAACAGTTAGATTTGGAATATGCTCTGCTGTTTGACAGAGCTCTCAACACATACATGAACATTAACCCTTGGTCAAATCAAGCATGTCTGGAGCATCTAAAGTTTAATAAGATGACTTACTGCCTTGCCATCATTGCCGAACAGCACCAGGCCTGCCTTGGTGACAATGCCGGGTCGGCTGGCTCCAGGGATCTCCAGGGACTGACCGTTAGCTGCGGTGCTTGCATTCACCAGACTAGAGCCGTAGAAAGTCACTTTCTACAGGAACAGACACACAACACAACACAACTTTGGTGGAGAATATCTAACAGAACTCAGCTGCTGTTTTTTGAAAATACTTGTATTTATAATTAAAAGTAAGATGCCACTAAATGGTGCAATTAAATGGTTTATTAATTGATGCACAGATGTTTCAGGCAGAAGTCCTTCCTCTGAGTGCAGGTGTATTTTATGATACTAATAAAGTGAAACAATACAGCCATCAGAGGTATTGCATCCTAAATATCAACACAGAAAATGTAGATGCTGAAAGTGAACACAAGGCGAGATCACAATATTGTTATTATAATGACTGCTACTCTTCAACAGGTACTAGTTTGTTCAATTAATCTTAGATTAAGTAAAGCACAGGTACAGCCTCTTACATCTTCATCTTCTCCACTTCTGTTGAATGCCTCAAGCTTGGACAGCAGCCAAAATACATCCTTTCTTTTTTTCTTATCTGCTCTGATGAACAGTCACTCACAGCTACAGGCAATGTGTCCCACCAGTCCCTATACACTTCAACATGTTTAATATATGAATTTACCTTTCATTTTGTAAGCAAGGCATTTGAGTTAACACCAGAACACTCCTGAAATCCTCCTCAAACAGCAGTCCATTTTTTATCAAACAGTGGAAACTTTCCTTGTCTCAGCTGCTCAGCGTCACTCTTTAATTTAAACTGATCACTTAATTCCTTAAGTCCTTGGTAGCAACATTCATATCAGCCTGTAACAGCATCTTTAATAATCACTGAGAATGTCTTTCAGCTCTTAGTTTAGCAAAACAAAATGCTGCAAGACGAGAAACCCAGAATTTATGAACATAAATATTCTACTTGTAATGACGATGAGAAATCTCCAGTAGCAAATCATTCCACTGATGGTAATCACACTGAGCTTCATCTCATATTCTGTGCTCTAAGGAAGGATGCCTGACTTAATAAATCATTTATTCTGAGTCCAATCAAGCATTTGTGTATACCAGATCTCACACCCTCATAAATATGCTGGAGTTTTGGACACTCTGGTTCACTGTATTGATGCTTATGCAGGAATATGAGAACATTGTCTGGGTGAGACAATGTGTGTTTGTTCTGAAAAGATATGAAACTTTATTACACACAAACTGAATCTTATATAT
>JBBMJY010000018.1:2270090-2281232 GCA_037833715.1 Toxotes lorentzi | reverse complement strand
GGGGGGGGAAGGGGTGTGTTTTTCGGGGGAAAAAAAACCCAAACAAACAAAGGAAAAAAAACAACTCAAAAAGAAAAAACCACAACCCACCCCCCCCCCCCCCCCCCCGCCTCCCCCACTCCCGCCAGAGGTGAACTGTCCCCCGCGCCCCCCTGCTTCTGAGCACAGCACCTTCTCAGCAAGCAGGAGCGCCTGCAGCTGCAGGGGGCTCCAATTTGCCAATTCCCCACAAAGTAATATGATAGATAATAAAAAACCGCTTAGCGGCGCAGATTTTTTTTTTTTTACGTGGCTGTGCCGCCCCCCATGTGATGCCGCCCGGCTGCCCGGTACGCCCGTGCCAATAACCGCCACTGAGTGCATCTGTGGGTTTGGATTCTTTAGGAAAGACTAACAAGTTATAAGACACTCACTCACACTGTGTGCAGACATGTCACAGTCTTTACTGTGTGACTTGGGTCCAAAGAGCAAACTGAGAAGCTCTGTCCGGTTTTTAAACGACTTCAACATGAAACAGTGTGAAGAAAGACTGTGCACATTGTGCAGATGATTACACAGGCAGAATACGAGTTTACAACAGACCTGCAGGGAATCCTGCACACACAACCTATTTTCTTTACAATTTACTATTTATTCACTTTATACAACAAAATATACGTTTAAAAATGCGTTTTAAATGTATTCAAAATATTGGACATAAACATTGTCCAATATTTTGAACACATTTAAACTAAACTAAAATAACATTTTCACAGGTATATGTTTCCTGCAGACATATTCTGCTTGTTATTGTCATTGTTTTTTTCCTGTAATATTCACATAAACTCACAGTTATATTCAGCATAATAACATTAATATGGTCACTGCCTTACAGCCATTACACAGCACATTCCTGATTAATTAAACAGTAAAAGTGCTCAATAACCATGACTGTCCGTCTGACAGTTTATTGACCCTGAACCGAGAGGGGCGGGGCCTGCTTTACTGCCAAGCTGCTCTAACCAATCACGTCTTTCAGTTTGGCTCATGTCTCCAGTGTTGGCCAATCAAAAACACAAAGAAGTTGAAGCGTTTGACAGCCTATTGAAGGGACAACGTTCAGACGAGCATCTGAATATAAAGTTTTACCACAAACTAACGTTCGCATTAATACTAACATATAATCCCACCACACTTTCTAAAGTTATGTGCAGCTATAATGCGCTTACAGTGAGATTAATATCCGCAACTGTTGCTGCAAACACCCAGTTATTGCAAATACAAACACTCTTTGTGTGTGTGTGTGTGGCAGAGGAGCATTGAGCAGACTGCAGTCACATTAATCAGCGTTATGCATCATGCAAAGAAAAATGGATCCGAGGCAGCAACTAAAGTATGAGGAGTTCTTACCCCTGCCTGCAGACCCAGCGCTCTCCCGGTTGCCTGAAAAGAGAAGAAGGACTGAGACCGTTGCTTTTAATTTCCTCCCCTCAGACACACATGCAGACCAATTACATAACATGCAAATAAAGCAGAGTGATTGGACAGGGCAGGTCGCGAGGCTGAAAGGGGGACACCTATCAGCTGCTGATGTCCCCGAGTGAACCCGACCACCACAGAGAAGCGGAGGGACAGCTGTGAGAAATCACCACATTGTATCTACGTGTTTTTTAATGTGATGAATTAATTTGACTTTTTTTAAAATTTAAAATTAGTTTGAGTATGACTGTAGTATGAGTTCTTAATCAGCTGTTCAATACTTAGTCAATTAAGAAATGAAGCTTAAAGTAATTTAAAACTTGAAAAAATAGAGTAGTAAAGGAAGTAAAACAATTAAAAGTGAAATGAGAAAAGAGCAAGATAATAATTGTATAATTCAATAATAATTGAACAACACAACTGAACATATACAATAAAAATACCAGTGACACCAAATAAGATGTCATACCACTCATACAGAAGGAAAACAGCACAGCTCTAAGCAGTACATGGCCTAAGGCCGAAGGAGATGAGTTCTACAGCTCTGGTTACATGCATGTATAGTTCAGCTCTTTGAGTGATTATGAAGAAAGCTTGAAGTCCTCTCCTCCATCCTCTGGACAGTGATGATGATGTCGCTGCTGTGGACCACTTTCTGAAGGTCCAAGACGCTGACTTCTTCAAAGAAGGGATCTGTATGCTCCATGACTGTGTGTAAATGTGGGAAGAGACTATGTTGAAAAATAAATGTGATAGGTTTTCAAATGCTGACTTCTTCTACCTTAGGCCGCAAACATTTCAGTCGCCCCCATACTGCACAGTGCGAACCGACCTGATAGAACTGCTTAACTTAAAGTGGGAAAATGTAACTTGTGCGAGAAAATAACAAATTCGCCCTCATGCAAATTAATTTATAAACAATAAAATGCACCGACAGCTACAGTTGTTCTCAATCTGAAACTTGAGGTTGATGTAACTGTTCACTGACTTTATTAGGACTCTAGGACTCTTTTCTACTTGAGCTGCTGTTAAACTGCACAAAGCACAGATTAAAAAAGTTAGAGGTTGCTAGTTTTAGATATTAATTTAAAGGAGTTTCACCTCTCATCCAAGTGGCTTCTTCAGGTCTGACCTGACTGGTGGGGAGTCCCAGGTATTTAACCTCTGTAAGGTCATTATCAGGGTCACTTGGTTCATTAGTACTCCTGGCTGGTGGGACGACGTTGAGGCCAAGTGTGTATGTTTAAGTCTCCTGGGGGGAGGGATAAAAGGGCAGCATTCAGACAACGGATGGTGTCCTGGGGTATTTCCTCCCAGATCTGGACCAGAGCATCACTGAGCTCCTGGACAATCTGAGGTGCAACCTGGCGGCGCTGGATGGACCGAAACATTATGTCTCAGACGTGTTGTATTGGATTTATGTCAGGCGAGCATGCAGGTCAGTCAATGGTATCAATTCCTTCACCCTCCAGGAACTACCTGCATACTCTCACCACATGATGCCGGGCATTGTCATGCACCAGGAGGGACCCAGGACCCACTGCACCAGCGTAGGGTCTGACAGTGGCTCCAAGGATTTCATCCTGACGCCTAATGGCAGTCAGGGTGCTGTTGTCTAGCCTGTACAGGTCTGTGCCTCCCTCCCCAGACCATCACTCACCCACCACCAAACTGGTCATGCCGAACGATGTTACAGGCAGCATAACGTTCTCCACGGCTTCTCCAGACCCTTTCACATCTGTCACATGTGTTCAGGGTGAACCAACTCTCATCTGTGAAAAACACAGTGCGCCAGTGGCCGACCTGCCAATTCTGGTGTTGATCTGTTCTTGTTGATCACTTCAAAAATTCGTTTAGGCATGCCCTGATGCAAGTGTTTCCAGGAGGCTGTTGGGAGCGTTGTTCCAACTGGTGAAGAAGGCTTCACAAAGGGCATCCACGGTCTGGAACTGATGCCCATTTTTGTAAACTTCCCTTGCTATCCATCCCCAAATGTTCTCCAATGGAATTTAGATCAAAGGAACATGAAGGATGGTCCAAAAGAGCGACATTATTCTCCTGGAAGAAGTCAGTGTCCCTTGTTTGGTGCTCCCTTGCAAAGTCCAAACGGGCAGGTCTGTGGCGGGGAGGAGATGTGGCCTTCGAAGACATTTTTTGTTCTTTAAGCCTTTCTCTCGCAGATTGTTGTCTTATGGTTATTGGGCTGCAGTCAGCATCGGTAAGGGCCTCAATTTGGGTCGAGGATCGGCCTGTGTCTTCACAGACAGCCCATGGGATCCTCTGGCTCAGCGCAGGTGAATTTTTTTGTTGAAAATTTGTTTCTACCACTTCACTTTTTTGTCCCATAACCTTCAGGATCTTTAAAGAAATTTAAAATTACTGTCTTACTGCGTCCAACCTCTGCAGTGATGGCAAGTTGCGAAAGAAGTTTATGCACCTCAATAATCCTGCCACATTCAAAGCCAGATTTGTGCGCAAATTTTGACTTTTTAAGGCCATGGTCTTAAACTTTTGATCAGCTGATCCACATTTTTTTGTTTAAATGCAGTTTTCAATAAATTGCTTACTCTCTATTTTTTGTCTCTTGCTCCTGTTTCTTCTTTTTGCATTTTGAAGCTCTACCTACAACCTTGTTACGATCCACCGGCTCGAAATGTGAATACTTAAGATTTTGATCAGGAGTGTACCACAGCAGTAGACAGTTACAGAAGGTCATTCAGCAGCCATAAACTCTACTTTGGTTAATTGTTATCCAAAGATTAAATTGTGCCAAAACTTCCAGATCCATTTCAACTGTTACACAACCTGTTTATCGATCTGTTGAAAAGTCCTAGCACCACACACCAAGCCAAATCGCATTATTCAAAATTCAGTAAGTAACTTTGGAGTTGATAAGGTTTATAAGCTGATAAGGAGCTGAAAGGTAAGAAAGGTCAGGGATAGGAAGGTCAAAGTCTGTGTGTCAACAAAGGTCAACCAAGCCACACAGATTTCAGTTTGCTAACATTCAGCATCGCACACAGTATTGTGAAAACTGCAATTTTGTTAGATTTTCAGTTTTCTAAAGCATTTGTCATATTAATCTACAATTTGTGTGGGTTTAAGGAATTCCCCACGCACAGCTATATTGAAGAAAAAGCAGCAGTTGTGCAGAGCTTTCAGTCACAGAGTCACTTCCGTCTTTACATTAGTAGTGTACTGTATTTACACAGAGTATTGAAACACTATGAGGGCACTGATCAGACTGAGGCATTTCTCCTTAGTGTCTTGGGTTAGTGGGTAGATTTGTCGTCTGCTAGCAGCCCTTTAATGAGGCTGTTCTTTGACAAATAGAAATTTTTTTTTAGTCTTTCAACTCAGGCAGGCTCTCTGGACACACAAATGGACACTCACTCATTCAAGCAGAGATTTGGAAGAGCAGTAATCTTTAAAGTGAAGACATCCAGTGAAGGGGGCCAACTGCTCTCTGGGCTCCAGGTTTCCTGTGCTTGGCTTTTTCTTTTTACCATCCAACACTTGCACACACCACAGCTCTACATATTTCTTCAGCTACCTACAGCAATTTATTTTCTGCCCTGCATCACCAGCACTATAAAGTATTTCAGCTCTGAGCAGTAAACTCTGGTCCTGATCTGCACTGAGCATAAAACATCCAGTTAGTCAAGACCAGAAAGATTCCTAGAGTTCCCTCTAAAAATAATTTTAACTTAAACTGCTTTTTTTTTTAATGTGTGTGAATGTGTGTGTGTGTGTGTGTGTGTGTGTGTGTGTGTGTGTGTGTGTGTGTGTGTGCCATGGTTTAACATGAACTGGTTGGTTCTGGTCCTCTCTAATCAGTCAAGTTAATGATCTACTCAGCTTAAAGTAACCCGACTATCAGACCTGGACTGCACACACAGTGATTGGATGGTTTCAGTGTGTGTGTGTGTGTGTGCATTCATGTCTGCGCTCTGTGCACACTGTTAATAGAATGACTATAATTTACTTTAATTGTGGTTTTAAGTTTTTTTGCTTTTTTTTTGGAAGTCTTTTATTGTCACATCATCTGGTGATTTACTGTCAGTCCCACCAGTATCAGCTGGGTGAATTCTGCCAAACTGTCCTTCCTTTTTCAGACACAAGGGGTCGCACTCTACCATGAAACTCCAGCTCCTGTATCAAAGAAAGCATTAGTTTATACCTTCATTTGGATTTGTATATGAGATACACCTGGTTAAAACTAATGCAGTCTGTTACAATAGTTCTGTAATAAATTCAAGTCTGTCTGCTGATGTGATATGATGTGATGTGTCTGAAATTACAAAAGTAAGAGAAGTATCTCATTAATCCAAACTTTCAGAGCAGTAATTTAGCGAGTGTGTTTCACAGTAAACATTTATCTGCATAGAAGGGGGTCTACAACTCTTCAGAGGATCTTGGTGAAAATTTCTCCAGGTTTTCATGATTTGTACAAACGTAAAAAGTAATCTGTAGAAATAGCTCTTGGATTACCAAAAACTGGACTGCCGCTGGTGTTTCTCCTCATGTTGGCAGTAAAGAGGATGCTTTGTGCTCTGCAGTGCAGCCAGGAGCTCCACAGATCCATCATGCAGATTATAATTATAATTTGTGTCTATGTGTGTCTGTCCTGATTGGCTGATACCTCACTGGAGGAGATGCCGTTGTGTATCCTGCAGTCTGAGTATATTTTCACACCAAGCTCAGGCACCACACGGCTCGACACTGAGATTGACTGGCTATAAATACACACTGCGCAGAGCGTGTCCTCCATCAGCTTTCCTGGAATAAACTGAAACACCTGCCCCCCCTGCTCTCGAGCACACACAGTCCTGAGATTAATTCACTTTCTACAGCTTTAAAGGACAATCAACAAACACAAATACAAGCATGATTTGTCAGTGCTTCTGTTTCATCAGCAATCTGTCACATTTGAAATGGACCAAAGAGGAAATTGTGTCTGATAAGTAATTTTCATCCTCTTCCACAGCAGGTGCTCAGACTGTGGCCAGATGCTAGTTGCAGCATTTGACTCTCACACAGCTAAACTGCAAGAACAAGTGACGATGGAGGACAACATACTACAGTGAGTTAACATGCATGAGTGACAGAGGGCATTATTTTGGTACTATATGTGTGTGTGTGTGTGTGTGAGTGCGCGCTGCGCGTGTTTATGTTTCTTTCTGTCTAAAGCCCTGATCCAGGCCAGCCATGTTCACCTTGGCACCGGCTGCTGGACTGGCAGGGCTGGCAGTCACTGAAAGGACCACGAGGTATAAAAATATTATCCAGCCCAGTTAATAAAAATCCCAGGACGCTGCCAGAGGTTCAGACCAACAACTTACGTAATCCATCCAGTCACAGAGCCAAGGGGAACAGAGACAGGAGGCCTGAAAATTCAACTTTTACTGAAATGAGATGAGACAGAGAGAACTTCCTGTAGTAAAACTGCTGAGCAACACTCTTTGCAAGTTGCAGCTTAAAGGCGCACTCCACCAATTTTACACATCACGGTCAGTTTACCAGTCCTGAAGTTGTGCAATGTCTTCTGTGGCTTTGACAAGTCTGAGGAAATAACCCTGGTGATGTCATCGGGGTTATCGTGGCTGGGGCTTGCAGATTGTAAATGTTTAACACAGCCTGCATTTCAAACTATGATTGTGTTGAGTTTGAAAGATACAGCATTTACCAGACAGGGAGTAGCTAAGCAAAGAAGCTTCTGAGTTGCATTATGGGAAGTGTAGGATCTAATGTTTCTGAAGATGGACGCACACTGGTGCTATCTGGGCCTCTGTCTCTTCTGTTCTGAAGTATTCTTTAGAGAGAAAGAATAATGATTCAAATCTGTTGTGAAAGCAAAGTTACGGTTAGAAGTTCAGAACAGTTTCCGATCATTTGCAGGTCAACAGCCATCTATTCTTAAAACTTGGCTAAATCTGGTTGACAGGTTTTTGAATTGCATCTAAGTTTATGACAAACATTGTTACAATGACATTTCAATGACATGTAGCAGGTCCTAAACACATGTTGATATATACTGTCAGTATAATTACAGCTGGAAAATCTTATCCATGTTTTACCTTCTTGCCCAGAGTGAGACTCTCATGTCTATAAGACAAATATGAAAATATACCCAGCTGGCACTTAGCTTAGCTTACCATAAAAACTGGAAGCAGGGAGAAATAGCTGGTCTGTCTCTGTCCAAAGGTAAAGGAGACTTAAGGAAGCCACAGGCCCAGCCATGAAATGTTGGAGTATGTAACTCCTCATGACAATCATAACATTCTTAAGGGGAGTTTTTTTTTTTGTTTGTTTTGTTTTTAACATTTTGCTTTATGTATGGACTAAACAAACAAAACCCAACATGTTAGTTAGCTTTAGAGGTGCTGCGTTCCCCTGCTGCCTCTAGCTATTTATTTCCCATACTGACTTCATACTGATCCTCTCATGAACAATCAGCTCTCACAGTGTGAACCAGTTCCTCTAAAGCAAGACTGTGTAACTTTTGAAAGATCAAATAACACATTTTATTTCTTACAAATAAAACGTTATATTTATGCGTATTTAAACACTTACTCACTTTAATACACCCAGGGCTTACTGCTAAAGCTTTACTTGGTCTGGTATGACCAGGTCTGTATGGAGGCTAATGTTGGAAAACTTCAGACTTTATGACCCTTCTTTACTTGTGGCACTGTCACAGTACATTTGACCATTGTCCTCCAACTGCCACTTGTGGCTGGGGTGTTTTTCATTCAGTAAGAGTTGCATCATTGTTGTCTCATTTTCAGAGTGAAATCCACATGGGCAGCTTCTCTGTCAAAACAATGGATTCTTCAAGCTTGGAGCTTCTGCTTCCTCTGTCCCTTTGATGTTCTTTGGTGTACTACAAAACAGCATTCACACAAATCTTGGTTGGCAAACAACTGAGTGAGCTGTGTGCAGTATATTGATGGGCCATTGCTGACATGGCATTTCCAGGAGTACAGATGCCAAAGTGTGCCTTTTACCTTCTAAAAGATTCCCTGTTCTGCCACTGACATTTCTCTGGCTGAGTCCTGCAGCTCCTCCAAAGCTCCTGCCCTCTTGTGGTGGCAGACAGAACTGTAAGCACAGAGTGGAGAAGGGGAGGCAGGGGTGAAAGTGTCTCAGTGTGTTCACATTAGAGATGTGTAGCAGTCTTCAGACTGGTCCCACCCTGTCTGGATGCAGATAAATCACTGGTGTTGGCACACTGTGAATCCCAGTCACTACATGTTTCAAAACTGATGTAGTTCTTACACATTGAATAAATGGATGTGTATGTATATACACATGTTAATGGTGCTACACTTACTTTTATGATAATGTTACCATTACTTTACCTTCACATACAACTATTTTGCATAAGCAACAGCTATCTAGGGGGGAAACCACACTGACCATGTCCTTGTGTTTCCCTGAGCTTTACAGTATGAAAGTCACACTGCCTCCTGCAGTGGCACTGCATGTTGCCAGTGAACATAATTTGCTGATGAAAATTAGTTGCATATGAGTGTAATTTGAACTAGAAAGGGATGACTTAGTAGAAAATGAGACTACCGTGTATTGTTAGTGCTGGTGTTTTTTTTTAAACCCACGTAAGCAGCATTGTAATTAATGTCAAATTGTTAATGTCTGACGCCTCTGCTGAACTCTGAACTCCACCATCTGTCATAATGAGAAACTCACTGAAACAGTTTTCATTTCCTCTGCATGAACACATCCCTGTCTTTACATTTTATAATATTCATTAATAATAACTATTCTTGTTATATTGATGTTAAAATGCTACATATTGTACTTTTACTAGTGAAGTAAAAGAATATTTTCAGCTCACACACTTACTCACACACAGTCAGTCCCACATGTAGCCCAAACCCATAACTGAGAGCGTGACACTCAGACGTGTCGTACATGTGCGTCAGTCACCTTTTTGGCAGCCTGGATTTACACGGCTGATCCAGAGTCTCCCCTCCATTACAGAGCAGGTGTTTCCCTTCCCAGTGCTCCCACTGTGTGACAGTGAAAAGCCTTCCCAGCTGTTGGGTCTCTTTAGTCCCTTCCACACTCCAAATCTCCTCTGTCACACCGTGCAGATGGTTAAGGCTAAAGAAATGCATTATATGCGTGTTATGTTCAGATGTCATTGAGGGCAGATCTTACCTGAACACTTACCCAGTGAAAAGCAGCAGTTACATAATCAAAAGTTAGGGCAGAGTCTGTCGAGACACAGTCAGAGAAAGCAAGGTTACCCAAAGTCTGTGGAGCGAGGTACTTATTTTAGAGTGCAGTATAAATCTCAAACATCTTGCATCAGCTTTTTTTTTCCTGAGGGAAAGCATAGTCATGCCAGAGACAATTCACTTATCGCAAGAAGACTGAGCCAAGGAAAACCATTAGTCCATGAATCTGATGTGGAAAAATTTATGGGAGGCACATTTCCTGCATTCAAAATATCTTGAATATAAAGTGAGTAGATGAGCGAGGAGGCATTACACCAGAAACAGCTTTGGAGTCCGTAAATATGTCGTAACAGTAATTTGGCAAGACAGAGACCTAGAGAGTGAACTTCAAAAACCATTCAAATATCTGAGCATGTTTTCTGTAACACACAAATTCTGTTAACACCCATTAAACACAAACAGTAAGATTAGCAGAAATGGTGTATATTGTGTATACAACTCTATTGAAATCATGTCCTTTAATTAAACACAGTTAAATTACATCTCTTACCTGATGTGAGTCACTCTGGGCTGCAGATTTACCCTTCTCACTTTCAACAGCTTTGTATCAGATAATGGAAAGTGATGGAAATGATTGGTCTGACTCACCCGAGGAAATGGGGATTTTATCTTGTAAAGTTCTCAGACTGCCTGATACAAACAAATATGAATAAATGAGCTTTTCATCAACACTGAGGTATTTTCCATTCATGGCTTGTTAGTAGTCACTTTCCAAGGAAATTCAACAAAAACCAATACAGGCTATCAATGTGACAGCGCAGTGTTTTATGTTGTGTTCATGAGCAGCAATGAACAGCCAAGAAGCACTAGGGTGTGATTCATTTTTAGCAGAAACAAGAGCTGCACAAGGAGGCTGTAACATCAACACCTCAATCTTTAGCTCTAACAACCACTTAAAACATAAAAGATCAGTGGTGAGGACCCAGCATCTTATAAGTAAGGAGGAGGATGTAGGCATGAAGACTGGGCAGGAGAGCTGTGGGTAACGCCACACAAGTGAAACAGCAGGTTTTCCATGGTGGTAACATCAACTGTCGACAAACACCAGCTGCTCAAAGCACTGACTGAACGGGGTCAGTGGATGGCTGAAGAATAATCGAGGAGGGTGATCATGAGTGAGTGTTTGGTCACTGTCAGTTATATCTGATCAAACCACACCCTCACAATCCTGATGAAGCATGTTAGCTGAGTGTTAAGCTTTTAATAAATAATAGATTAAGATGTTTAAACATTAACTGTCACTTATTTAGTTATGTGTATTCACTGTTGTAGAGAAATCGGCAATGGATTTTTTTGGCAGCGCAAAAACTGTTGTGAGGTCAGCACTGACGTACGCTCACTGAGCACAGGAACACCACACTAATCCTGGGTAGTTCCTTCCTTTGCTCTCATAACAGCCTCAGTTCTTTGTGTCATTGATTCT
>JBBMJY010000018.1:2232023-2255913 GCA_037833715.1 Toxotes lorentzi | reverse complement strand
CAGCACAAGCTGTCCAAGTTTAATACGCTGGCTTTGTAATGTTTCTGTACAAATGCATCACAAATAAAGAAACCGTCAGAAGAGTGAAGGATGAATGAGAGGATGTTTTTCTGCCTTTTCGTCTTTACTGGTTAACGTTAGCTCGGCAGAAAAAAACATTTAATTCTCCGTGCTACTGGCAAATTTGAAGGTGGAATGTTTTCTTGCATGTTATTCAGTGCACGAGTTGACATTATGAATCAGTCAAGACACCCTAAATGTCAATTTTGACCCTTTGACTGGCTCTTCAAGTGGTTCCAGGTTCGAACCCCGGTCTTCTGTGTGGAGTTTGCATGTTCTGCTTCCACTTCCTCTCACAATCACAAAACACATGACAATAAATTGCCCATAGGTGTGTGTGTGTGGTTATCTGTCTTTGTGGGTCATCCCTGCGATTGACGGACGACGAGTCCAGGGTGTACCCTTCCTCTCCAGCTCCCCCGCGACCCTGACGGATTAAGCGGTAGAAAATGGATGGATGGATCTTCAAGTGCTTAAAAAAATATATGGAAGTACATCCCATCACTGCACAGAATATTCTAAAACCATTCCACTGAAAAGCCTTCTTTTCCAGGAAAGCAGCAGCACAAATGGTAATCATAACAATGATAGAGAGAGAAGACTTTGCATTAAACATGTGCGATGTTTGCCTTATTTCCTCTCCCTGCCTCTATTATAGCCTTGAAACCACAACATGTGTCTGTCTAATGCCTAACGGGAGATAAAAAGGCGTCTCAGGCCCAGTTTTAATTCCGTGATACAAATAACAAGCGGAGCAAAAACCTCCCTCTGAGGAAAACATTCTCACAGGGGCTGAGACACAGAGGAAACACAGCAGAACTGCATGGGTTGTTTCCTCCTGATTTCATTTACAAACATGTCGCTTGTCATGGATTAATATCTGGACCACACACACAACCAGACTATCAGTTTAGAAGAAACACACAAGAATGAAATCGCCCTCATAAATCAGCACCGCTGACGAGGCTCCAAACCCACTTCAGCTGTATGTGGAGCTTCTCACTCATTTCATATGTCTGTGCTATTTGTTTCCCCTTAAAGCTGAGTGTGATCAAGGGACTGTCCTCAACCTGGCTTTCACTGGCACATTTCTCTCTTGCTCTGACCTGTGGCTTCCTCCAGGGAGTCAGTCTGGGGCAGAAAACAGAGAGGAAAACACAAACATCATGACCAATGTGGTCCAAGTCCTGGAGTGAACTTTAAGGAAAAAGAGCTCCTTTCTTCTCAGTGACTGATTAATCTGCAGTAAAGACATTTAAAGATGTAGCAAATGGAAACCTGGGAAACAAAGGCTTGGCACCTCAGATTGTCCTGAGGGGGATTATCCTGCTGGGCCTTGTGAAGGAGGTAACGTGGTGACGGCAGTGAGCAATGATGATTTCAATACATTATACATGACTGGTTTAAAAGAGGTTCAAGCTGATGGAGGTTTAGTGGAGCTCAGATTGACCTAAATATATTTGGAACATTTGGACAGTCAGTAATTGTGTTACTGGGGTTAAACTCAAATACAAGTCACTTTACAACCACAGCATTTGATATGAAAAAGAATTTTTTGGAATAGAGAAAAGCTGCAAGTCCACAAAATAATAACTTCATTCAGGGCCAACAGTGGAGGATGGAGGATATGGTGTTTGGGTACAAACTTACATCCACAGTCGATCTATAAACATCATCTCCCCTGAACCTTTTCCTCTCATGCAGCCTCATACCAGGACACTCATGTTTCACAGTCGGCACCGTGCAGTCAGTGTGGTGGTCCTGGCAGATCCACAGCAAACATGCTGGACTCCATCAGATCCAAACACACGTAATTTGGTTTCATTTGACCAAAGAATGTGCTGCCAGTGTTCATCAGGCCTCTTTTCTTCTTCTTTGGCAAAGTTTCATCTTGTAGTTTTGTGCCATTTTGAAGAGAACGTCATCTCCGACAACATTAAGAGCATTTAATCCTTTATGTTCTCAGTAAGACCTGAGTCCTTCATACTATGACAAGTGGAAATGTCTGCTGTTAAAAATGTCTGTGGAAAGACAAAGCCGAATCCATGGCATGGACTGTCTGATAACAGTCCCACAATGCAACCCATCACATTTTGAACATGCACAGATGTGTAGAGTTACAGATATGTAACATTATACCTGTCAGTGATTGTGCAAAGTGAACACCTGGATCAAGAGCTACAGATACTTTAAAGGAGCTGGCCTGTTAATAAAGACAGACTGACTGTATCTAGTAAACAAGTGCTAACTGAGGGTAAGTCATTACTACTGAGAGCAATAGTAATACAAGGATCAATAGAGCTATGCCTCTCTGTCAGCCTGGGTACAGAGCTGAAGAGAAACCTGGGGTTGTTTTTATTTTCCTCTGTTAACGCTGAGTAATAGGCTGCTCTGGGACTAGAGGCCTTCCCATATGTTTTAAGACTATTTTGCCAGACTAAGCAGGATTCTTCCAATTTGGTGGGACATTTTTGTGACGTTTGCTTTAATTTGCAGGTGTGGGAGGTAAACCACAAAGCAAGCCTCTTCTGTTTTATTACCGTCTTTTTAGAGGTGTGTTTAGGTCGAGTTTCATTCGCACTGAGCCTGAAGCACTAAACCAAGATGGTCAGTTTGAGAGGGACTGAAGTTGGCACAGGAATCCTCTGTTATATTGAGGCATGACACTGAATTAAGGGCTGATGGAATCACTTCCTTAATTTTAGCTACAAAACCATCAGACAGACATCCAGTAAAGACATTTTTGTGTAGTCCAGTAATAAGAATTCACAAGTAACTAAGGACTGGTACATCACCTATGATTACCTTACCTGTACTAAGGACAAACTTGATGAAAACTCTGAGAATTCTGATAAAAATGCAGAGCATGTACCACAGTGGTGCACTATAACAAGTAGAACTGATAAATAATTATACTAATACAGTACTGTATACTGCTACCAGAATGGGTAGGAAAAAAACAAGTAACAAAGGAAGACAGACAGGTTGGTCAGAGCTTCATCCTACAGCAAGAAAAATAACCCAAAACCTTAGAAGAAAAGGAGCAGACGGGGCTGTCACATGATGAAGACCAGCACAGTCTGCAGACTCAGACCCTGTGGAGCTGGTCTGGGATGAACTGGACAGAGGGTGAAAGCAAAGCGACCTCAAACACATTTGTGGGAACTGACTTTGTGAGCAATGTTTGATTGGTCACAAGTGTGTTTGTCTGCAGAGTGAATCAAATATATATGTACATACATTTATATTTATACACACACACACACACACACACATATATATATATATATGTTTTGTTACTGCTATGTGTTTATGCACTACATGGTAAAAAAAAGAAAAAGATATGTGGATAAAAAAGGAAGTGGAAAAGCAAAAAGCCTTTTCTAGAGCCATTTTGTTTCTTTGCCCAAAAATGTGACATGGAAGAGTGTGTGTGTCATTGAGGGCGAGCAGTTATGTAAAGTATGTTTCTAAATAGCTTTTGAGGACACACAAGTACAATTATCCTTAGTCATGAATCACTTAAAGTCCATTGTTTACACTGACACTGTAAATCACGGCTGTGTCTCAGCAGCCTGGGTCTTGTGTTTGACACTGTGACTGTTTCTGTCTCTTGTGTCTTTTACTTTTCAAAGCATAAGGTTATTAAGAGGTTAAAATTCTCCATATCAAATAAAAAACAAATGACTGAAAGCTGCACTTCACCTTGACCTTGACTGGATCTGCACCCTGGGAGCTTCTACAGTTTGTTGTCTTAAACCACAGGCTCATGTTGATGTAGCCTCTGGCACATTGTCTTCAGTTTGTGCAGGAGTGTGTTTTCTGCTGCATTTTACAGATGCAGCCTCCAGAAAGTGTGTTTGGAGAAAGGAGAAACAGGGGATCTCACGGTGCTAATCTGGAAGCTGATTCACTGGACTCAGCCACACATTTCAATGGACGAAGAAATATTTAGTAACACTACATTCACAGGGCCTGTTATATAGTTTTAAATGTAAAATTTGAACAAGTGAACAAGTCAGATTATCCATAAGATAACAAGTCTGTCCGTGTTCTGTTGAGACAGAACGCAATACAAATGTTAGAGGCAGTGCGACTGAACAAAGTCAGTGTGAAGGTATTTGTGTGTCCTGAGGCTCTGAAAACCTGCTTCATAAACACAAAGAAAAGAGAGGAGAAAGGAGAAAGGCAAGAGAGAAATAACAGAGTGAGATTAGTCGCACGCTGAGCTGAACACAAACACAGTTGGTAAGTTTTTTAACTCCTCTATGTGCAATAACTGTCTCAATGTGCAATAACTACAATGTGCAATACAATTCTGCATCCGTTCCACAACAATCAATATTTATATTAGCTCTTTTAGCACTATTTTTTTTCTACTGCTGCACCTTTGTATTCGATTTAATTCTATTTTTATAAGTATTATTATATTTCTTTTTTTTTTTTTATATATTTTTATTTAGACTCTTTGTACATACTTTTTTATTTAGATTTGGAGTAACACCACTTCTAGGCTGCTATAATTCTGTTGTATTCCTTGACAATAAAGGCTTCTGATTCTGAGCCAGTGCATTGGCTGCTTAGGGTGAATAAACCAACAACTCATTCAACCTGACCTAGACAGGTTGTCTAGGTCAGAGGTCATTTACACCAACCCTCTAAAATGACTCATAGGAAAGCTAGCTAACATATGGTAAACAAACAGCAGATAATTATGTACATTACTTAGCGTGAAACAGTAATGATCTGAATGCTCTGCAGTAAGAGGAATCTGAAATCTCATGATATGAAAAAGACGAGTGTTACCCTTTGATTTGACTCTTATTTCACCATAGAGATTAACATTCTAGTTCCACAATATGAGTGTGGTCCCTCATGTTGTATCACACACATTCATACACTGTGGAACATTTAAACCAAGACGCTCAGACCGCACAATTTTATTAAACTGAAATGCTGTAGCTGTCTGGTGCCTAAAGGAGTTCATCATCTGGCAACTGGACATCTGGGAACCCTTAAACCAGTGGTGATACTGAGTTGCTGTGTATAGCAGATTACAGACAAATACCCTGAACCTTTTAGCAACTATGTTGAGTACAAGGAGGCTCCATTCAGTGTTCAGTGTCTGTGTGAGAAAGTATCTGTTCCATCTCTAGCCTGATTGGTTGATGCTGATAGGTTGAGCAGTAGGAGCAGAGCTACCTGGCCAGAGAGCTCAGAGCTCAAAGATTAGAAATTGAAAACAAACTAACCAGTCAGACTCTTGTCCCACTGTTGGTGGCAGATGGCGCGGCAAACCCATTCGCTTACTTGGTGTTGATGTAGTTGAGCCCTGACTTAATAATGCTGTGATTGTTTTGTTATAAGAGCTGGAAAAAATACAACCATATTTAGAAATCTGGAAAAAAAATTACAGTCATTTTTATAATAACATTCCTATACTATACGTTTGGCTTAGTGATACTAACTACAATACCATACTACCTCACTATACACTTCTACAATTGTTTACTGTTGTCCTAGACAACAGTAAACAACTGGTTATGTTGCACTGTTGTATTTATGATATGTCATGGATGTTGTACCATGACTGAGAGACCAGTGTATAAGCTTTTCCTTATACTGTATGAGTGTTTGTATAATAACAATAAGCTTGAACCGGATTGAACTGAATGTTATGAATCAACCGCCACTGTAACTCTGCTGATGCCAGACACATGTGACAAGGCTTGAGACACATCTCCGAATACAGGAGAAGAAAAACAGTCAGGGAATCAACAACAATGTCGCACTGCCAGAGGAACTGAACAACATTTGATCCAAAGCCCTCAGCACTGAGCCACAGAGGAAGGTCCCAGCAACCCCAGGTGTACGAGAGACAGCGCTCCCAGTTTCCTATGCAGATGTGAGCAAGGACACACTGAAGGACATACCCGGGGAGTGTCCTCAGGAAATGTGCCATGGAGCTAGCAGATATTTTTGCAGACATGTATAAACTGTTCCTTGCTTATGGTTGGTTCCTTTGTATATCGACAGAGATGAAGGACGCTGTGACGGTGACACACAAGACATATGACAAACAACACAGTTATGGCTCACTAATTCTGGTTTATAATACGAGAAACATTTTTCTATGTCTATTACTACAATACAATAATAATTTCTCCTCTCCATCCTCTGGATCTGATCTGATCTTCTGAATATTTTTCACACAAACTCATCCCTGTGCCAGACTTGTGTTTTATATATCTATGCACACATATAAATATAAACGTATATTGTGTACAAATATATAAATTTGTGCCCACAAGAGTTAATCATTTTTGTGCATTATTCATGCCCTCAAATGCTGCATGTGTATGTTTTTTATAGAACACTGGCACCTTTTTTATCCTAATTCAAGCACTGACGGAAACTAAACAGCAACACACAGTATGACATCCATCATATCCACACCAAAACTGACCAAACTGCTCACACTGTAAACTGCTTTATTTATAGTGTGGTTAAAATTAATATGGTGACATTTAATGTGCACCTATACTTACTTACTAACTACCACTATACTGTGAGTAGTTATGGTGAGCCTTGGATACGACAACAGGGCACTGTCTGAACACAGCTGGTTAGCATTATGAAGGTCTAGGCCTCCAGACTCTATCACCTACTATCTATTACACACACACACACACACACACACACACACACACACACTTTCATTCTTTCTCTCTCTCAGTTGTTGTCTCTCTGAGAGAAAATGTTCCAGACTGAACAAAGCAGTGCCTTAACCTCTACTGACAGCTGTTCAACATAAACCACTCATCACGATTCAGCCATAGGATCTGTTTGGCAGGTATAAAGTGGCATTCATATCATAGCAGAAAAACAGCTTTTGCCAGTGCCTCCATCATTACTGTGTGTGCCATGTTTCTTCTTTTTTGGTGATGATCATGTTCTACATCAGGAAAACTGCACAGACTGTGAAGGAAGTGTACTTTGAACCCAAGGTAAGAGAGAGGGAGAAGGGTTTCTTAAGGAGCAGAGGACAATCAAGGAGTATAACTCCCACAGACTTCCCTGGGTCATAGGTGAAAAAGCTCAAAGGGACAACAAATCCTCAGAAGAGAACTTAAATATCACAACACCCTGAAAGATATCTTTGTGTTTCTTTAAATATACATGTAGGATATGAGAAGGAAGCTTCCAGCTGTGCTGCTCCAGTGATCACAATGTTGTACTCCAACAACAAACTGCTCAAAATAAGGTGACACCAACTGGATTTTCATTGCATGTATCTAAGACTTGTTGACTGAATGCACAGTCAACGTTTGAATTTTCTGAATAAGAATTTTCGCCAAGATTATATTTGATAGTAGAAAATGTAAACAAATAAAAATGTAAACAAATACCTGGTTAAATATCACTCATAAGAGCCCTGATCTACCCCACAATGGACACAGACATGGTGGGCAGGGCGGAGAACAGACGCACACAATGCTGCTCATGAAGTATTATGGGCTGCATGTGGATGTCTCTGTGAACATGGGCAGATAAAATTATCCGGCAGATTCTCATGGAGACCTAATTTGATCTTAAAGGTACCCTGTGTAGCGAACAGACAATGTTTGCAACGTTTTCATGTCGATTTTGCATTTTCTACATAATTTTAATGACAATTCAATTTCAATTTAACATTTGTTTGGAAAAAAGTGAAATCTGAGGAATAGAAAGTGTTGTAACTGGGTTTGATCTGTGGCGTGGGAGGGGGAGGGGAAAGCGCTGCTGTCTTGTGTTTTTATTGCACCACTGGGGGTTGCCAGAGTCATTCATATGAAAAATCTGCACATTGTTTCTTTAATGTTGTATGAAAGCGTTCTTCAGTAAGTGAGTTAGTCAATAAGTTATGTAATATCTGCACCACGTGAGTCTTTTAAAGACAGTCAAACAGTTTGTCGCCTCCACCTGCAGTTTTTAAGAGCAGAGAGATCTTTATGGGTCATTACAGATTCAAAACCTTGTCAGGGTGGAACTTTTCTGTGCAGTGGAAATAAAGGTGGAAATGTAACTAAAAGCCAGAAGTGTGAAAATGATGATAACATATCAGAGTGTAAGGATGTTGTAAAGTTTAAAGTGTGTTAACAGGGCTGGAACCAAATGTAGTGTCCATGGACTTATGGGCATTCCTTCACGCATTTCAGAGAAGAAACCCCTGCTTGTTCCCCTCGAGCCCCCATCCAACCCCAACCCCCACCACACACACACACACACACACACACACACACACACACAGCTTTCTGTTACATAACCAGAGCCCCATTATCACACACTTGGTTTTAAAGCCAGGGGACCCTCTTTCCCAGCAACGCTGTCAATCACACACTGATGCATGCAACACACACACGTACCATGGAAAAAGAGAGGAGTGTGTGTGTGTGTGAGCTTTCTTGCTTGTCTTCCTGGATGGAAGACATAGGGTTATTTGCTTTCTTTACACACTTCACTCATGAGGTCACACACAGTCACAAACACACACATTTGTTAAGTGGCATACAAATTTACTGTGCAACAGATCCCCCCCACCCCGACCCCTCCACGTCTCTCTCCCCTCCCCCCCGGATTTCAATGACCTGGATTTCCTAACGTCACATGTTGAGGTTGTTTTGCTCTCCAAACGCCCTTGTGAGTGTGAAGTGGAGGGAGTGACAACAATGACCAGCCACACAAACATACACATCTCTCACACTCACACAAAAACATATTTCAGCATGACAACCACTATTTTGGACTTTTATGACATGCAAACATATTTCCAGGCCCAAGAATGTGAAAGTCATGCATCATGTAGTGCATGGTACATGTGTGTGTGTGTGTGTGTGTACTTGCTTGGCTACACGTTGTGAAGACCAGTCTGAGTTATAGACCTTACAGTGAGGCCATTTTGGCCGGTTCTCACTTTCTGTTCTGTTCTCACTGCTGTTTGACGGTTAAAACTTTGTTTTAGGATTGAAGCCTTAGGTTTGTGTTAGGGTAACGTTTTGGGTGAGGCATGTAGTTGAGATGGTTAAGGTCAGAGTAAAGGGTTAGGGAACACTTCATGTCAAGGAGTGTCCTCACAAAGACATATGTGTGTGGGTGTGTGTCTGTCTGTCCCTCTGCTGGGTCACTGACACGTGTCGGCTCTGGACACTGGTGGCTCTATATCTAGAACCACCAGCCATCTGCCATCTTGTCACTGTAGAAATGATTGATGATATTGATGCTGAATGATATTTTTCCATATTTCAAAGAACAAATAAAAGCTCTCTGCCTCAAAGCCTTTGAGTGGGCAGACAGGTATGCGTGTTTGATTGACAGCTAAGCCTACAGGTAACCAAAACTCAAAGCAAACAGAGCTAAGTGTAGCTTACAAGCTACAAAAAGACAGTGAAAAGGGCCACATCTTATTCATATTAAATTACTCATCTTGACATTTGCAGATAAGTTGTTAAGCTGTTCAGTATGCTACAGCTGATTAGCTAATTAGTTAGCTAGCCATGATGTTAGCTGAACTCTCTTCCCCTGGTGTGTGGTAGCTTATATTAAAGAGTTTATGTGCAAATATGGTTTGATTGGCTATAAGCAAAGAATTACATACAGACAGAGAAGTAACAACATTCTGACTAGCATATGAACAAACAGCAGACACTGTCACGAAACACAAGAATGTAAAATATTACATTCTCCTTTGTGGGTACAGATTTTCTTCTGAAGAGAAGGCAGAGGACATGGACTTCCTACAAAGCTCTATATGCTGTATATGAGATAGAAAAAAAGTGCTATTTAAATTCAAAGAGACACCAATAAAGCTACAATCAAGATGTTTATTACAACTATGGATCAAATGACAATGAGTGAGACAGGGGTCATTCACAGGGAATAATCACCTGACTTTGAGGGAAAATCCACGGTACACTGCCTGCTTAGCATCAAACAGAGTGTTGTATGTGGACAGCAGCTAGCAAGTGAACAAAGAGGTGCATTTAAGGGTAAAGAGACAGATTTTTCTGTGGTGGAGACCAAACACAGAGCTAAAAGAGAGAATATTCTACCTACATTCATCTGGTGGTCAACTCCAAATGAATGCTAATGTTGCTGGATGTGTAAATAAGCAATTGTATGCAAATAAATTCATCTCACCAACTTAAAAGGTGACAATATTTCAATATTTAGAGCTTGTTATACTGCCCTCAAGTGGCCAACAAAACAACTATTGCAGGTTTAAGGTTTGAGAAAAATGGTGGTCATGGTTAAAATAAACCAGTGATGACTCTTGGTTGGAGAGGGGTTGTGAACAACAGACTGAAGTTTCAAAAGTCAAACAGTTTTTACACCAAACCATTTGCCTGACCACCTCCCTAAATGGTTTTGCAGTGCTATGACACACACTTTACCTCAGACAGATGACAGTCATTATTCACTTGACCACAAGCAGTCCCTTTACTAGAAAACCTAGAATAAACGCAGGTCATTTAAAGCATTTGAACTGAATGTCCAGTGCAGTTCCTCTTGTGAGGGACAGTCTAGGTCTGAAAATGCAAAGCTTTCTTTTAGTGGTGATGTTCTCATGTATCAAATGCTTGCTGGGTCAAAAGCATGTCTGCACTCGTCAAGAACAAAATTAGGCCACAACAGACAAAAGCTGAAAGAGTCCAGCTTGTCAACAAGTCATGAAAGGCAGAGGCACAAACCTGGAGATGCCAGTGAGTTTAAAATGGCATCCTGCAGATGCCTACATGCATGCATACATGCATGAATAGACATTACCATTTAGATAGCAGGTCATTTGTGAGGCAGCAAGTCATTGATTTAGGTTGCCATGTTTTGGATGTCTCCTCTCAGTTATGGGTTGATCAGTAGTCACTGCAACAAGACAATTTCAAAGAAACTGCAGACTCTGGCTGCTAAAAGATCCTATCTGCCCATATCTACATGATAACAGCACATTTTCGTCCACAAACTGAATGAAAGAAAAACGTTCAGATGTAAAATGTGACAGAGGTAAGCTGTGCAGCCTGCTCATATTTGACTTATATGACCTATATGTCTGGGAAAAGCGAAGCTCATTTCTTCCTTACTTGTAGAGGTGAGGGCTGTTTGGATTTATCTGCAACATCAGGAAAAGTTTTTTTCTGATTCATTCTTTTATATAGTATAAAAAGGGGCAGGGCCTTGAAAAACAACCTTTTTGTGTTTCCCTGCCATGCTATTTGAAGTGGGTTAAAACAGTAGAGCTGACAAGGGTTTGGGACATAGGGACCCATCCCTTCACACATCAATGTGTCAAAACTGTGTTTGGACTCTATCAATACACTGTGAGTTGAATATATTGATTGGTTTAAGTCTAGGTGGTTATGACTTCACGTGTGATGCTTACTTGCTGAAATCAGTTACTGATAATAATACCACTTGCATTAGTCGTTAGACATTAATCCTCTGCTTTAAAGGAAGCACAGATGGATAAACTGCAAACCAAACTTCTTATCTAATTATCAGACAAAAGTTATTTATTTTTAGTCACTGTAGATGGACAGTTGAAAGTTGTAGCACCACAAACTGAGGCCAATTAATGCCAGTTTACAAATGCAAGAAAGAGCTGCCACATGTATGGGACACACAGATGAGACTGTCCTCACCACTTGGTCTGGGCCACAGGGGAACATGATACATTGATGCATTTTAGTTCTGGTTTGTATATGTAGAAATATACACGTCTTATCCAGATGGATTATAGGGTCACTTCCTGAACTGCTTGTGATCAGCTACTTGTGGTTTAGCTTTTGAAACTGTGCAAAAATGACACACATGGATGCACTGTCTCAAAATCTTTTCACACCACAAACTACACCACTTGAAAATGGCACAAGTTTTTTGTCTAATAGCACAACAAAACCTCGAGGTGGAGGTGATTGACAAAGTGAGTAACTTTGAAACAGAGTGTACCCCCAAGTATACACCCAGTTTTAGTGTCCTGTAAGCGTGTGTGCGTGAGAACATAAACAATGTCTCACTTCCATTGTGTGACAAGTGTATCAGTTGTCATTCATCACACCTCTGAAGAGGAATCTCACCTTGGCCATATTCAGATGTCTTACTTTTCTCTTTGTAGCAGCCAAGTAAAACACACACATACACACACACACACACACACACACACACACACACACACACACACACACCGGTACATACAGTACATAGCAAACACAAGCACACGCTTTTTCTCTCTCTCTCTCCCTCCCTCGTTCCTTTCCCCCCTCGCTCTCCCTCCACTCCCAGGGGAATCCATCGCTCTGTCATAAACAACATAACAGCTATCAGGCCGTGGTGTGGACTGACATGCAGAATGTGATCAAGAGGTGACCTCCCCAAACTGACTCTGTGCTATAGTTGTGACACCTAGTCCCTTCACAGGAAGCTGCCATCATATCATATATTTGCCATCTATATCCTATCTTTAGCCTGTTCTCATGTCTTCCTCAGGTTCTCCTTGACAGGAACATGTACTGCTGTGTTTACAATGACGATAGTAAAAGTCTGAGCACTTAGAAACCTCTTGAAATCTGGTGAGAACACTAAATCCTGCATTTGTGTAGATTCATCTGGCTCTCTCAAGTGGTAAGCTCTGAAATGTATCAATTAAAACCCCAATCCAGTAATTCAGTTCAACCTTCGGACACAAATTCTTGCATTGCACTGCACCAACAGTCAAAACCAGACAGGTAATCAATGACTAAAATACATTTGAATTAATGTTTTCTACAGTCTGATTAATAATAACAAAACAAAGACCCTGCAGCCATACAAGTGGTATAGTAAACTGCATTTACTATGGCCTTTATCTTAGTTTAACGTCTTAACATGCCAATTGCTAATTATCACTAATAATGTGGCAGGTAAGTAATATATATTCTGTTTTTCCATGACAAAAATTGGCATGTGACAAAACCACCACACTGAAAAAGGATATACTCCTACAGTGTGTGCTCTCAATTTTCCCAGAGAATAGAGGTCATGTCACAGAGGTATGGACAATATGATCTGTCTGCTTTTGTTTATGGATTTGATATGTTAACAAATGGCTCACATGAATACCAATGCATAAAATGGCTTCACTGAGAGCTAAAGCTCTGTGTAAACGTACTTCATACATAAATATATGAGCAGTTCAACAGCTTTGTTTGCCAGAAAATCAAACATTTCCTTTGTGGGCACCAGCTTGGGACACAGTTGGGCAGTAATTCACCACTACAAATTGAGTGTGAGCGGCACACAGCAACAAGATAAATGACAGTATATATCTTGGCATGAGAATGTACACAGATCTTATAACCTCAGACAGACTCAAACACACACACACCACCACGTATACAACATGTATATACATTTGCTGTACCATTGCATCCAGCACACCAGCAACAAAACAACAAATACAATAATGTACAATGGATAATGACTGACACCAATAACACTGCACATGGAAACATATTCGTTTGATACAAAAACCTAATTCATTTTTTACAGCCTGGACTTTGTTTTAATATATAACTTTATTTCTGATATATGAAGGATGAGAGGATTTGTAGCAACATGACTTGGGATGTTAACACAGTCAACAACAAAAACGTGTTAAGGTGGTGATTGTTGCTGGGTTCCCAGATCTCAGAGATGAAATTAAATTTTGAAATTTAAATGTGTCATGAAGAGGGAACTGCATTCAACACGACCTCGTGGATACACACCATGGATTTTAGTGAGTAATGCTGAATGTAAACTTTCTTTGTTCACAAGAAAACTACACAGGGCAGCTTTAAGCTTGGAAAACACCTAACATCCAGTCTTTTGCTAATTTCAGTTCAACAGCAAACAGTCTGCATACCACTTACATTACTGTTGCAGGGGAGTGAAAAATGCGTGTTTGTAGGTCGAGTAGGTGGATGAGTGTGTAACTTATCTGACTACCACACTGGAGATTGGAGATAGCATCTTGTCTCAGACCTTGAATTAACAAAGCCTTTTTCCCACCATAACCACAGCTTGGGCTGCAACAACAGCTGTTTTCATTACTGACTCATTTGCTGCTATTCATCTCTTCAGCTCTACACTGACCATTCAAAAACATCATCACAAGAAGATGTGAATCTGTCTGACACAAGGCTTAAGAACTGAAGACTACTAAAACCTACAAAGACTAGAACACCATATTTAAAGACTGACTTTCATCAACACTGATTTCTTTCACAGACAGACAAAAAAAACTGTTATTGAAAGAACATGAGGCAATATGACCAAATGTGCCACAAGAACAAAGACCTCTTGACATCTGTCAGTAAACAGTTTGCCTTGTCCATGTATGCTGCAACATGTGGCAAAGGCAAAAAGCAGTGAGGAAAAAAACAAATGTTGGAAAACTGATGGAGGGAGTAAAGTGGTTACACAGACTGTAAACTCCTCTGAGAGAGATGGAGGAGAACTTAGGAAGAATGAGATTAACTTTTCTGAGCTGTGGCTCTGCACTAAAACCTGTCTTTTCTTTAGTAGAGAGTATTCCCGGTTGATTTGGATGTTGTCAGCTCTAAGTGTCAGTTAGAGCTGACACTTTCAGCTCTAACTGCTTCAACTTTTGTTCCAAAGTTAGTGTAGATGCTACAAAATCACAGAACTCTGGCAGTGCTGCAGCCTCAGTGGCTTTGGAGGCACTCAACAGTGGGAAGTCAGCCACAGGCACAATATCTTAATTCCATTCACAGCTCACAATTTCAAAATCTATTATTGTCTGACAAATCAATAAAATGTGTGTAATGCAGTGGGATGTTAAGCAAACACTGAGGCGATATGAATGATTCCCACAGATTATATGCATTTCATTTTAATTACCCACTGTTAATTGGTATTTAACATTAACACCTGTTAACTGACAGCTTACAGCACACTGACCTGCTTTTATTTTGAAATATTAATGAATTCACTTTTCACACAGGGAGATTTCATGCCCCACTTGTCTTCCTTCCTTCTTCTTTGTGTGTAATTTTGTCAGTGTGTTTGTGTGTGTCCTCAGTGCAGGAATGCACACGAGCACACACAACATCAACATTTGTTGAGGCCTAACAGATTTGTTTTGCTGTTTGTGTGTGTGTCTGTGTGTTGACGAGTGTGTTACATTGTTTGAAGATGCACATGTGCACCCATTCAAATTGATGCACATAAGCATGGACACATTTCTGTGTGTTTGCGAGTGTGCACGCATGTGTGCGCTAGTACAAAAAGTGAGAGTCTCCTCCATATTAGAAAACAACACACTGTCTATACATTTACATTCATGAGGAAAATCTTTCCCAAGCTCCATCAGACATGTGGCAACCATTGTAAACATGTCCCCGATTTCTCTCTCTCTCTCTCTCTCTCTGTGTGTGTGTGTGTGTGTGTGTGTGTGTGTGTTTGTGTGTTTGTGTGTGTGTTTGTGTGTGTGTGTGTGCGCGCCAGTGTCTGGTTTAAATTTGAGGCTCTGTTTTGGCCAAACCAAGCATGACCGGGTGTGGACGGTGTGGGACTGTCAGAGCAGCAGGGGTGAAAGGACCTTTGCACCCCACCATTAAAACCCCAATGCCAACAGGAGGCCAAAGACTGGTTGTTCAATTTTGCATTGTCATTATGTGCTTCACTATGTATATTTGAGATGTTACTGTTAAGAGTCAGACTGAATGGCCTCTTGGCTACTGCTTCATTATCCTCTGTTGTGCTCTGTTCTTGTAGCCATCCCTATTTGATGTCACTTTCAGCAGATGTACTAATAATGATGCACAGATGCTGCATCATCCAGAATTCAGTAAGAATAAGTTATTCAAGTTGCAGCCAACACTGACTATACATAATCCTTCTACACAGACATCATACAGGTCACAGACCAATGTTGTTGGGGCCAATTTACAGATAAAATCGGTAAAAACACTTGATCATATCCTCCTGCTGTATGAATAAACTGTGGGGTTCCATGAGTCTGAGACCATTCAAGTGAATGGGAAAGTGGTTTCAGACTTCTGGACCCCACTGAAGAAAATAGGAAGTTGAAGATTTCCACAAAAAACAGAGCCCCCTCCAATGAGTCCTTTGTTTTTCTTTATCAGGACATATCTCTTTCGAAACATGTAAACGTACCAAAGTAAAAGTTTAAATTTGGGTTTGAAGTTGCAGTAACTGAGTTTTTTACTTTAATTTCTCACCATTTAGGGAAGAAGAATTCCACAACCACCTAAATAACCACTGCCTGTTTACAAATTCAGCAGACAAACACTGAGCATGTTGTATGTAGCGGATTCATCAGAGCTTTGTCAATGAGACAACTTCTGCCTGGTGTTGCTGAAAACACACTGTGGAGACATAAGAGCCCATCTAACAGTAGCTTTACAGACGTTAATACTCATCCATGTAAAGTGGCCCAGAGGCTTGCTGACGTAGTGACTGCAGCTAGCTGGGGAACTGCTGAAGTTGTCGAGCTAACTGTTGTTGCTGTTAACCTGTGTGTCTGGGCTAGTGCTAGTCGTGCTAGCTCCCAGAGGTTCTCCCTGTTTGCTCTCTACTGTTCAGTTGACTGCCACCAAGCATTTCGTTCACCATTGCACACTATATCCTTTAATAGCATGTTCCTGAGGCAGAAACATGAAGCTCTCCAAGCTAAAGAACATGCTATTGATCAGTTAGCAAACTCATTAGCTTAGCTTGGCCGCTAACAGGCTCACACAGTTTATCCAAAAGACATATTTGTACCACAGGCTCCTCTCTCAAAACAAAACACTGTTCTTTTTTAGAACAGTTTATCCTCCGACAGAGGAGGTTAAATAAAACTAAATGGTGCAACCACACATAAGCTATGGTAGACTCTTCTATTTTGGACTCAGGCTCTGTGTTCCTCCAAGGGTTAGCACTATCCAAACAGCTTGTTCTTTTCTCATGTTCTTTATTGAACACAACAACAGCACATTTTGTTTACTCAGGTTTGGTACAAAGCAGTGTTACCTAATATGAAAACTCCCCTTAATCTACCCATTTAAGGGAAACCAGGTTTCTCATGTACATAACATGAGAGCAGAAAATTCACACCGTTCACACAAACAAACACACTGCTGATCAATATTTCTCGGAAAGAGAGTGCAGAGATTAAGACTAAGTTGTGTTTGAGTAAAGGAGCTAAACCAACTGAGACACCGATGTTGAAATTTGAGTTTTCGTTCTTTACATCTGCGGTGTAATCTATTGTGTGTCCAAAGACCTAAGGACAGGAAAGGTAGGACAATGAAGTAAACTTGAGGTATCAGCCACACAATTGCGAACGTTTGTCACAACAACCCAAGGCTGGCTGTCACACAACCAGGTCAAGTGATGTCATTTTTCATGACTCGAGAAAGTACAGTGTCTTGGAAACACCATTCATCCTGCACATTGCAAATATTACCTTATCACTAAAATGCATTATCTATGCTCTTGTTAAATTCTTGATTCCTGTCCGATTCCTTACATATTTCTTCTTCATCTACTGTAGATTTATTTTGAATCTCTGTACACTCCTCTGCTCTCCCCTTCCTCCTGCCCGGAAAAAACAACAGCGTTTTTTTTTATGACTGTAAAATACTGACCCAGGAAAAAGGGGGTACCTGTACGACAGCGCTCTTTTCCCTGGAGGCCTGCTAGAAAGAACTGGAACAAAGGATATTAGTATCAGCACAATGTTCTGGTCTATTTGGAAGTATAGCTGCCAGGCTCCTCGCAAAGTGTAAAATGGGGTCACACATGATTAAATCTGTCCTGACGGTGAGCTCTCTGTTATCACATTATCATGGAAGACACGCTTTGCCTTTCACCTTGACTACTTTGATGGAAGATAATTTCGAGGTGTAGGGACCTTCGTGTGATATAACGCACCCTGGTGGTCTTAATAATAGTCCTCTAATGGTACCAGGCAACAGTGGTTGGATGATTAGCTACACAAAAACAGAGAAAATGAAAAACTCATCCTTTACTTGCATTTATTTGCAGTTGCCTACACATGTTGAAAATGGAGCTTGGATTCCAAAATGCATATCTCAAGGCAAAGAGGTCTTTCAATCAGGTGGACAGGAGCTTTTTGAAAACACTACAGAGTGATTTTCATCACATCAGTCTGTCACAAACATGGCCAAAGCAGATGGCCGAAGTTTAGGATTATAATTTCCACAAATGTGGGAGTAGAACTAATCAGCAACCTCGGAAATCTGGCTTTTCTTTAAAGCAAGGCTGTGTCAGTTCTAACTTTTTTCAAGAAGATACCAGAAATTCTTCTATTCTAAAAGTCAATGCACCCTTCAAATACACTCAGTACAATTAAATACAGCCTCTACAGCCTTGCTTGGTCTCTTATAATCAATAACTCATGGTGGCTGATGTTAGTGAATCTGAAGTAGATGTTGCCTTATAAAAGGCTTTACTGAACCAACTGGCTGAATGTTACACTGTGACACTGTTATGCTAAGTTTTAGCATTCATCAGTATGGTGTCACTGCAACTTGTGGCCACAGCGGCTGCTATTCAGCAAAAGTTAAGATAAGATAAGATAGGACTTTATTGATCCCCGGAGGGAAATTAATAGGCTTGTTTTAAGATGTTGGATCTTAGTATGTAGTGTTATCCATAATATTTGTTCAGGGAAACAACTGTGTCTAAATATTCACGTAGATCATTTAAAACTCATTTAAAAGTGGAACACCAACAGTTTTACACATAAATGTATGTGTGTCAGGTGTTGGGGAGAACCACTGCACACGTGAAGAAAGTTGTGTCTCCAAAGGAAGCTGCAAAAATTTCATAAATGACCTCAAGTGACGTCACTTGAGTCAGTGTCAGCTGGGACTGAGAACTACAAGTGAAAAACCTGGGGTTGTGTAAAGATGTGAGCTCACCAAACCTTTGTAGCCTGCTCCTCATCTCAGCGTCAGGCTACATTAGCTGCTACTAGCATATTACATCCGAATCTGCAACTGATCCACATGCATTCAAGTTGCATTGTGGGTAAAGTAGGCACCAGGAAGAGGAATACAGGGAATAAAAAAGATAATATCTCTGGTTCTGCAGGCTCAAATTTTATCCTTTTTTAGAAACTGCCCACTGTGAGTCTGCACAATGTTACTGGAGTGTAATGTTAAATCACTGGAGTACTGTTGAAACCATGGTGATATGGTATCCCTATAGTTCACCCATGTGTTTTACTACCCACCCTTTTTGATAAGGAGTGTGACTTCATGCAGGGTACCACTGTATGGGAATGAGCCATCTGTGAACACTGCTCTGAGCATATTTCACCTCCCTGAACTCCTTATATTTGATCAGGAAATTGACCTCAAATAACATGAAAGCACACATGACTGTCAGCAGATGTTAAAGTGCATCCATTCTTCCAAACACATTTACAATGACTAGTACAATGATTAACTGGGAAGCATCTCTTTACAGCTCATTCA
Source organism: Toxotes lorentzi (assembly GCA_037833715.1). Taxonomy (NCBI): domain Eukaryota; kingdom Metazoa; phylum Chordata; class Actinopteri; family Toxotidae; genus Toxotes; species Toxotes lorentzi. The sequence continues at coordinate 2,236,333 of JBBMJY010000018.1, read as the reverse complement.
CATTTCTGGAGTCCATGTAGTATATCTCCGCAGCCTGACATGCCATCCCAGAAATAAAAACATCACTCCTCCCATGAGACCTCATTAGGGCCCTCGCTGCCATACAAATAGAACAGAATGGGGTTCTCACTTTGTACGCTGGACTACACCGCTACCTCAGGCAGACAGAGGAAAAAAAAACTGTCCCAAGTATAAAGGCCCCTTGTCCTATTCCTGCTTTGCTCCCACTCACTGTGTCACTGTTCATCCTTCAAATGCCAGCCCTGCCACAACAAGCCAAATGCCAAATGTTCCTGGTCCACTGGGCCTGGGAATCTGGCAGCCAGATTACACACTCAAAAATAGAGGTACAGTTTTGTAACAAAGTCCATTTTTCATGTCATGTGTAATAACTGGGACATAATGAGCCCTCATGAGAGCAAATGTGAACGATTTGATGCACCAGTAAAGACATTTCTGACAGGTTAAGGTACAAGTTTGTACCACGTCAACCCAGCAATCTTCTAAAGTGTAGTAGGCTGTTACAGTTATGGTTCACTCTTTGGCACTAAATCATGTTTCTGATGTGAAACTATTTTTTATCTCTTGTTCAAAAGAATCATTGGAACACTGTTGTTGTTTATCTACTAAACAAATGTACAGTTTATACAGTTCACATTTGCACAACATTATCCAAATGTAAAATTGAAGCCAGAGTGAGAAACTGCACATATCAAACTGTGTGGGGTTCAGGCAGGAAAAGCACATACCTATCACCGCAGAGACGAGGGTCCAGTTCACAGCAGCAGTGGCATATCTACACAATGAATGAAGCTGTGCTGAGAGATCATTTTCTTGTTGCTGCATCTGTGTGGGACAGGGGGCAGGACATACTCATTAATAAAGTATTTTTCTTTAAAAGGTACAGTTTTGGTCACCTGTCCTGGATAATTATACTTCAGATGGTACAAATATCAACCCTGCAAAACAGTTCCCAAGAGGCCTGCCAGAATGGAACACAGGACAACGGCATCAGCACAATATGCTGGTCTGTTTGAGTACAGCAGCCAGGCTCCTCTCAAAGAGTAAAACAGGTTCACACACGATTACATCTGTCCTGACTGTGAGTTCTCTGTGTTCATACCATCAGGGAAGACAGAGTTACGAGACATAGGGGTCTTTCAGGTGATGTAATCATAATCATATAATCATAGTATAATCCTACTATAATCATAGTAACCAACTAATTATAAAGGCTGGAGAATTTTTTTTTTCTTTAACGATATATTCAGTGTTACCTTAGATAGAATTACTTCCTGTTTTTTCCTTCGGCCTGTCACAGCAGATGGATCTGAATTCCGCAATTCCCATGAGCCGTGCTATAGAGGAAAAGCCAATCAGAGATGCAAAGGAGAGTGGAGCGAAATTAAAATGCTTTGTTGTTGCAGCTGGGGGAAAAAAAAAAACTAGCTGCTGTGATTAATCATAACTGAATTAATCAGAAAATTATCCAGAATTCAAAGTGCACTCATTTAAACTGCAGATTATAAACTCAGTTTTCTCAGTGGTGTAAGTTTCAGCTTCCACCTGCTGTTATCAGCACATGAAATGGTTTCAATCATCATCATGACTGGATGTTTCTTGGGAGTCGGGTGTTATAATCTCCCCTGATGGTTTTACATTCACAGGTTTGAACCTGTACCACTCATTTTCTAAAGTACTTTTCTCTCACGTTTATGCTGATGATTGAAGAAAGTTCAATGTCAATCCAAGCCACAAAAGTACCATCTGTGAGCCACATAACATTGTCTAAAGGAAGAAAATAATGGGACTTCTACTTCAGAAGCTGCAGTAGTAGGAGCATTTAACTTAAAGATTTACATATCGAACAACATATGATTTTGAAGTTGTTATTTATGCAAGTCAGTTCACAACAATCTGTGAAGCAACATCAGTTTCATCTACATGCAATCCACAACTTATATGGTTCTGTCACAAAAACATGATGCTCCCATTTTTAATTCCACCTATAAAACTGTTGTTCCAACCAGAGGAAAGAAGAGCTGATTCAGAGGTCAGGAACTAAACCATGAGAAACATGTTAAAACAATCAGTGACCTGGGAGATCTGCCTACCTCTCAAGATGGCTGCTCATAATTCTGAGGACAAATAAGAGACAAAGACACTGCAAACATCTACAACTGTTAACTTAGATCAGTAATTAACTAGGTACTACATGGTACCATTCTCTGGGTACCAGTTGAGTTGTCTGAGTTTCCAGCACTGATGAGCAGCACACTGACTGGGTTAGGAGAAAAACAGGGAACTCTGGGAAATAAAACAAGGTTCTGTCTTTGAGTCAAATCAAAGCCCTGGTTCCATGTCAGCGAGCACTGTGTAAAGTAAACGTAGCATGATATCCTGGTCCACAAACACAAGCAGTAATCAGATCCAAATTCTCCACTGACGGTTTGATGCTTTTAACTTCCTCACCTCTGATCAGACTAAACTAAAGGTCACTGCACTAAGTCTCTCAGCTTTACCAAACAGACCTCAGTATGTAAATGTAAGCTGCTGTTATGTAGTAGTAATGATATATATTTTTATTATGCTGTACTACATCAGTCCTTAAACTGATCTGCAGTGTTTTGGCATCTTAGTTAAGTATTTGTGCTGTAACACACACCACCCGTTATGGAGGGAAAGACAGGGGGGTCATTTCCTGTCTTCATCTGTGTGCGGGTGTTTAAGAGACAGAACTATTGAATTGTATTATCTTTAATGCTTTGGCAAGATTCTTCACCTGACATTCATGCCAAAGCATAGTGAACTGAACTGAAGTGAATTAAACTGAACTGAATTGAAAGAGAGACAGAGAGAGAGAGAGAGCAGACAAGCCAGTGACTTGGCTCCAAGCTGCATGTGCTTTAAACAAACCTGGTCCTAGGAAAACGCCTGAGGGACTAAGGAGAGCTACAAGGGTAAAATGTATACAGGCGCACACACACGTACACACACTCTACAAACAGTACACAGTCTTGCTCTCAAAGACAACCCACACTCCTGTATGGAGAAGTCATTTCATAAGGATCCAAATTGGATATAGTACAACGTTGATATTTTGCCAACTCTCAATTATTATATTTTAAATCTGTAGACCCAGTTGAATTTTACAACTAAGTTAAATGGAGTATATAATGTCTTTCAGGTGACACCAGCACATTAAAGAAATCAACATGCACAAATAAACAGTTTGAAGAAAGCATCCAAAGATGTCATTCATGTGCACAGCTGTGACAGGTCAGAGGTACGAGGTGGCCACACGACAAACTGACATTCACTTGTCCACACAAAACTGGCAAGGCTGGAAGGCTTGGTAACTGCTCACAGGGGTAGCTAGTGAATTAAGTGGCTTTATATGAAAGAGGTACAACACAGATAACAAGCTGTAGCTTCTTTTATTTTACTTTCGTGTCACAGTTCACTAAAGATGAACTTCGAGCAAAGCTCAAATCCTTGAGCAGACAGTCTGAAAATGGATATCGGGGAATTCTGGCTGTTTGAATAACTGCAGATTGTGCTTTCCACTGCAGAGCACAGGTAGCTGATGATTCAGAACCTGTTTTCACTCTCTTGCTCACCAGAATACTACTCACTGTCTACGTTTAATTTGAGATGGTTAGAAGCTAAAACACTGGATAACTTGTTCTCCAGTAAACATAGCAACACTCTGAGTGAGTAATTATAATTAAATGTTAACAGCTTACATTAATCTCCCCAACCAACATGAAAGCCAACTCAAAGTACTATTACCACTCCTCTTGATAAAGTTATATGTTGTGAATGATGTTCTGAATGTGTACTGGCCTGCTTATTTTCACAGCTGCTGTTGTTGCTTTGGCTTTTGATCTGATAGTGTGTGATCTATGTTCACACAACAACTTTGTCTGTCTGCCATTTGATGCAAAGAAGGATAAACTTAGAGACTTATCCATCTCCATAACTAATGTCTGAAATGCTTATTTTCTGATTATGATTTATTGGCCGTTATGCTGCTTCCATTAAGCTGCTGAGCCTAATGAACTGAGATTAATTAACAAACATATTCCAGAAAATATGTCTTGTGTGTTTGGACATAGAGCAGATGACCTTCCACCACACTGCTGTCAATGGTTAGTTCATCTCCTGTTGACATATGACCGCTTTTAAAGCTTGCAATGGAAAGGAGTATTTACTCTGAAATAAGGCCCTGTTGATGGAGTGTTATGTAACGTGTTTAATGAATGCTCATTCAGGGCGCCTGAGAGAGAAAAAAAAAAAAAAAAAAAATA
>JBBMJY010000018.1:2208286-2225947 GCA_037833715.1 Toxotes lorentzi | reverse complement strand
CTAAGTGCTTGCTCTGGGGTCAGGCTCTGGGTTTCTGTGAAGCGCTTTGAGACAATTTGATTGTGGAAGGCGCTATACAAATAAAATTAAATTGAATTGAATTGAATTGAATGACTCCTCTGTACTCCTTTCTAGTGTTGCCCCATTCCTGTGTTTCCCATTGTCCCCTGTCTGTCTCTCTCTGCCAATCTGATTGCAGATTTCTAACCAGCTTCCTGATTGGCAGTTTGCCTGAGCATCTGCAAACCATCTACTCATCAGCCCAGCAAGTGTGTCTACCCCAGTTCTTCATCCACTCTTTGCCAGATCATTGTTTCAGCCAGTTTGGTTTCAGGCTCCTTAGAACAGTGTATTCTCACACTGAACATTTGTCTGATCCCATGTCTGCCAGCTACCTGCTCATCACTTCCTGCTGCACTGTCACATCTACATCTTTGCCTTCAGCCCAAACTAGCTCTGTCAAACCAGTCTTCAGCTTCCCTCAGCCCCAGGCCTCATCTGCCTGCTTCCCCCTGTTCATCTCCCTGTGTGCTGGTCAGTCGTCTAGCACCAGTGGTGGAATGTAACAAAGTATTTGTACTTCGTTACTGCACTTCAGTATTTTTTTTTTACATATCTGTACTTTACTTAAGTAAAAATAATAATGCATACTTTTGATTTTACTCCATTACATTTTGCAGCAATTATCTGTACTTTCTACTCCACTACATTTCTACAATTTATGCCGTTGCTCGTTACATGTTATGAACATAATTTCCTCAAAATCTTGCATGAAAAAATTGCATTGAGATGTTGTTTGCCATTGCCAACCAATCAGGTGGCTCTATTACCTCCAATGATGGCAGAAGCGCATTTGGTAGCAGCACGAGCTAGTGGACTGGCCTGATTCCGTCGGCTGAGCGTGAGCCTGAGCCCTCCAGCTCAGAATTAGACAGTCATCTTTGGCCGTATTTAAGCAGGTATTTTATAGTTGCTTGTGAGCAGTGACATAAGCAGAGGCATAAATCAGTATATCTACGTTCTTTATGAAAATTTAGGGGACAGCCGTGGCGCAGTACGTTAAGAGTGCGGCTCTGGACTTTGGACCGACTTGAGTTGTATGGAGGTCAATGCAATCCATCCAGCAGAGATATCAAAAGTCTGACTCATGCAAACACACATATCCACACTCACACTTTCATCCTTGAGAAATCCCTGCACAGACAGCTGACACTGCATGTCATAATCTCCCAGCATGCTAAACGCAGTGTCACCATATTGTGCAACTGCCCCTTTGAGTGCCACTATTTGATGCTTTATTACATAAGAGTCGGTGTGACCTCAGCAGCCCACAAAAGATCGGATGATTCACAGACTGCTGGAGTTAGTGACAGTGCTGATACGCAACTTTTATCCAGGCCCTCGTCTATTAAAGTGCACAGCTTTAAAGTATCCAAACAAAAGTATACAAACAAAGATTTGCAGATACTACGTCTATGCACATTTCAGGTGAGGCTGCTACAGTAACAATGCTACAAAATCTGCACCTACAAATACATTCTCTATTGAGACAACTGGGGTGTGGACCTGGCACATGGAAAAATAATTTGTTTCATTTTTTTTTTTTTTTTAAATCAGATAAACATATGTTATCATCGTCTTTTAAAAGCTGTGCTCAAAGTGATGGAGAGTTTAGTGTGTGTGCTGCAGGGGACACATTTCCTCCTCAAACTGGAATCAGAGAAGCAGACACGGTTTACACATGCTGTGTTAGCAGAAAGCTTTCATTTCTCAAATGCTTGCATTAATGTATGCAAGCCTTGGGTGAAGTATGTAATGGGACTGTGTCATGTAGTTAAGTGGGCTCTTTTGGTTATTATGCAGACTGCTTTCACAAAGACCATCATTTATATTAAAGATTATTGATTGCTGTAGCACAGTCCACATAGATGAATACAAGGAAGATAAAAGGAGAGTTGGATTTGATTGACAGGCTGGTTTCAGGTACATTTTACATTCTTGTCATGCAGCTGATCCTCACCACCAACGTACGGTGGCTGAGCACCATGCAGAATATTAAAGTTGGATCAGTGTATTGGCCACCAGTGCTCTCACACCAACAGCACAGGGATGACACTGCACAAATCAAGACTATTATTTTTTAATGGAGAAAGTGACTGCACTACTCCTCACCAGTCCAATGGGATTCAGGGATGGACAGCAGGTGGAAGTCATGGTGACAAACTGTAGAGAAGAAACATTACAAATTTACCATGTACATTTGTACATCTCTGGATTCTGAGAGCACTGTTAGGATCACACTGCTGTGTGATCCTAACAGATCTTGAGTGAAATTCAAGCGTGAAAATATAATCTGGTCTGAAACACCATACGGCCCTCACCAGAGTAAGAATAAGAGTGTACAGCCATGTTAGCCCTGCTGTGAGGTTGTACTGCACTGTACAGAGACAATGCTCTGAGCTAAGTGCAAACATCAGCATGCTAACAACCTCAAAAGGAGGATGAAGTTGGTAGAGTGATTACCATGTTCACCATCTTGGATTAGCACGTTAGCTTAACCCCCATCGTGGCAAAAGAGGAAAAGCCAGGGGATCACTAAAGTTAGTCGGGTTCATCATCTGGGGATCATTAATGTCTGAACCAAAGTGGTGGACTGACACTGTGATCCATAGAGCCATAAAACAACAGCATTAATTGTAAGTTCAAATTCCTAAATCTACCTATGCCTCCATGACAGCACATTTGATGAGGGAATATCTTGCTGTTCATCTGTCTAGCAGTGTTTCACAAAACTTGTAAAATCTATGCCAAGTCGCACAAGAGCTGTTCAGGATTAAACTCATGGTGGAACAACACTTTAGTACAGCGGTGGAGAGGCCACCAGGAGAACCGGGAAGTATACAAATATATGTGGTGGCTCAATGTGAAAAAACTAAAACTAAAGAGAGACAGAGAAATTTAACTGTTCCACAAAACGTGTACATCTTCTTTATAGCATAATGTCTATGCAGATCTAGAATGGCAGTAAAACAGTTTACTGAAACAGTCAACACAATCAGTATCATCCTGAAGATGCAAATGGTCCCAGGGAGTAGTGACCAAACCTCTGTGATACCTTTAGTCTGAAGGCATCTGAAGTCTTCTTTGGTACTTTGGTATATTTTGCTGTACATATAATGTTGTGATCTGTCTAAGACAATGTGATTGGTTTGGCATTTGAGCATTTATTTGGTGTATTAGAAAATATCAGATCAGTAGTAGTTATACCTGAATGTGCAAATCTATTTGTTGTGGACTTTGTCCTATTCTGCACATTTATTTAAATTAGTTTAATAAATGTCCTATGTCCCTCTTTGATAAGCGTGGGTTCTCCATGGGTAAGCTGATCTATAAACTCTCCCTCATCATCATCAACATAGACTCCTGAGGCTGCCTACTGTATGACTGTACCAGGATAACTAGGAAGTAGTCAGTACTTCCACTACAGTTAATACTTAGGGAAGCTCAGCTTTAGGCAGTCTGTGTTCACATCCAGCTACTGGGTGAATGGTGAAGCTGCTGCAGCCTCCTCTTTGACAGTCTTAAACACAGAGCCAATGCAGCCGGGAAGGTTTTTATGGCCCAGCAGTGGGATGGTCTTGTCTAGCACCTGACCTCAGTCCAGCTGAGAGAGTGTGTCACTGCAAATCAGACCAAAGGCAATAGTTAAGTTTTCAGCTGAGGCATGGCAGAGCATCTCCAGGGGAGATACCACATGTCTGATGACATCTCACAGGGATGATTCATGGACATCTGTGAGGACTATGAATCACAGAGTTCAGAGAATCAGTGGATGAAAAGATCTGACCCCACAAGCATTAACCTCACAGATCAGTTACCACAAACAACAAGAAAAGACTGAGACTGAGAAAATATTTTTCTTGCACAAATATAACAGGGCCTGTTAAAATACTTCCCTTGTTAAACCTTTATTGACTCAAGTAGAAAATAAGTTGGGGGTTTTCATTGAGTTTTACCTGGATGTTTTCCAGGTCTTCTTGCTCACAGCAGCAAACACAGAGGATGAAGATTTAATAATTTAATAATCTTTCAATTTGCTGGAAAAATCAAATAAAGGATGTGTATGAACTGTTAGGAAACAGTGATCATTAAATGTGTAACCTTCACTTTAAGTGTGCAAAGACGAAGAAGAAACAGGATTAAATCATTAAGACACTTTGAGAGAACTGCTGGGAGCTTTCAAAGCTTTCAAACACAGGTGTTTTATAACAATCCAACTTCAATGGAAATTAGCGGAGCAACAGTGTGGTGATGTCCTCCAACATTACAAATATCTCTGTATGTTTCCCCTTAAATAAAGTCTGACAGTTAAAATTACTTGCACCTGCATTTATTTCTGTCTGACAGCGGTCTAACAGAGGCACAGGGCATCACACACAGTTCTGGTGATATACATATTTGTGAACATAAGGACCTTCACTAAGTGAAGTACTCTTTATAATACTATTTACAGAGACAACATTTCCCCCATGAGAAAGCACTTGGTGACAGTGGCGACGAAAAACTCCCTTTAACAGGAAGAAACCTTGAACAGAACCTGGCTCCTGGTGCCTCCACTGAGTGGGTACACTACAGTTTAATAAATAAAACTACAGGCACACGTCAAAATCAGTGCAGCCATTACAGATGTGACTTCAACGACTGTTAATGTAGACAAAGTGTTTGCTGTGGCTACTAAGAGTCTGCTACGCCGCTGGGCAGGAAACTGTTTAAATGGTGTTTGGTTGAGCAAAGCCTGCAAAGTGGTGACTCTGTGCACTTATTTTGAAATGACTGGGGACTGTTTCTGACTCCTCTGCTTCCTTTTACGTTATTTCATCATATAAAAGAAAAATAAGAGAAGCTTCGTCCGACAAGTTTCCACTTACTATCACTTAAAAGAAAGAGGCAAGAGCCGCGACTAAGCTTATTTACTGTTTCTGCAGTGCTGACCATTGGTCTGTAAACGAACAAAGAGCAACCAGAAGAGAACAAAGACACAATATCCAATAAACAAAATGAACCATCTCAGATACAGTAAACAGACCAATCACACATGTATTTTTTCATGTATTTCTTGCATTGACGTGTACGTTGCATGCATTGCAACATAATGGTACAGTAAAATTCATAGCTGCATGCCATGAAAAACACTAGTTTTCATGAGGTTTCAACCACAGTAAACGTGCCATTATTCAGGCACAAATTATTTTCTTATTCAGAAGAAAATAATAAATGTGTAAAGTTTTTGATAGCATCATAACTGAGGCCTATTTATTTCCCCTGTCCCATATTTGCTAAAATTCCACTATATTAACTTATATTAATGTTAACAAAAACATTATGTTAATGTTTTTGTAGGTTTCAGCCCACCAGGTACGTTTCCCTACATGACAACCTCCTGGCATCCGTACATCAGCTGCCTTCTGGTCCCAGCCAGTCTGAGCAAGGTCCTATTTACAGCAGTTTACTGTTGAAATGTGCTCTTCCTGTGTGGTTTCAGGAGGACAGAATTTGGCATTCACTGGCAGCTTCTGCACACAGCAACACAGAGAATAAGAGTGAAAATAGACACTGCAGACGTCTCAGTGGACGGACAATTGCTTAAGAGTAGAGATTGCATATTTGCGTGGGAGTAGTCTGGGTACAGAGACAAAGAGAAAGGGGGAGAAAGTTAAGGCGAGAGAATGATGATAAACTCATGTGTTACTTTGGAACGGATTCAGCACAATGTGTCATAATGGGGTCAACCATGCAGTGATGTTACAGTTCCTGAATTTTATCTAGGTTGGACTTGGAAAATGTTTGATACCTGGTGGTTAGAGAGATTCTCCCTGAAGTGGGAACTAAACTGAGCTCAACAGCAGCTGGTGGTGAGTGAGAGGGAGAAATGGAGAATACTGCTGATGGTGTCACACTCATCATACCAACAGAAGAAGGACGCCTTTCAATCACACACACACACACACACACACACACACACACACACACACACACACACACACACACACACACAGACCTTGTTTAAAGTCTTTCAAGCTGTAGAGTGTGTGTGTGTACTGCAAATTGAAATACTCACAGTTAAGCCTAGCTTCTTCCAGCCGAGATCTGGCTGCAGGAGCATCGGGCGCCACCAGCTCCACCAATAATACACCGGACATGGACGTTAAATACTGAACCCGGTAGATGATCCGGTGGACCCCCCTCCAGCTAAGACCGTTCCAGTCACCGCAGCGTCTCCTCCACCTGTAGCCAGCTCAGACCAGGCGGCCCTCTTCTCCGCAGCCGGGCTGCAGCGCAGTAGGATGGGCAGGAGGCCGTCAGTAACTCTATCACCGGCTGTTTCCCTGGCGCCATTTTGAACAAACTTTTGACTTTACTGTCTTCATTCCGACCTCCATCACAAGAACAGCGCTGCATCCAAGGACGAACGACAGCCTCCGTCGGGAGCCTGAGCGCACCGACAACGATTTAAATCTAATGTTTAACGTTTTAAAAGACTCTGGAAAGTCTGCTTGTATTTCTGGCCACATTCCCGCCCTTGGCCGCGGATCTGAGCGCTGTAGCCGCATTCTCAGCCCGCACACCTGGCTCCAGCCCGGATGTAGCTCTCACAACATGGACTTTAGTGACAGTTTTCACTTGTTCAGGGATCGCGATTCATCCTAACAGGTGGTGTAGCCAAATACTGTGGGATTATATTTACAGTGTGGTCCAGTCCTCTCAACATACAAGACTGTCTGCAATCACCTACACCTGCTCAAGTCGCTCGCGCTTCCATAGACGTCAATTCTTCTTCTCTGTATCTATATGAAGTCACTGCCCCCTCTTGCTCCCCCTACCTGTGTGGTAGGTTCCATATACCCTCTATCCCTGTCACTACATATACTGAGCTTATTCCTTCTGTCAGAATTAATTACAGTACACCAAAAATAGTTTTACACTCCTCATAGTCAGAAAAGTCAATGTAAACTCTCTTCCCTGCTGCTCTCTCAGGAATACCTGTTAAATCAAATCCTTTTTATTTAATGATTTTATTTCTTCCAAAAATATTGATATGTTTTATATGACTGAGTCTAAACCAGAGGAATACAGTGCCCTGAATGATGCAACCCCTCCAGCCTGTCACTATGTTCAGAAACCATGGCCACCGTCACAGCTATGCTCAGAAACTTTTTCAGCCAAGGTGGGGGGATCACTGCCCTGGATGGATACGTTTTTTTTTTCTTCTGGTGAACCACTGTAATGACCTCTGCCTGACAACATTGGATTCGGTTTCCCCACTCAGAACCAGAATTGAATCATCTCCAAAGGTCAACGACCACACCCACTTCGAATGATGGAAGGCTTGCAAACTGCACCTTCACTATACAGTACTGCAGTTAATGTTGCACTAACAACTTACTACTCCTCCTTAATGGAATGAAAGCCCCCACCCTCAAATTTTTCCTGTCCCAGACCAGAACTCAGTATTCATTTTATGTTTTAAACTTTAGGTCTTTTACATCAGTAGCTTTGTTGGCGCTTAATGGTACGATTAAACACATGAAGTCTTTATCTCGCCTCTTGGATGTGGTCCCTACAAGACTTCTGAAAGAGACCATGCCCACTATTGGTCCTTTCATTTTATCTATTGTAAGTAGCTCTCTGACTTCTGGTTCTGTGCCCACCTATTTTAAAACTGCCCTAGTTGAACCTCCTCTTAAAAAGCCCAACTTAGGCCCTATCACTCTCACACTTACTAGAACATTTAACAGATAATAATCGCTCCAGTCTGGCTTTCAATCTTTCCACAGTAGCCTACTGAGACGACTCTTCTTAAAGTTTGCTGCGACCTTCCTTTGGCTGAAGATGCTGGTAACTGCTCCATTTTTAGTTCTTTTAGACCTCAGTGCCATTTTTGACACTGTAGACCATAACATACTCACTGACAGACTTGAGAGGTGGGCATGCTCCTCTGTGCTGATGGCTGGCTCAGTTTCACCCCCTGCAAACATACTATATGGCATCCCCCAAGGTTCAGTTCTGGAGAAATTCATCCATGCTTCTTTCTTCTCACCTCAACTACTCCAACTCGCTAAACACCTGTCTCAGCCAGAAATCAATCCACCGCCTCCAGTTAAAAATGCTGCAGCTTGGCTCCTAACTCACACCAAACTCTGTGTGATCATATCAGCCCTGTTTCACTATCCTGGCACTGGCTGCCATGGGCTGGCTCCTTCCTACATTTCCAAGCTTTTATCCCCCTACAAGCCAGGAAGCAGTCTGAGATCCTCTGTTAGTGCGTTGCTGGTTTAAGTCGAAAACCAAAGGTGACAGGGTCTTTGCTGTCATGGCCCCAGACTGCCAGAGGAAATCAGACTTGCAGAATCAGTTCCCCATTTTATTTCACTTCTTAAGACACATTTTTATGTATAAAAAAGCTTTAATTGAATGATTTGGATTTTAATTTCATCTTCATTTTTATTTTTACCTCTGTGAATTGAAAGACTTTGTTACCTCTATTGAAAAGTGGTCCACAGCTGTGTTCCTGGCCCTCGTCTCCCAGAAGAGCAATGATGTTGATGACTGCCTGTGGGAGCTGCCAGGTCTTCACAGAAACACAACAAAAGAAATAATGCAGACACAAGGTGCAGATGAGAACATCATTCACATTTAAAATAATGTTTTTCAGGATATTTTCCAGATTGAACTTGGACTTGTAGTTTCTAATGGAGCCAGCATTCTGCACATGCTGTTACTGTATGTCTTGAGATGGAGCACAGTGCCCTTACAGGAGGGGAACATCTGCCTGCATGTAGGAACAAACTTAAAGGTTCATTAAAAGGTTCATTTTCTTATCTTAGCAGTAGAACATCGTGGCCCTCACACAAGCAAAAGAACACTTTTAACAGGCAACAGTGTTTCATTACCTTCCCTCTGAAGTCTTTACATAATTTTGGGATATTACAAACCATGGTTCAAAGTGCCCCTGTGAAGCCAGCCTTGGCAAAAATAATGAACAGAAGAGCAGCTGTTAATGTTTGATAAGCTGACCTTCTGCCCTCCTTCCATATATGTATTTTAAACAGTCTTTGAACACATGAAATATAACTAAGATCCACTTCACATTACATTAACACATTAATGATGCTGACAGAAAAAAGTAAGCACACATACTGCTAACACTAATTTTTCATTCAGGACTTAGTGTGCTGGGACTGAAATATGTAGTCTAGGCATAAAGGAATAGTTCTCTTGAATCTGCCAAAAGTAAAAAAAATAAATAAATAAATAAATAAACAAAAAGCACTCCATCTGATTGGTTTAATTTAAATTTAGGATGTACACAATCTTTAGGATGTTTTTAGGCCTATTGATTCAAGATAGCCATATAGGGAGCCTAGCTGTTTTGCCCAGACTCCATCCCAACATACCAGACAACGGGTCATTGTAGAGATATTTTGCAATTGGTTTATGGATGTGTAGATGTGGGTATGACTCATTAGCTAAAATCTATACATATTTTCAAATTCAGTTGTGCATAAACACATTTACCAAACAGGATTTGTACAGTCATTCAAATATATTCATTTCCTAAAGCTTGTGTTTTGTATTTGCTCTGCAGTTCTGGAAGGTGGAACCTGACTGGTAATTTGTCATTAACTGCTGCTGTGCATTGTCTGGTGTTTACTGGTGTTTAGTATTTTGTCAGTAAAGGAGTTGCAGTTTCCCTACAATTCACGAAAAAAAAAAACCCAAATGTATTGTGCAGATGTGCATGACGTGATGTGTTCAAGGCAAATGAGAAGGGGGGAGTATGAGCAGCCCATTGTCCCACTGTTTCCCCTCTAACAGGAAATGGTTGCATGAGGAAGACTGGTGTGTCTGTGCAGGCTGAGGTACCTCAGGTTGGTTGCCTGGCAAACAAATTGATACACATGCAAGTGGAACACGTGGACACACACATATTCAGTGGCACAAACACGTCCAAGATAAACAGTCTCTCTTGGACATACATAGTGCAGAACACACAGTCATCATCACCCCATGTATCTATCATCAGGTTCACAGTATTTATGATAGATCACAGTCATTCTGCACACACCTCCTGACAACTGCAGCTCTGTGCAATCCTCAAAGCCAATTAATCAGCCCAGACAATCTGCTCGGTCGATGCTAACTAAAACTCAATTCACACATAAAGCACCTCCTGCCATCAGCATGTAACCTTGAGCTTGTCTGAACACCGTAACGGCAGCAGGAGCACTGATAAGACACTCATTATGTATGTACAGTACACACTGAGCTTCCTTATGGCACACAGTGATGGTAAATGAGGTTCCTAAAACAAGGGAGTTTTTTGTCCTGTGGCACGACAGGACACTAAGGTGGATTAATAATGTAGTTTAAATACTTGCATGGGTGAGAAATATAGCATCATTTAAATTGAACAGGTCTTGGTGTGAGCAATAATAGCCTACACACTGAGGCCTTCCAGACACAAAGTGTTTCAGCCGTGTTTTTCAGTCATCCATCTCACACACACGTCTGATGGAACAGATCTGCTCCTATGTTAATCAGTCCAGCACAGGCTGTCTAATAAACAGTAACAAACTACAGTGACTGTGTATTGGACTCTGAGAGCTTCCAAAAAATGGGCCCACAATTCAATTCTGTGCCTGAATGCATTTTGTGTAGACATATGTGTAGCACGTGTCTTAATCCTCTGTGCCATACAGCTCCATCGTTCATCAGTGAGTCACACTGTTGCACTGAATGACACATTCCTTCATTACCATGAACACACACACTATAGTTTATTTTGCCCCAGTCCCACACACACTGTACTGATGCTCCAAATACTCACTAGAGCATCAAATGTGGATTAATCTGCCACTGAAAATAGACCCCAACAAATTCAATTTTTTAAGAATTTTCTAGTTGAAAACTAGAGTTTTGTCTTCTCTGGTAACAAATGGTTTTTAAGCTGTGTGTAATGAGACAGACTGTTTTTTGTTGACACTGATAAAGATAAAGAAAAATAAATAACAGCCTTATGTTTTAGGTCTCAATCATTCTGGACTCTAGAAGATGACTTGTGTCTTAGACCTGATATTTTTTTCTCATTAATGTTTGCAATTCTCTTATATTGGGACACCTTGAATCAGCTAAGAGGATTAGCATTTCTTTGTTTAACATTCAGTAATAACAGTATTTACATTCTTTATGTGCCCATATTTTGTAATGTAGCTTGTGACCCAAACCAGATGTGGCCTCTGGTACATTATACATGTCTGTGAGCAGCTGAGGTGGAGGTAAATTCTTCCACACAGGGACGGATGAATTACATATCTGAACCAGATTACATCATCACCCACGTCCATTGCAGTAATTGAACAGCCTTCGTCTAAAGGCTGAGTCTGCAACTTCTTGCATTTGCCACATAAGATGCAGCAACAAACTCTGGCTCTTATGTGTGTATCAGTGAACACCATATCCACTGATGAATTAATCTAAAGTGATGTCAGTGTGTTATCAGTAGTTATACTGGCTCACCTGGGAGGACTTGTAGACAAACCAGCCCTAGTTAAACAGTATATGTGGTGTCAGGCAGTGTTAGAGTTATAATCATCAAAAGTCACAGACGACAGTTTCACCATGTGTGATGTTATATTTATACAGTACAATCACCATGTATTTAAACAATAGGGAACATGACACTAGATCAAAAAGCATTAGATGCCCATTAATTCTCCTGAACAACAGAGCAACTGGAGAAACTTGAGTAATGTATGAACCGTCATTAGGATGAGAAAGGTCAGTCACATCTTTCTGCTAATGTGATTTTGGCTCCTGAGCAAAAAGGCGTGCCTCATAGTTTGAAAACCTCTGAAAGAACAGAATAAACATGGAGAGGTATCCAGAGTTTTCAGGTCTCTTCACAGTTATCTTACGGACAGAGTCCAATTAGATTTAGAACCTCTCTATTTCTAAAATCCTGACATGAAAAGCGTACTTACTTACTTTTTTTCTTGGCTGTATTGTGTATTGTATGCTGGGCCTTATTGTGTCACTTCTGGAGCAAGCAGAGTCTAATAAACTTAGTCAAGGATGGTGAAGCAGGTGTGGCTGGGTGAGGGATTGACCTCTTTGCAAAATATTGCACCACTGAGCTCACTGGTCTGAAAGCACTCACTAAAGACAGCGCAGACAAGTTTGTTTCTTTTCAGTTTTATTTGTAAATGCATCTTGGATAGAACAAAGAAAAATATATATAATATATTCATATGTACTGAAATGTTAAGTTATGTACACATTTAGGTTTGAACTAGAAATCTGCACAACCACTGATTTGTTTTAAGATATGGCATCAGAATAGTCTCTGTGTCTTTCCTGGATGCAGTGATGCACGCTCCTGCAAATTTACATACAGTCAGAGGATGCAATAAAACACCCGTGTTCACACAAGCATTAAAAATTCAAAAACTGAATGAGAGGAATGATGTACAATGTCGTGTGCCCCTGCTTGTTATCACTTTACATACATGAATTACGCATGGACGGCATCGCCACACCCCTACATATTCACAGCGGGGCGTGGTGCACGCAGCAAACAATGTCTGAGAGCAATTAGGGCATTACAAAGTGTGTCATGGCCTCAAAAAGGATGTTGTGACTACATTTCCCAGAAGCTCATCCTCCTGGTAGTTCAGCACCATGGTGTGTAGTGTGTCCATTGATGTCACCTCAACGTAACGTAAGTGCCAGCTGAGGTTAAAGGCTGCCAGGGCGTCTCCAGTAACAGATAAAGCAGAGTTGAGGCAGCTTTTGTGTTAAGTCATCAGCAAAATAAAACTTCAAATATTAATAGCACACTGAGACATTCAGTTCCGTGGCTATGCACAGAATGACGTGGGCCATTTCATGACATTTTCTGAACAGTCACTTAACACCTGATGAACACATGGATGACTGAAAAGCCTGATTTCCAAAACTATTTGGCTCCATGGTACAATAAGGCCAGAAAAGTGATAAAAATACAAGACCAGCAAGTAGGTACATAAGATAGCTTAATAAAACAACAACAAAGACCACTTAACACTGATAAAAAGGCTGATTTAACAATCACTGTGCGCTTAACCTTTTAGTTGTGTTTCACTTTTGCATTT
Organism: Toxotes lorentzi; assembly: GCA_037833715.1. Taxonomy (NCBI): domain Eukaryota; kingdom Metazoa; phylum Chordata; class Actinopteri; family Toxotidae; genus Toxotes; species Toxotes lorentzi. Next base: position 2,212,757 of record JBBMJY010000018.1, on the reverse strand, counting down.
CTCGTGTTGCTCTGTCGTTCTCCTTCTTGAGTCTCAGCAGATTTACACAGTTGCTGTAAAAATGTGAGAAGAGTCCTGGAAGCTTATTGTGAGATTACCCTTACTTTCTTATGCAATCAGTAGTTCATGTCTATGTAGTACAACAGTTTTTTTCCTGTCCATCAACACCAAGTTGAATGACAAATACATTATCCACCTTTTCAGTCAATGAACTGTGGTGCAAGGCAGCAAAAAGTAGGACAAAGCTATCAGAGGACCTTCACAAGTCTGTGGCCCCCATTAAGAGTAGTTATCTGATAGTAGCGAATGAGGATCCCAGCGAACTTCAGTCAAACTTCCTAAACATTGCATAAGACAAGGAATGTGCAAGACACTGGCAGCTTTCAGGAAGATAAAAGGCAGTTGTTTTTATCCAGGTAGAATGGACACGCAAGGCTATAACCAGACCTATCACATAATCCAGACTGAATGAAAATACGTTTATCTTATCTTCTGCTGAGGCATGAGATAAGGACAGAACAAACATAAGGAGTACAACATACCAAAGCGCCAACAGTAACAACAACCTTCAGCTAATTACAGACAGGGTGTTATCTGTGTTGGCTTACTTTTGTACAATAAATTAGAATAATCACAGACAGATGAAATAAAAAGCAAGGCGTTCTTCCACTCACATTTTCATTCGACTCGACGAAGGCCCAAAAACGTGCGCACACACCCGTACGTTCACATTACCACCTTGCTCTTGTGGCTTATGTCTGTATGAGAGCAATCCCAGCATTCCCAGTAATCCCAGTGATATGAGCAGGGCGTCAGTTTGCTGAGCGAACTGTCCGGCTGCTTCGTGGAAAACGGTGGACTTTGATGTGTTTTGACAGGTGGTCGCTGCGAGCAAACTTCTTCTCACATACAGGACACTGGTAGGGCTTGACCCCCGAGTGGGACCGCCGGTGTCGAGACAGCTCATCCGACCGTGAAAACCTGGGAGAAAGATGAAGAAGAGATGTTTTATATTCGATAAACACAAACTGAGAAGGTCAGACATGTGAACTTGAGTCACGAATCTGATGAGTCAACTTGACAAAATTCACGTACAAAGCTCTCAAAAGGAACTGCTGGAGAAGGTGGAGTCTATCGAGGGAGCAAACCAGCAGAATTTGTCGAGGCCCTAATCCTGAAATTTCTCAGAGATTAATTTAAAGTCTTTGGTGGTCATCAACTGGGCACACCAAACCCTGCAACCAAGCCCTGCACCACTATTGCCCAGGTCCACTTCTAGAAAGAGAAGGAGCTCATATTGTGCCTCCAGAGGGACAGGGGGCTGGAATAGAAAGGCAACAAGGTGTTTATGTTCCCAGAATACACACCATAGGTGATGTGGCAGTGCTGCACCTGTGAGGCTTGAAGAGCCTTATAGATCTTCTCCCTTACAGTCCGACTACAGTAAGATTTGAAAACTGAAACATGAATAAAATACTATCCATAACATATGAATCAGCAGCCTTTTACTAAAACTCAAACAGAAACATTTTGAACTTGGGGATAAACCAGAGTAAACGATTCAGTGAAAAATAAGAGGCTCCCCAGCTCACTCTACAGAACAAATATATTTATGCTCCTAAAAAAGTTACATTCATTGCTCTTCTAAACTGTGAATAACTAAAATCCTTGCCACAAAATTGGGTCATCATATCTCAACAATTCTAAATCCTGAGCAGAACGAATGCATCTCTGGTAGATTCTCATTTCATTCATTGATTCAGGAAGATCTCTCAACACCCTGATGGCATCTGATCAGACTGAATGACCATATATGTTTCAGACACTAAACGATTTGGGTTCAGGGGGACCTTTATAGAGGGGGTAAAATAATGCATTCTGATATGATCTTCTGTTCTCACTGTTCTCCACAATCCTTTCTCCCCTTCTCTTTGATATTTCTATAGAACCTCTCGCAATAGGACTTAGGAATCACCCAGGTATTCATGGTGTCAAGTGTGGTAATGTTGTAAGCCTGGTGAATATATACGCTGACGATTTATTGATTTGTTTATCTGACTCTGTAGTTTCAGTTCCCAACCTGCTGAACCACACTGAATCATTTAGACAAACTGCTGTTCTGTTCGTAAGGAAACTATTCGTCTTGGCTTCTTTGAACAAACAACTAGATGTGACAAAGCATTTATCTTTAGCGAAAACAATGCTGTGTTTCTGCACTGAAGATATTTTACAGCTCCGAACTTGACAATTACCGATAGTGCATGATGCAATAAGAGACGAAAACCTTAATCTTTCCACTGCCCTCACGCTGTTATTTTGTACTCAGTTCTGGCAACCTCCCTGTTTTTCCCAACATGTAAACAATGGCTGCGGTGGCCGTTTCTAACCGAGTCAATTTGACAGCATAATTATCTGTCATGAGCCTCCCAAGTTGATGCTACAACTTGTCTGTAACTCATTTGGACAAGCAAAACATCGCAGCAGGATTGGCATACGAGGCAAACACTACTTGGCTGGAGCCACGGGGATGACAACTCTGGGGGCTTCTTCCCAGCAACCTAGTTCTCTGAAAGTGACTGTCCCCAGCCACGCTCTGCATCCCAGATGTTGCTCTTCTGACCTCTCTTCTGAGATAATGAATTGATACAATTGATACACACACTGTACTTAAGCAACACTTAACTGTTGTACTCTCTGTCATATGTAGATACAGCAAGTTTACAGCTAATAGCATGATTAACATACATGCAGCATCAGACAGCAGTTAATACAGGGAGACCTTACCAACACCATTCCAACAGCACCCAAAACACCTACCCCCATGCTTACTAGTCCTTTCAAACAAGTAACTAACTTAGGAATCAAAGGGATTGGGATCCCATTTGACCCAACAAAAATATCAGAGGATATATTACATACATGCTATTGGCTTAACCATGTTTCAAATATTGCACCGTCTTCCAGGAAACTGTGCGCATCCAAATTTGATCTTCAAATTGTTCTAGTTATTTTGTATGGATGGTCCCAATGTGTAAACAGCAACACTATCACTGCTATTCTGAAGTCTGACATTCCAGCATCTGGTTTGGATCTGTTGCTATGAGAGGGAGCAAACAGTGACAGGACTCATCATGTTTTATTCACTTTTAGTCCCAATTGCACCAATTTGAAGCTGTTGTCTTTCTATTAAAGGGATTTGTTTTCATTACATGTGAGCTAAAGTTTGAATAACTGCTTGAATAACAGCAGCACATTTCTTCACATTAAAAAACATCCATAAAGGCTTCACTCAGGGCTGTTAACTCTCACGCACTGAGCATAAGACTCATGCAAACGAGCCAGATATCACGATTACACACATGCCTTCTGTCACACAAACGTTTTGTCTTGGCTACCTTTGATGTAAAATTTGTGATTTTTAAGTGAAGGAACAGGAGTGATTTCAACAACAAATTCGAGTCGAGCAACTAAACCGTTGAGCATGAGTGGAGTGAGGTTGGAGATGGTACTAATGCGCCAAGAGATACCTGTTACACAAAAACATCACTTCACAGAACAAGAATGGATGAGTTGTTTTTTAACTAAATGACATCAAAAACACACATGACCACAGCTGTGCTCAAGGGTCAACAATCAATTGTGAAAAATGGTTAAAGTTGGGGGCCCCACACAAGCTCCAGGTTTCGCTTGGTTCTTGGTAATTTGTAGAGGGGCCCTGTGTCAAAATCTAGGTTTAATTATTTTAGTTTAAATTGTGTTATAAACGGTGCATATTCTAAAATAAATGCGGAGGGAATGGTGGGCAATATGGAACCAATAGTAACTTGTAACTAGTAACCAAGGGTCCATACAAAGTTAAATCCAGCCATTTTCAAAGTTAATGAATCTTCCTGCCATATTACAAAAACACAGATAGCTGCTAATTGTTAGAGTCCTGGATCTTGATGGCATTCATCAAAGTATTTGCTATTGAGTGAAGTTTAGTACATTGAGAACTTGAGCTAGTTGATCTTTATGGAAGAGTCTTTGCTTTGTAAATTGAGTTGAGTCTGGGCATTGTTATTCATATAAATATACAGTACCACAGTCAGTTCATCTTTCCATCCAGCCAATCCCTCCCTGTTCCTCCCAGTTTATATGAGGAACCTTAACTAATCCCTCTCTCCCCTTTTATGCAGCATGGCAGCCTAGACGTTCCTAGCCCACAGTCATGGTTACTATTCAACACTGTGTGTTTGTTCACTTCACTTCCTCACTGCTGTTCCCGTGATTGTGTGCAAAACTGAAAATCTCAGTTACTCTCTGTTGCTTACTCCATTCACTCGCATCTCTTAGACGTTTCCTAACCTCTTTTTTCTGACGGTCAGCCCCCTCATTTACCCCATCACATACAGTGAGTCACACACACACACACACACACACACACACACACACACACACACACACACACACACACACACACACACACACA
>JBBMJY010000018.1:2176048-2201550 GCA_037833715.1 Toxotes lorentzi | reverse complement strand
GGTGAAAAAAAAGAGAAAGTGAGTGAAAGGTCCCACATCAGACTTTATAAAAAGGTTATTTTCCTTAAACAGGGAGCGTCGGTCACCCCCCCCCCCCCCCCCCCCCCACCCACCCACTCTCTCGCCTCTGTCTCCTTCTCCCTTTCCAGGGGCCCCTGCGTGGTCTCAGTGACCGAGAGTAAACCCAGCCAGAGGAAAGAAAAAAAAACTGTCAACATTATTATCAGAGAACACCGCATGGGGCAGTCGGCAGCAGTGTGCGCTCCTCCGCTGCACACATAAATCACCTGCCCTGCTTGTTTACGGGACAATTAAAGTGCAGTAAATCAGTCACATCGCAGCCTCTGAAGCTGGGATGCCCAGTATTTTACATATCAGTCATTATATTGTGTTATTATAGTCTAACATGCGCTTTGCGGGGCACATTTCTATTCATTGACTATGTTCGTGTTCACATCTTAATTGCAACTCGACAAAATTTCATCTTTGATATTTGTATAATGATAATAACATAACCGTGATCTGCCTCATGCAGCCAGATCTCGCAGGCAGCGTGGATCAGAGAACTTATAAATCCCCTCTGATGCGCCGCTGCAAGCAGGAGACCAAAAGTCAAAATCCATTCATTTCCATCCGGTTGTTAAACTGCCGCAGAGCTAAATCCGAAAACTGTGATCCACAACGGGCTACAGGACTGTGTGTGCAGTGTTTTCCTGTCCGTCCCCTCCGTGCTGCATAACGCATGAGTTGGCGCGCGTCTCCGCTCTCAACGTAAACATGTTTTCGTCCTGCCTGCTGCAGCATATGGCACCGCGCACACCGACGCGCACCCTGCACCCCCGAACCCATTCAAGGAGAACACGAACCCCCACACTTACCGTGTTCCCTCAGAGTAAATACATTCCCAAAGCAAACGGTGCGGGGTGGATAGTTTTTATCCGTTGCAGGAGTCTATTACCGGAGCAGCGTTTGCCCTTGAGACACGCCATTCAGCAGCAGCAGAATACGACTGGACTGAGCGCTCACTGAGTTGTACTATATGAGCGTCACATGACTGCCAGTGCGTTCCAGGGTTACTGTAGTGAGAAATAAGAGGCTGCTGCTGAAGGCTCGTCCCCGCTCTGCAGCCTCATTGGGCGCCTGCGGTGGGATGGAGGCGGGTCGTCCGGTCCGTCACTCTGAGGTTCTGTTGCGTGGAACAACATGTGAGACTCAAGAGTTGTAACCTGTGATCACGATAAATAAGCACAGAGGAGAAAACAGAAGTGGGTCAGTTGGATTGCAGGATACAGAGGAGGACGGAAGCACCTGTAATGTTTAACACCAGTTTAAAAATCTGGATGATCCCAGTTTGTAACCCACAGTACATAAGATCAGATTCATATATCTGACAGATTTCATCAGAGCTGCTTATGAGTATTTTGGGATAAATCCAAGTCAGTTGAGCTGGATTTTTATTTTATGTTTGTACAGTTTAAAAGCAAATGCCATGATGGGGGGAAAAGGTGCAGGGAGTGGAAAAATAACTGAATGGGCTCACCTGTTCGCTACTTACTTGAATAATAAAACAGTAAGACAAAGATATAAGAACAGGTTATATCATTAAAACAGAGGATAAAGTCTTTTTACTCAGGTCCTACTGGGAAAGTCACATCACAATTACAAGTCAAGCTGAGTGTTGATGAGCAAAAGTAACCTTCTCCAGTTTCTGGCATCACATCACTTAAAGCAACAGGTACCAGTGTTGGTGTTTAACCTCTGCTAAACAAGCTACTGTTTACTGCACTCTATCTGTAGTTGAACTGCTTCAAAGAAGCTGCTTTGACTAATATATTCTTTCCCAGACCTTCGAGCCATGAGTGCGCTCAGCGGTCAAAGCAGCTCAAAACAGGAGAACTGACCAGCAGTGTTCAGGTTCCTTTATCAGTTAAATGAGCTGCTCCTGTTGTCCACACTCTGCAGGCTCATCATCAGTGCCACACGTTGTTCAGCCAAACTTCTGTGTATCCAAGCTGTGTTTATAAAGGCTTTACAAAGCTGAGACCAAGTCTATTCAAAACAATACTCCACTGAATTAGCACTGCAGAATTTTTTACTTTTTAACTGCTTACATTAGTCAGATATTTGGGTGTGTTGTTTTAGCAGGGGTTATTGTCGCCTGGAGCCAAAACAAAAATCCCCCCCAAACCACCATGTATCATTCCCCCTCACAGTAACTCACATTAAGTCAATTTCCCAGTTTATCCAATAACACGTGTACATAAATATATCAATATATAAACACCCTCCCAAGCTCAAATTCATCCATTCATTTATTCATTTCCTCAAATCATTTTTTCATAAGAAACACAAGGTAACGACTCATCGAACCACACTGATACAGAGGGGGGATTGCCGTCCAGAACACTGCAATACATTCCTTGGCTGCTATTTCAGGTGTTCTTAGAAACATTTTGATATTACTGGTAAGAGCTGTAAGCTTTGACGCTTGTTCCCAGGAAGAAACAAACAAGTTTCCAAAAGTATATTCACTCCAGTGAATGTGGACAGAGTTTCCACAAAAACAAATACAGTCGCAGAACATATGCATAAAATATCCCACCTCTACTTTCCATCTTGGATATATCTGCGAGGACTTTGTGCTCATTAAGTGAACCATCTGTGGTATCAAATACACTCTATAGATCAGATTATGTTGTAATGCCTTAGATTTAAGGTTGAACAGAAACCTTTGACTGATAACACATATTCTTTCCCAGCAGCCTTCATCCATTTTCCATGTGCGTTAACTTCTTCATGGCCTATTAGCTTCATCATATTGGTATAAATATTGGAGATCAGCCTCATTAACTCTGATTTTTTCACCAACCAAATTGTCCAGCTGGAAATGAAAACAGCAATCAATTCTCTCCATGTTCTACATTAATGAAATGGTTGATTTGAAGAAACTTAAAGAATCAGGTGGTCCCTGATGGGTTTTAGGTTTGGTCCTTGGAGGTTTGCACGACCATAAGAACCAGTTAAACCAGTCTATTATGGAAAAAAAAACAGGATTTTGGAACAGCAACTGACAACATCTGGAAAAGATTTTGGTAAAACATTCATTAATACTGCTGACATTACCCAAAAGATTTGAAGGAGACTTTCCTACCAGTGTAGGTTTTCTTCTACTTTAATTCATATTATGTGGGATCTGCAGTATGTTAGTTTACATAGATTTATGTTTAATTCTAAACCCGGAGAGAACCATCATCTCCCAGTGTTATTCAGTGGCATTATGGCTCAAAATCTGTATCTCAAAAACAAAGTTCCACTCAACACGATTGAATTGAATCCTTTTCCAGCATCTAAGGAAACAGCAGTGACTGGATGGACTCTGAGCCTCGCACAATACATTCAACTAAAGAACCGTCTCATGCTGTCAAATGAGGAGCGTCCCAATAAAACCCGCCTGATCCATATTAATCAGATTTAATAAATGCTTCCCTAAACACAGTGCTAGCATTTTAGAAAGGGTCTTGTAGCCTGATGTTGGCAGAGATACTGTGGAGATCTGTGTAACTTATCATTTTTAATCGCATACTTAGCTTAGCCAGTAGTGGGCTGTGATGAAAACAAACTTGTCATTGCCTCCTGGTGGACAACCTGTGTGAAGCACTATGTCATTTTTGACCCAGTGATTTTTAGTGTGTGAGCAATATCTTGAATAAATATAAATATATAATAATATTAACTGTTACGGTATATGTCAGTGTTTTCAATCAGATCCATAAACTGGGCAAACTCCATTTGCTGAACATCTGAACTGCAGATATATGTTTTCCATTTCTGTGCTGTAACTCCAGTATCATGCTGCTGTACCAGCACGACTCGGGTCGGTTACTCGCCGTCAGTCAGCCAATCAGAGGCCTGACGAGGGTAGGTGTAGGTCACCGTGGGTCTATCAGTAACTGGTCTCACAGCAACAACAACACTCCCTCAGTCAGAGAGGAACTTACTCCGTCAGGAGCAATGAGGGTTGAATCAGTCGAGCTTGACGGGAAGTGTTTCAAAAGGATTAGGTTGTTCTTTAACACGCTGTCTGTTAAAGCAGTCACTGCAACATTTTGAAAGACACATGATCACAAGGAGAGTGAGAGTGTGTGTGTTATTCTGGGAATGGCAGCTGCAATAAGGTGTATCCATATAATTAATTATATACGAGGTGACAGACTTCTTCTACCCCACCTTTCCACATTTTAGCGCCTTGAAGGAAGGAGCTAAAAATAGTCTGAGGCAGCACCGTGTTTTTAATTCTTTTCTCTTCGTGCTCATTATGTTAGTGATCACACAGAAGATCTATCTGTTTTGATGGGCCTTTGTTCTTCTGTTCCTGAAGAGAAAAGGACAGTGCTGACTGCTGACAGGGTTTAATAAACACTTACAGTAACAACAGCCATTTTAAGACTTTTGCTTACTGTAACGACACATGGAAATAAGGGCTGGAAATACTTTTAACCTTAGCCACATCATCAAGTACAGGGCAAGATATTTCTCACTTATTTATTCAAGTCTGGACTGTGGTGTTAAGGTACATTTCAGAGAGAAATGGATTTACTCCACTCCATGTTTAAGTGAAAGTTAAAGTGATGATACAACACAGGAGTCATTCTGCATTATCATTTGCATAGGAACATTTACTCATGTATAAATTCTTTTTTTTTTCCTTTGTTTGTTTCTCGGTCTCTTGGAGGCAGCAGAAATAGCTGGAAACAAAACACAGACATATTATCACCATAGTAAGTTTTGGTCTCACTAATTTTTGTGCTGGAATAAATAAAATAAAAATATCACCATGCACAAGGGTCATTTTTAATTATCTTGATATCCATCTAAAAATGGTTCAATAAGAATTTTGTTCTCTTATTGTTCTCTTTTCTACTGTTCAAGAAGTTGACAATTCTAACAAACTCATATTTTGTGTTTTTGTTCCTCATCTATAGAAATGGTGTTGGGCTTCCTCAGCTGGTCTTAGCAGCCTGACATGTCCTTCCAAAGTGTTAAACTGATTAATGAGGGAGAGTTTTCTGATCTAGTTTATGTTTCACCTTTTGTATCTTCGTAAATTCCAGTAATTAGCATGAGACACATGGAAATGTAAAATCATTTCAACCAGACCAACTGATGTGACTGTTAAACACTTCACAACCACACAATGCCATGCGTTAATAAAACTGCTGTTATTCTGTATTTTTGTTACAAATCCCATGAAAAGACTAAAACCAGGAATGTGTTGGTCTGTGTCTTAGGCCTGCGTGTGGCCCACTGGTTCCTACTGAAGATTTCACTCTTTGAAATAACGACACACAAATTTGTTTAATTTTCAGTAAATGTTCAGTGATTTCCTCCAACAGCTCTGCACTGCAGTCTCCAACAAACATTACTCAGACAGGAGGAAATGGTGTTCTCAGCTGTGATTAACTCACAGTTGGTGCTGTAGTAAGTGTTTCCAGCAGCAGGACGGTTAAAACAAACTATACTGTGTGTTATATAAAGGAACATGTAACAGTTAACATGTTAACAACATGTGTTCATTGTTGGTTTTGGTCCTTCATGGGATTATCTGACAATAAGAAGAATATATCTCCAACAAATTCTAAATCAACAAGTCTGTGTTCTGCTAATCATCTCATGCCATCACGGGGCCCCTACAGAATATGTTACAGTAACTGGATGGCCTACCACGCTGTGCAACAGGCAGAGCGTCATTTCTGACTGATCCCACTTGACCTCTTAATCCAGCCATCAAGCAGCTGGAGCCAGAAGCCATGAGACTGTCCATGCAGCCAGGGGCTGTGTCGGGCTCACAGATTATAGGCTGCTGATTCCAGGATTAGTCACTTTGCCCTACTTCTTCCTCTCAGACTCTGACTCTGTCTGAACAGGAATGTGCACAAGCTCTTGATTTCAGTTGGTAAGATGCTGGAGATGCTACAAGCCTGATGAGGAGACACCAGTACTAAAGAAGTCTCCTGGATGTGAGTAAGGAGAACGCTTTATTTTAAAAGGACGCAGCATGTGAGGCTTCAGGACAGAAGATCAGACACCATTTCATATAATTACTTTCACTTTAGCTTTTCTTTTATTAGCCGTTTTTATGAAAAAAAAACACCATCTGTTTTCATTTCAAGTGCAACTCAAGTGAGTCACACTTGGTGTTAACAGAGGATTTTGACCTTTTTGAACCTTTGACCTTCAGTTGCAGATTAATTATTTATTAAGGACATTTTGAAATACCTTTCATCTTTGTCACATTACTTTGTATAACATTGTAAGCTTTGGTTAGACTGGTCATGATTCATCAACACCACCACCCTCTTCCAAATGTGTCCGTGTGATGCGAATTTACACTGGATGCTATTTAACACAACCAATATATATGCTAACCGCATGGTAAAAACTAGCTGTTTCAACCATTCATTCAGTGCGTTTAGCTTCTTGTTCTCTGCTTACTTACTGACTACAACCTCTGGCCTCTCTCTGACCTTTCAGGGTCTCTGTATTTCCTGCTGGTCACCAACAGAGGTGGGTAAAAGTGATGATTACTAGGCATCTCAGTAAGATACAGCAGGTCCTTGTATGCAGTAATGCAACACACTGTGTGATGTAATTTAATGTTGTACGGTGCCAAGTTCAAAGCCTTATCTTAAACTCTCACATTAGGCCATAGATCTGAGAGATTGGTCTCTGGAGTTGTGACAGGCAGAGTAATAGAGCTGTTTCCTCACCCTCTCGGTGCGTCCATCAGAGACAGGCCAAGAGATAAAAAGATGGAATTCAGCCATAAAGACTGATGGCTGTGTGGAAATCCCAGTCTCAGCTGTGAAACAGGAAATGTAGTCTTATTTACAGAAAATACCCCCTGTGCTTTCACAGTCACATTCACCTCCATTACCATTCGACTCTTAAAGCTCCAGATGGTGCTCAGATTCTCGAATAATTGAACAAAGAAGCAGCCTTACCTGTCATGCTCTGAGCCAGAGTTCACCAAACATGTGATGGTTATCCATAACCTGAAACAGACTTTTTTTTTTTTTTTACAGCATTATAACCTGTTGTAGCAGGAGAAAAACATGCCTACTGACATTAAGTCCATGTAAATGTCCCAATGAGCCACATCAATGATCCAGCATGAACAGCACCAGAACCCTGGAGCCGACAGACAGACCTGCAGTCATTAACAGTATAATCAAACCTGTGCTATAACAGATCAAAAAGTCTGCTGTGAAAAAGAGTCAGTTCATTTAACAAGCTGTGGCTGCTGCTCTGACAGGGACTCTGAAGGAGTTCATGAAACAAGCAACAGAGTCAAACATAACTCAAAGAGAGACCTAACATTTCTTAGATTTCTTTTATGTTGCTCTCTTCACGATGTACGTTAGACAACATGCAATTTAACCACAATATATTTTAACACAAGACATTTTCAGATCAGCAGGTCACACCAGAAAAAGCACAGGTGGAAAAAAAACTAAATTAAACTTAATGAATTCCACTCAGCTGTTTTAGTTTTAGGGCCCTGGTCCTGTATATGTTCGCCCACTGTCACATTTTACTGGGACTCATGGATAGAAAGGAACCATTGTTAATCCTGCTCAGAATGGTCATAATGTCTGCTGTGAAAAAGGCCTGTTATGGGGCAGGAGGTGCTGACTGTGTCAGGGAGATCAGGAGGATTCTGAAAAAGAGAGAGCTGCTCTCTTCAATAAACAGAGGAATAAAACAAAACAAATTAAAAGGTGCTACTCTTTCTATGTGATAATGTTGCAGTGAAACCTCCAGCGGGACAAAATTTCTACCCAGCATGCACTGTTTTAATTCCAACATGCATCGGGTCAATGGGGCTTTCAGACTCAATGTGACAATGGCACCACTACTCTCTGAAGCCCATTACTTCCAGAGGCTTGCACCAAGCCACAACAGTTTGTCGCTGTGTCAAGCAAAGTGCATGTGCAGCACAGAGGGGCCACACAACGTCTGTCTGTGTAACAACTCCAGACAACATACTTTATAGAAACACTACTGTACAGTACTTGTCCTCTATGTCCAGCTATTATTCCCAACAGCTGACTTGTCTGCTGTTTCCTTTGAAGTAACACAAGACTCAGCACTGACCAACTAAAGCTAACTCCAGACATTTGCAGTCATGTTGTCAACATCACTCTCTCATCACTCATTTGCTGTCATCTGTATGTGCATAAAACAGATGTACACTGTGTCTGAACATCTGTGTGGCAACTGTCGTTCAGTACCAGCCGTCAGTGACTTCTTGTCGTCTTGGATATATTCAGTGAGTGAAGTATATTGAATGAAAATAATGTGGTGTTAGAGACAGACCTGTAATTTACAGCATTTTCTTCTGTCCTGCTCTGTGGAAATCCAAGAGCAGGATTTCCACAGAGCAGGACAGAGCAGGAGCTGCCTGGTGTCTACTTCTGGGATTTTGACTATTGGGTCCAATTTAAGTCACTGCACTGATCTGCAGTCAGATTTAAGCATCATCTAGGTCAGAAAGCACTCTCTAATCCAAACACCAGTTAATGATAAGCCTTGTTTAACTCTCGTTATGTGGGTGTGTCAGTAAGCAATGCATGTAGTGGGGTCAAAAGGTCAAAGAGGCAGGCGGCAGTTTAAGACTCAACAGGCAACAAAGAAAACAAATGATAGTAATAACCACATAATATTCCTGATATTAAATTCAGTGAAACATAAAGTTTCCTTTTACTCACACACTGTCGCCTTAATAATCCTCTGACTTCCTTATGAGGATTAAAATGAGTGCAACACATGCTTATATACAGCAGTAAAGCTTGCATTAGCTAGGTGCTGCCCTCTGTGTGGAGGCCATGTGGGATGCTCTGTATGACTTGGGCGCCATCTCTTGGTCCACAAATAGTACTGTACAAAGGGGCATGGCCTCATGTTTTTTTTATTTGGGATTTGGGTGAACTGACCCTTTAGCGAAGGGAGAAGACCCTGTTCCCCCCCACTGAAGTCTGAGCTTTATTAGCAGACAGGGGAGGGAAAGAAAGATGAATTAAGAATGACTTACAACATATTTGTCCCCTTAAGGAATGTGGAGAAAGGACAGTATGTACAGAGATTTATGGGAAATGTGGCGTAAATTCAAAGAATGACAAGCACTGATAATACGTGTGTAAGATAACAGAGTGGTCAGAGTGTAAACTACTCTGACCAGATAAAGATATCACAGTGATGATCAGCTCTCTTCTATCCCCCCATTTGTCTTTACTCAGTGTGTATTTCATCTACTGTGTGTTTACCTGTGGTATTATTTATTGGTGGATCTGTACTGTCCTGATCTGTTGTGTATATATTTATTTTATATGTTGTTTCACTTTATTTTAAGGGGTCTCCTGGCCAGGAACAACAATCAGTGAACGTGACCTTTAATAATTTGCCAATGAATCCCTGTGTTAAAACTATGTTTTTGTTTCTCACACACACACACACACACACACACACACACGATTTGTTTGGGCAGTGTGAAAGCACCTTGGAAGCTGCGTATAATGTAAACCAAAAATGCTAAAATTATGTCATTTTACTAGATTTCAGCATTGAGGGAAAATGACATTCAGGACTGTGCACAGGAATACTAACCTAAAAACCTCTTTTTGGGAACCATGAGAAGGCTTCAGAGCAACAGAGCGTCCCCTTAACCATAGTAACGGTGTGAGAGGACAGGGAGAGACACTGTGCAGCTCTAAACTCCGTCAGTGTCCTCTTTTCACGCTGCAGTCTAATCAGCTCTGAGAAAATGGGTGAGTAGTGTGAGAGTTAGCAGAAACTTAGTGGACTGAAAGCAGGTGGAGACCAGTTATATATATATACATACACACACACACACACACACACCTAGAGCAGCTGTTGCCTTGCTAACTTATTTGACGGTCAGCTGAACTCAGATAGTCTTGGAACATAAAGTTACCGTTATTCGAGAAAAACATTTCTTATGTTAGCGAGTTAGCTAGCATGTGTGTCTGCGCTGGAGGAGCTGGTCAATGCAAACATCAGCTGCTGACTTGTTAGCTACAAAGCAAGTGCAACTGTGAACATCAGTCTAATGTTAACTGGTAATGTCAACATTTATGTCTTAAAAGCTTGTGTCATTGACTTGGTTTAAATTGCTCAATGCAGCTGCACCTGTCGTGAGGTCAGAGGTCAGAGGTCAGGGTCTGCTGTGCATTGTCTTGTCTGACGCCACTATCACATATTATCACAACATTACTTTTTTTTCCAACTCTCATCTCAAAATTAATTTACAACCCTCCCCACCATTTTTTTTTAATAATCGTCTTCAGGACGACAGGAGCTCCTTAAGCTGGATCCTTGCACCCGATGCAGTATGTTTATACTGCTTTACTAGTACTTTCACCTAAAGTTGGCAAAACCAAAAAACACCCTGTGAAGCAGCAGCTCTGAGGACAGAGACAGCTTGTTGATGAGACAGAAAGGCCACGGTGGTGAGTAGCATGAACAACACGTTCAACCTCAACATGGATGGTCTACCACAGCAGAGACCACGCCAGGTTCCTGTCCTGTCAGCCAAGAACAGAGATCTGTGGCTGCAGTGGATACAGGCTCACCAACACTAGAGAGATGAAGACTGGAAAAACGTAGCCTGGTCTGATGGATCTGGATTCCTGCTGAGGCTGCAGATGGTGGGGTCAGAACTTGGCATCAACAGCATGACCCAAACTGGCTTGTGTCAACCATCCAGGCTGGTGGTGGTGTGATGGTGTGGAGAACCTTTTCTTGGCTCACTGTGGACCCTTTGCTGTGTCGCTCCAAACTGTGATTAGGTGCATCCTGTTTGCTTGTTTGTTTAATTGTCCTGGAACTTGACTGGAGTTCACCTGTGGCAAACTGAAATGACTGATTCACACTGCATGTCAGGACTAAATCCAAGCGATGAATTCCCACGGAGCTCTCTGTGGACCTCTGCAGCAAAAAATGTGGCGAGGCACATAGTTGTGTGTATGCAGCCTGAGACTGAGGCGACGGTTCACCTTTCAGCACACCAATGACCTGAAGCAAACAGCCAAGACACACTGGAGCGGCTTCAGGACGAGTCTCTGACTGTCCATGAGTGGACCAGTCAAAGTCCAGACGTAAACCCCACAGAACATCTGTGCAGAGACCTGAAGTTCAGACTCGTCCCATCCAGGTGTGCAGAGCTCGTAGACAGTTTTTGATTTTTAATAAGGGAGCAAATATTTCTATACATATATTCACTTAGTCATTATGAGTACTGAGTGTAGACAATTAAATCTACAACACAAAGTGTGCAAAAAGTGAAGGGGTCTGAAGATTTTCTGAAGCCAGTTTATCCTTTTATCTGGTCAAAGTGAAAACACAGCATATGTTAAAGTGAAATGAGGGCCTCTGCACAAACTGCTCTGATTGTGCTATAATTCTTTAATTCATCTCTCGTTTGGCTCTGCCATTCTGTAAACCCACAGCTAAATAATAAATAATAATGAAATTATTACAAGAAAGTAGTAACTCATTACATACTGTATATAAACACATGAACAGGCATGTTTTCAACATGAATTTGCTACTGTCATAGAAAAATAAATCTAACAAAACTTAAGAAATCAAAATGGCAACGAATAAAGCAGATAACCTGCCGGTGGAGTTGTGCACAGTGTGAGGTGTCTGTAAGGCAACTGGAGCGTAGACAGCACACTGAGTGTGCATGAGTGGCAAAGTGGCACCATGGATTAGACACCGATACTGTTAACACCCACAGGACGTAGAGGAATAGGGAGCCTTTGATGTGAGAGTGCTCTCAGGTTTGATTTTGGTACAAAATGGACTTTAGAAATAAACACATGATAATCCTCTGAACAAATAATAACTCATAACCTCTGAAGGTGCATTATCTGTAAAGTCACCACCCCCCTCCAAAAACCATATTGACAACATGTCCAAAAAGGCTTTCAAAGTCTTGGGTAAAGACAGGTCAACAATTTGATGGAGTCAAACATCTCAAGGTATATTTGTTGATGTAAACCGTGGACAGTGATGAGGTACCAGAGAGATAGATCACTGCAGCAGACCTCTGACCTGCAGCTCTGTGGTCACTCCAAGTCCTGAAGGTTGATTGTGCTTCCTGTGAACTGCGAGTTGTCAGAGCCGTTATCATCCTCGGCCAGCACTGAAGGTTCCTGTGAACACAGAGTCACAGAGCTCAGTTGTCTGACATAGTGACTGAAAGGCCAGTCTGAGTTTAGCAATGGCATCTGAGTAATTTTGTTTTATTTCTCTTCTCTTCTTAAAAGTATTTATCACTTTGTCATTGTCAGTGTCTGATTTGTTGTAAAACACAGCTTTGCTGTATCACTAAGTGGACTTGTGTTACTCTGCTTCTCACTGCAGCTGCTCACAGTGTTGCTGTAAATACAAGGCATCAGAAATTGCAGATGAAAGCTGTCTCACCTGTAAAATGTTGACAGGCAGGTCGACTGTGAGCTGGGAGTGGGAGCTGGAGGGCTGAGAACTCAGCTGGAAGGCCAGATCGCCATCACTGGCTGGATCGTCCTGCATGCACACACCCTTTGATCAGCACATCATTCAACAACAGTGATGATGTATGTGCCACCACATTTAGAAAATGCTTCTCTCGGCACAGGTCAAAGGATTATTTCAATGTCAGGTGGCTACATCAAATCTACACACAGACTAGCTTGGAAACCAACTGTACTGTAGTCAGATGTCTGGGTTTCTCACCTGCAGCAGTTGAATCTGGACATACTGGGCCCCGGTGACAGGGTCGCGCAGAGTCAGGCCCCCATTGGCTGCTGCGGCTCCTTCACCATAACGAGCACCAGAGGGAGCCAGCGGTGCTGGAACAATGGCAGCCTTTGTTCCTTTAGTTTTCCTCTGGCTCGATCCTGAGCTCCCTGGGTTGGACAAAGACAACACCACCATGACTTTGTTGTACAGTCACTTTAGTCTCTGTTTACTTTGAGAGAGGAACATTAAATAAAAGCCTGGTTAATGTGAGTGTTACCAGAGGAGGCTGATGGGCCTCTTTGCTTCTTCTTCCTCTTGGCCAGCTGGATGGCTCTGTAGTCTGTCCTGGCTGAGCCGCCACTCTCCTGACACAAAATGGATACGCATTAGGACTGCAACCAGTTATTTTTACAATCACTTACTCTGCCAATCATTTTCCAGATTACAGATCAATTGTCAAATATATATCTATCACAATTATGCAGAGCCAAGCAACACTTCAAATGTCTCATTCTGTCCAAAACCAAAACTGATAATGGCAGATATTTGTCCAACCCTTTCACACTAAAGAACACAAAAAAGCAAATGTTCAGCATTTCCTCCAGAACTGTACACTTTGCAGAAGTTAAATAAATATTTCAATTTCAATTAAAGACAGCCCCAAAAAATACTGTGTAGCTACTCACTAGGAAGCTGCTTGGTGACACAGCATTGAGTTCTGCGTCTTTCTGAGGGCTGAAGCTGCTGCTGCTGTGAGTGGGGAAAACAAACTGGGTGAGGACTTTTCCTCCGTCCGGAGGCCCCAGCACCTCCACACAGCCCAGCAGAGGCCCTGCTCCACCCTGCCCACCAACCTCCACCACCGTAGAGGGTGAGGAAAGGAGCTCAGCCACAGGAGCGACAGCCAGGGTGGCTGCAGCCTCCACACTCAAAGCGCTGGAGGAGCTGAGTGGGTGCTGTAGAGAGGGGTCTACAGAGGTACCAGCACCCTGCATGCTGAGAGCTGTAAGGGTTCCCAACGCCTCCGGGGTAACCGTCTGCACATCATCCAGGTTCAGGGTGCCCTGTGGGGGCAAGACGTCACCCACTGTTCCCTCCAGACCGTGGTGGGGGCCCATGTCAGCACTGGCTGCAAGGATAAGAGGGTCCACAGTCTTTGCCAAAGTGGTGCTAGTGCTGGTACCGAGTGTGGTCCCAACTGAGGAGGGGTCGATGGTGAGGATGCCTGAGCTGACCAGGGAGAGGTCCATGGTGAAGGTGCCATTAGAGCTGCTACCGCTGACAGGAATTCCCACTCCGATACCAGCAGTGGGTGCAGTGCCTCCAGGCACAGCGGAGAAAAGAGAGCTGAGGTCCAAGTTGGTCAGTTGGTCGCCTCCAGCAATACCAGGCCCAGCAACCGTTGTTGAATTGGAGCTGATGAGCTCGCTACTGGGGGTCAGGGTGGGTGTGGTCTCCATTTGGTTCAAGACATCTGGGATGGATAAGAGGGAAAAGTCACAGGATTGTAAATTTCCCCTCAGCATCTAGTGGATTAGCTATTTTAGTTTGGGAAAACAGTTTTATACCAACCACGTTTGTGCCACTTGGTTATCAGAACTGTCAACGACTGAAGACACAAACACACAAATCTCTTACTGACGGTACTAATGTACGAAAACTATGAATCAGCACAACTGACTGTGGTCCCTAATTTAAAGCAAACCATTGCTGTTCTCTGTCCATCTGTCTATCCTGACAAGTGAGCTGTGCAATCTGACAAATCTCTTTATGTCCATATGCCCACAGGTACTGCTTGATTCTAGCTGATGTATGTGTCTGCATGTTTGCCCAAAATGTCTATGAGCCATGCATAACCCCAGCTGCAATATCTGTGTGTGTGTGTGTGTGTGTGTGTGTGTGAGTGTAAGACAGAGAGAGAGAATATAAATAGGCAGTGTCTTTACTGTCAGAGACACAAGGCAAAAACAGATCCTGACCAAACAGAGACTCACTGACCACAGTCTAACCATAGAGTAAGGACGACACAAAGAGTCTCAGCTCCCATCAGAGGACAGAGTCTGTGGTCACTGAGTGACTGGTGAGGTAGAGCCAAAGATGCTCTTAAAATGAGACAAATATAATGACAGTGACAGACAATGGATTCCATTAGGAGAGGAACGTGCTATGTACTGAGCTACACAATATGCGACTACATATCACAACCTGAAGAATACATAACAGCATCTCAGCTGTTTTGGTGCATTGTGTTAGTCTGATGAAGCTTCTATTCAGCACATCAGTGATATTTACTAACCGGGACTGAGGTGGTGGTGTTTGAGCATGTGGCTCTTAAGGCTGCTGCGGGAGGAGAAATGCTTGGAGCAGTTGGCCACAGGACAGCGGGTCCTCAGGGTGCTGGTGTCCTGC
Organism: Toxotes lorentzi; assembly: GCA_037833715.1. Classification (NCBI taxonomy): domain Eukaryota; kingdom Metazoa; phylum Chordata; class Actinopteri; family Toxotidae; genus Toxotes; species Toxotes lorentzi. The sequence goes on along the minus strand of JBBMJY010000018.1, from coordinate 2,186,337 downwards.
TTATGCTTCTTGGAGTGGATGTACAGGCTGCTGCGCGCTGAGAACTTGGCATTACAGCCTGAAGAAAACCACAACAGGGACAAATGTTACAACAGGATTACTTGTTCCGAAAATGTGAAACGGAAGTGGAAAGACTTCTCTCAGTTCATTTACAACTAATCAAATAGTTTTATTTGATCACAAAACAACAAGCACAGTATAACACACTGTCTTTTTTCCAGCAAAATAAGCTGGACATTTAGTTCCTGGTTCCTGTACCTACCTTCTGCATGGCACTGGAAGGGCTTGGTGCCCAGATGGGTGATACTGTGACCCTTGAGGTGCTCTGCCCGGGTGAAGGACTTTCCACAGCCCTCCTCTTTACAGACAAAGCGACGGTCATCATCATGTTTCCTGATAAACATAGAGAAGAAGACTGTGGTCAAGCATGACATCCTCATACATCATTAGGTTTAATGGGTGGACTAACAGCAGGGTTGGATACTGGCACTGATCCGATTTCAGAAAATCCAGAATGGAAACATTTCAGTATGGTTCAGTTCAATTTAGTTTGATTTGATTCTTGATGATTCAGTTACATCAGTGTGCAAAACGACTAAAACACGATCCATCTATATTTTTAGGCCTACAGGTCGAAAACCGTTAAGCATAAATAATACAAAACCTGCAGCAATTACAAAGGCATCATCATTTTGCATATTTTAACTAATACGTTATCTCATACAGACTCAGCAGAAAATGTAAAGCAGGTAAAGTCTATTTGTAGAGCACCTTTCACAGACACAAAATCACAAAGTCCTTAGGCGTCATAAAAAAAATACACTATTAAAAACAATATAAAAAATAGCAATGACAACAAATGGCACAGAGCTGACAGTCAAAAATCAACAACAAACAAAAGAGGACAGAGACACAGAGACAAGCACAGGTGTCTCAAACACAGCTGAGGACGTCAGCCAATAAAAACAGTAAATGAAATGGAGCAGCTACCAAAGGCCAGTCTGAATAAACACATTTTCAGCTGCTCAACGAAGATCTCACAGGCGTTGGCGGGATTGCAACTATATGGGAAGCAAATTCCATAAACTGGGTTAAACAGCTTGAAAAGCACAGTAACCTCTGGTTTTATTGTGGGTTCAAAAGACAGCCAGTAATTTTTGTCCAGCTGACCTAAGATCCCGATTGGCCGTATAAGGGAGGAGGAGGTCAGTGATATACTGGGGTGTCTGACCACACAAATGCTTCAGCTAAGTACAGCAGATCCAAACCGAGAGCACAGCTAAGCATGCAGTCTTTTTTCAGTCTGTTCCTCTTGTAGATGTAAACTGTGGACTGAATAAAGCTGAACATATTGGCTCAGCTGTTTAAATGGGATGTGATTTAATACGATCTGGTGTTTACATCCACCAATTCATTTAATTAAAATAAATTTTGATAAATACATCATGTATTCCTTCTGCTCAATGAATATCAATTTCTTTCTTATTTTTAAAATCTTATTTCTACTTTCTACCATCTGGTAGATGTCTAAGAGTTTGTATTAAACGCAAATTCCTCGCTGAAGACCAGCTCAGATTGGAAGCCAACATTTTTGAGAAGTAGAGAAACGTACATCCCAATGCATTTACCTCAAGATGGAGGGCGTGCACAGAAAGAAAGCAGTCAGAAAGTCAGAAAGTAATCAAGTTAAATAATTTACATGGTACAATTACTATTTTGATCGGTTTGTGAAAAGGTTTCAACTTTTCAGGAGTCTGGCTGAGGTGTTTATCCAGAGAATTTTTATTCTCTCTGAGCTTTTATACAGATTATAATTGGAATATTATATATGTAAAGTATCTTGTGTTACTTTTAACTAAAAATAAAAAATAACCTTTTTGTGCACATTATCAACAACTCAATTTCCACAGTACAACATGATAACATTTAGTGAACATGTACGTGTTTCCTGATATATATATATATATATATATATATACACACACACACACACATTTATATGAATATATCATACACAGACGCACATATTTGTTGTCCTACTCCTTCACATATTTGACGACTTACCGTTTGTGCCGGAGTAACTTTGACATGCTGGTGAAGGACCAGGCACAGCCCTCCGAGTCACAGACAAAGGGCCTCTCACCTGGAAAGAGGAAATTGTTAGTTTATTTACCAGTTCACCTGATCTGAGGCTGACATCACCAACACAATTTAGCTGGCAATATGCTAGGTTTGGGATTAATCCAGTCTTTGGTCCAGTTTTAACCAAAGTAACCCATGCAGTACGGTTCATACAATTCAGTTCCCGGGACATTCTTAGTCTTAAGTGAGTGAACAGAGAGCAACACATTCACAGCAACATGTGATTGGGGAATGACTTATTCCTTAAAAAAAACAGCCTCAAGCATCTGTGTAGCATGAATGCTAACTACTGTAGAATTAAAAAGCAAGGTTTGACTAGAGCCACAAGTCACTGGTGCTCTTACTCAAGGAGCATAAGAGCCTCCAGCACAAAGCAGCGGGGAGACAGGTATGGCAATATTACTGACACTCAACTCTAATACCTGCTTACCAGTGTGACTCCTCATATGGATCTTAAGGCGACAGGCCTTGTCATACATCTTATCGCAGCCTGGGTAGGTGCAGCTGAAATGGCCTGTTTCTCTGAGGTGAGTGCGATTATGTGAGAAGAGGGCACTGAAGGTGATGAAGGTTTTCTCACAGCCTGCAGGAAGACAATGGAAGACTGAAAAGTGCATTTTGTACCAAGAATATCTGAACAACTGTTAGATTTTTTACACATTAACCTAACAGCAACAGAGGGATTTAAAAAAAATTCAAAGTCCTGTATTTAATTCTGGAACAAGTTTTTAAGTTAACATTACACAGGCTTCCCTAACAGCAGTCAGTGAGAAGTAAAGCATCAGACTAATGGAGCAGGTAAACATGTAATGAGTGTGGTTTTCTATCATCATCTTACACATTAACTTTATCCAAATCCTGTGTGCAACTTTTAAAAGGCCTTCCTTCGAGGCAGTTTGCTTCTTATCCAGTCCAACCATTGTGGGGGTTGTGCAACACCAGACAGCAGCAAGTGAAATAAGACAGAACAGAGAAGACAATGAAAATGAGCTTATGTTACCTGGGAATTCACACTTGTGGGGCCTCTGGGGCTCAAAGTGGACCCTCTGGTGATTGGTGAGGCGTGCAGCACTGCGGAACTTCTCACTGCAGATCTCACAAATGAAGGAATTGTCATGTTCATGGACTTTGACATGAGCCTTAAGGTTGTACACTGTGGTGAAACGTCGCCCACAGCCTTCGAACTGGCAGGTATGTGGCCGCTGCTTGTCATGGGACTGAAGGTGCCGCTTTAGTTTGTAAGAGGTGGCAAAGGCCCAGCCACAGCCCTCCACGGTGCACTGGTAGGGCCGTGGGTCCCCTGCGTGGTTCAGGAGGTGAACCTTAAGTTTCTGACGTGCATCAAATGTGCTAGAGCAGCCAGGCTCTGGGCAGCCAAAAGAGGCCACAGTATCTTTCTTAGACCTGACAGGTGGCACAGACTGGAAGTCCTCGTTGCCACAGTCCCCGACAGTGGCTTTTGGGGACGGGGTGACCAGGTCAGCCTCTGTGACAGCACACAGAGCCCTTGCCTCCTGCTTGACGATGGAACAGGAGTCCAGGGAAGTGCCCAGCTCTGATAAGGAGCAGTCATCCACCAAAGCCAGCTCTGAGTCACTCACGGACAAACCAGGTCTGGGTTCTTCCTGCTGGCTGGTGCTGGACACTGCTAGCGTGCTGATCTTCCCGATGGATTTTGTGCCACTGTCATAGTTGAGAAGAACAATATCCTCATGGTCTTTCATACCCAGATGCTCCTTCAAGCTGACCATGTCATCCTCTTTGTGTACATGCCCCTCTGGTGGGGCAGCGAGAGTCAGTATCCCGTTTTCTATGGTTACTATGATGCTTTGATTGTTTATCGTGATAGTTCCGGAAAAGGTTTCACTGGCAGGCGGACTTGTGGAGGCCCTCGCTGGGTTTGTACTGTCCTGCAGTCCCGCTGAGTCTGAAATAAAGTCTGAGGTGTCCATGGCCTCCACGATGCCCGAGTTCCCTGAAATCAAGGCACTGCCCTCGTCAATACGGGACTGCGGCGAAAGCTCCCTGACCAGTTTACCTTCATCGTTTTGGGTACAAATCTGTCCACAAATCTTATCGCCATATTTGTTTGTCAAAACTACGTCTTCGACAGTGTGGTGACAAGCAACCTGCTTAGCATTTGCCGCGGTGGAATTACCTTTAAGCAAACTGAAAACATGCTCAGTTTTTTTCAAGGCCTGGGTCTCAAGACAGTTCAAGTTATCGTTAGATTCACAGGAAAGAACGTTACTGCTGTTTCCAACCTCCATGAAGCTAGCGGGACCTGCTTTAGAGCACTCCTGCTTCTTACCGTTTATTTTATCGCCGTCCTCAGATGATACATCCGCACGGTGTTTACTTGTCTCGCCGTTGCCATCCTCTTGAACAACATTAAAAACAACATACAATTCCTGGGTGCTTCTGTCTGCCCTGTTCGCCGTGCTGAGGCTCCCCGGCGCAGGAACGCCTCGGGTGGCCAGTGAAGGCTGCTTGAAGGCGCCGTCCTCACGCTGCTGCCGTAAAACTGGAAATGGTAACGTTAGCTGCCGCTGCGGCATCGGTTCCTCTTCCCCTTCAAACAGAGGCAGCGCCATTTGCATTATACTATCCACACCTTCTATACCGTACTTCCAGGTACTTCTGACAGACTCTTGAGGACCGAGTAGTGCGTTAAGCTCATTTTCTTTCTCCGTGTTGATATTATGAAGTCCAACACTCGGTCTGTTACCCGGTAAATTAGTTTTATCGGTTGGCTGCGGTTTGCTAACAGACAAACTCTCCGTCCCGCTGCCATTTTCCGCCAGTAGGCGAAACGTTGATGTCCTCGGCCTGGTGTTGTTGTTGCTGTCTCTTTGTGCGTCATGCAGCCCCAGTTGTCCGCCCGCTTCGTTTTCGGTGCAAATAAAATGAGGTCTCGATCCTGTCGCTGATCGAAGTGGAGGCGAAGTGGTTCTATGTAAGGCGCCATGTTGAGAGTGAATGTTTTGGGCATCAGATAGCCCCTGAATTTCCATCTTGGTATCCCTGTAGCAGCGACACAGAAAAGGCCCGCCCTAGGAGACGGAGGTGATCCACAGAGCCACTACACAGTTTACAGTAGGCCGAGTGATGCTTTCAGGGACACCGTGGAAACGCTGGCGGGGAAGGCATCCTGGGTGACCTGTGAAGTGTTAAGCGATCTTATTTATGAACTACCAACACGCATTTTCTGTGTGAAGTTTGGCGATTCAGCTTTTCAGTGCAGTGTTTTTTTTTTTTAGATGCACAAGTTTGACATGTTTATGACAACAAAGGCACGTTTATCTGATGCCTAAGCTGACATACACTCAACACATGCTCAAAAGCTCATGCCTGTGTTTCAGTTCGCCATTACATTAGCTGTATGAAATAACAACAAGTAATATTTTGTAAGAGGGTCATAGTATAGAAGGTCCATCAAATACTGAGGTTGCAGCTCTACCTGAGGACAGCAGTGGTATCCTTTAGAGTGGGATTAGTTATTACCAGTAATTTGCATCTATTGATGCATTTCTAAGAACCACTCTGCTAACGATGCTTTAGCCTTTAATTCCAGTGTGAAACCAAAACTGTTGTGATAACAAATGAACATTTCCAGCCCGTCAGTGTTTTTTTTTCCTTCTACTTCCGCTGAGGGGCAGTGTAGTACTGTAAAACACAAACATTTCCTCCTCAGGGTAAAAACACTTTCTCTCTTTCCTCCGTGATTAAACCAATAGAAAGAGCAGAGCACCCTCACGGTTTAGATGGTGTTTATGATTCACTTTTCATTACTCATCCTTTACTGACCTTCACATTATGATGTTTCAATAGAAGAAAATACCATGGATTAGAAAACGAAACAGGATATTACCACACTCAAGAGATATAACTCAGTTTGACAGCTTTATAAGATGTATAGGTTAACAGACAATATTTTGTATTGTACTTTATGTATATACTTTATGTATACTTTGTGTATTATAATGGACTATGGGACTGCAAGAAAGTTATTGCAGTGGGGAGGTGGTTTGAATCTCTCTCTCCTTGATATCTCAGAATATGGTAGTAAGTTGGAACAATTCATTTCACTGTTAATAACTAGAAGAGTAGAGTAGAATAACATTATTTATACGCACGTGCACACACACACACACACACACACACACACGTACAGTATGTTTGTATGTGTGTGTGGAATAATGATTTTCATGGTAGCAAACTGATGAATATTCCTGTTACTGTATCTGACAGCTTTATGCAACACATTTTTTTGGTCCTTTATGTTATGATGTGGGGTAAAGTAAAAAAATAAAGAGAAATAATTAAGCTTTGAAACACAGACACACCTCTGCATAATGCAAAGGGATTCCTTATAACCCACTGCACACACAGTCATATGCAACAATGTGATCCCATTTCCCATTTTTTAAGTTAATCCTGCAAAATAAAGTCCCTACGGTGCTAGGCACAGACTACAGATGAGCCTTAAATAATATATTTATTTGGTTCCCAAGCAAAATATAGACAACAGTGACAAACATATAAATGATTTCTGACCTACAATGGAGACAAAAATAACAGAGACACATTCAGAGAGGAACAAAATGGAAGGAAGACTGTTCACAAAATATTCTGTACATCACTTTAGGTGTATTTACATTTGATCTACATGTACATGGAACACATTTGACTGAGGAGGAATAGTGAGCAGTAAATTGTTTGTCAGTGTAATTAACTAATACTGTACACACTGTATAGAAAGCTCAACATGCTTCATACAAAAATATCCAGAAAGTTATGTGACTTTGGGTTGGTGTACTTGTTGATCAGAACACACACGTGCATGCATGTTTCAAACACTGAGTGTACAAATCTACCCTACTGTTCATGTATCTCCTACATGTTTTGGATTATTAAATTGGCAGTTCCTTCAAGTATACTGTACACAATAACAGTAGAAACAGAAAGAAGGCTCCTGCACAGTACACAAGTCAACACAGGTGGGAATATTGTTTGAAGTCATTTTCAGATATGAATAAAGATACAGATAGTTTTCCTAAACAAGTACAATCATTGGCAGCATATCAGCCAAATAAGCATGCAAAATAACATGGATTTCCTGTGTTGTCATATAAAAATAGAGTCCTCCCTCACACATACTTAGAATTATGACAGAAATAAGGCCACATATCCTTTTCCTTTCAGATACAACATGACACATGCTCACTAATCCAGATGGTTGTTGATGAATCCATTCATTATTGTTATTATTGGCTTGAAAGAAACCTCTCCAGCTTTATACTATTTGTGTTGCTGTCAGGTTCAACCATTCCTCCGCATTTCAAAGGTCAGAGATAAAAGGTTCTAACCAGACACCACAGCATGTGTTTCTAGGAGTCTAAATGAAAGAAAGCGAGCTCATCCTGTTACAGTAAATCATATCTGTGGTTTCTAGTCAAGCATCAAGCACTAGCTCACTTTTGCGTGAATCATTCATGCACACAACAAAGGCATAACAAATGAAATCAGAAAAAAAATGCTTAAGTCTGAGGAAAAATAACATTCAGTGTCAGTCAGCCGGTTGATACAGCTGCTGTTGACAGGCAGATACAGGTAATCTGCAGCTATATATCAAACAGTAGGGCTGACGAGGGAAAAGTGTCAGCACATTACATCTCTCTGAAGACAGTCTCACTGACACAGCACTATGCACTCAGTTGTCCGTTTATTAGTTACACCTACATAAAACAAATGCAATCTAACACAACAGCCCTGCAATACATCCATGAAGGTTATAATGCTCAGGTTATGTTAGAACTGTGTTACAGAGGTGTTCAACTCTATGATCATTTTGTAGGCTGCAATTTGTGGTTCTGTTCAATTGTACTGCATCACAAAGATAGGTGTTTCTATTATTTTGTCCACCCCATTCCATTCAATGGAGGGAGGCTAAATAACAGAAACACCTCTGTATAATGTAATACAGGTCAACAACACCACAAACTACATCCTCCAAAATGATCATACAGTGTAATCAACACGTCTTTAACACAGTCTCAATAACAACACAACATTATAACCTTCATGGATTTATTGCAGTGCTGTTGTATTAGATTACATTTGTTTTATCAAGGTGAACCAAACAAACTGACAACTGAGAGTATACCAAACCTCCCTCTCCACTTCACTCTTCTTCTTCTTCCTCTTTGCAGGAAAAAATAAAGAAAAGTAAAGGTGACCCTGACGCTTTCACACATTCTCTGCTACATATGAAGTATTCTGGACTGTGAAATGCGCACTGACCAGCTCTATTCATTTCATACAGGTACATGCTCCAGACAGCCTGAGACAGAGGCACCCAAACCTGAATGATTCATCCCAAATGAAAGCTCCAGCTGAAAGAGTTACAATTTAGAGGAAGAGGGTGGACAGCAGCGTGCACAGATATGGTTATGTCCAGATTTGCATCCAGGGCTGAAATTTGCACTGCCTGATTTTGTTAAATCGTACTGTTGCTGGAGGAAGTGGAGACGCTGGAGTGGAGGATATTTCAGTCTCTTCTCCATCTCGAGCCAGTTTCATGGCCTTATATATTCTTATATATTTCCTGCTTTCAGGATGTGCTTACAAGCACCTTCCTTCATGTCCATGTGGGATTAGTTTAGACTTGCCAATGCCCCATCTCTGAATGTTGACCTTGAAATGTAAAGCATTCATCAACCCTTTAAAGAAAAACTTATTTGAATTTCATGTTCAGCATAGAGTAATATACAGCATACACTTTCATGAAGCAATAAAAAGAACCGGTGTCCACAAGCGCTCAGATGCCACAACCAGGACAGGATTTAATTTCTCCTGGACTATTTTCAGCTCCCCGTGTTATTGTCAAGCCTTTAAAAAGCCCTGAGAATTAATAAATAAGGACAGGGACATCAGTCTCAGCGCTGTCTTTCTTTACAATTGATAGAAATCAAATTTCTGGCTACTTCAGGAGTTATAGCTCTATTAGATTAGACACTCACCACGTGAGCTGGAACAGTTCAGAAACTGAAGTGGGGTGGATGGAGACTCCACTTCAGCAGGAGAAGTAGGGTTCTTATAAAAGGTCCATGGTGGCTTTTGTCTCTTATTTGAAATGTTGGAATTGATGGCCGAGGAAAAACTTGCTAAAGAACTTTTAAAGCCTTTGATTGAAATGTAGTTGTGTGTCATTGCAGAGCTGTGTGTTGCACCTGCAGAAGGAGTATCGTGTTTGGTGCTGACAAAAGCAAGAACAAGAAACGTTAAAAGGACCAGAAGTGTATTTTCTGCACTTCTGATCCGGATCTCGTCAGAGGAATCCTTGCCACAAACATTTTTAATGGAATGTATTCTCTTCTGTTGGTATCCCTTTAAATTTACTGTGGAAACAATCCTGACTTGGTTACTGTCAACCACCCCTGAAACCATGCAACACACACAAGTACACACACAGACACAAACACACATCTCCGTTTGCTCAAATTGCGGACTGCGTACAATGCCCGTATTTTCAGGCATGCATGTTGCGTTCCTTGGTGGTGCTTGTGGTGGTGGACACTGAGGGAGAGTCAGAGGTGGCGGGCAGGGGGGGCCGGGGTTCGATCCCCCGACTCTTCATGAAGGACAGCAGCTGGTCGGGGATCTCTGCTAGGACGTCCTTTGCCAGGCGGGCCATGCTCAGGACCTGGTTGCCTGAGCGGTCGATGTAGTCCCGGAAAGGTACGAACTGATGGGAAAAGGAAAATGGATGACGATGATGACAACGGGCAAATGCTCCTAAATTTGGTATTTGTTAAATTGTTTTGTTGTTGGTATCCAGTTTGTTGTTTGGAATTGTACTAAATTCAGGTCTGATTTTGGATTCATGGAAGAAGTTTGGAGCTTCAGTAACTGTGTGTATGGTGGTTACTCTCACATCAACATGTGTATAGTGTTTGTGAGGGAACTTCTTACGTTATCAGTGTTGACTAAAGTCCGTCTCTGGTGAACCATGACATAACCCGTCAGAAAACTGCTCGGCTCAGACCAGGATGTCATAGGTGTGTGAGGATGGACAATAAATATGTTTACTTTCCCTGTCTTTTCATCTCACGCTGTCACCTGTCACTAGGATCCATATGCATATA
>JBBMJY010000018.1:2165935-2175948 GCA_037833715.1 Toxotes lorentzi | reverse complement strand
TTACATATATATACATATGTACTACAGTGAGCACTGGGAATGAAGGGATGTTGTGTCTTGGTGTCTGGGACCTGTTAACACCTGACCAGCAAGCTGATTTTCAGTAAGGATTTCCACATCATGTTCACAGTGTGGCAGACTAGAGCAAGGGCTCAAAAGTGAGTTACCACAGATTGCAGTGCTTGAGAGAACTGTTGGAAGAATGGTGTAGGAGTGCAGGATTTTGGTTGTCACAGTCATAATAAGCTAAATCAAAGCAAATCCTACAAAGTAAAAAGAAGAGTAAAACAGGTTTCTTTCCTTTTCTTTCTTTCTTTTTTCTTTCTTTTTTTTTTTTTTTTTACACATTTATGATAAAAAAGAAATGAAAATGAAAATACCCCAAAATTAATGATAAGTTGTTGTTGACAGCCTAAATCTGGTGGAAATAAAAGGAGTTTTTGCTTTAAAAACTTGTTTTTTTTGTTTTCTTGTCTTCTGTCTCAAATAATATGCCAAGAATGGGATTCAACAGGAACAGGAATCCAAAAATCCAAATCAGAAGCAGAGAAGAACTGATTTTCTATACAAGCTTGTTTACTAATTACAAACACTAACATGGCCCACTGTTCTGTGGACAAATTTACAGGCACTCAAGTTTCTTACCCAGTGTCTCATTCATTGAATTTCCATGAACTTAAGTAACCAGGTCACTCAGAGAAATCAGGTTGAGCGAGTAATCAGGGAACATGTCTACATGCTCTGTAGTAACTTGGTTACTGTAAATCCTCATATACATGCAGAGTGCTGTAAGCAGAGTGCTCCTTTTGGATGTATGGCTCTTTAATTGTGTGCTTCCAGAGCTCCACTTCACAGAATTAAGAGCCTGATTCTAACAAATACTCAGTGTTCAGCAGTAGAAACAGACTTATTTAGACTACACCAGGTGACTGTGTGTTACATTCAGGTGCAGTTGGACCTTGTGGTTTTCTGTTTTTTTTTTTCATAAGGAGAGTGCTTTGCTCTGTGTAATGATCTCTCCATGCCTTTCCCTATCTGTAGTGCTGGCACAGAATTAATTATTGAATACTTGTTACTGATATATTCAGGAGTTTGATATGACTCAAGTTTACATTAGTAGATGCTGCCTCCAGGAAATATACTCACACTCATAAGACACTGACACTGAAGACTTTGGCCTTCTTCTGCCTACTTTGGTTATACATGTTACCAAAATAACTGTCAGCCGTATAAATGGGAGCACTGCAACCTTTAATAACATTACAAACTGACTTGAGTACTGAGAGACAAAGTTCAGCTTTTGGCCTTGTTGGTGGCGACCGACTGACTCAAGTCCTCCCTGTGGAGTTTACCATATGTGCTCACTGCTGATTCTGTTCAGCACTGCAAACCCGCACAGAAATAAGCATATAGCACCAACACAATATTATCACAGTAAGTCAAGTAAAAAACCTCTTTGTTTCATAATTGATCAGCTTTATGTGTTGTATTTCCATGTGATATTGACTTATCATGCCATTGTTCTGTGAGCTCAACACCCAGTACTTGAAAACTCAAAATGCTCAACACATTTAGAGGTATGCATCAGGTAGCAAGGTTAGAAACATCCTGACATATCCCAGCTAGCTTGATTTCCACAAAACTCTGTGCTGCAGGATCCAATTTAGAGTCATGCACAGCACATAGAGGATATAGGCTGAAGTTTAAAAGAAAATAAACTCCATGCTGGTCACAATGAAACATTAGGTCTGTGACTCATGAAGGTTGAAGAACAGTGTATATGTAGAATATACTGCACCTGGACGATGTCTCTCTCAGCAAAGCGTCCCCTGGAGGACACTCTCACCTCATCCCCATCCAGCTCCTCCATAGCTGCAGACAACAATCACAACATTCAAATGTTAGGTATAGAGGTGTTATATACAGTCCATCCCACATGAAGCTTGCTGAACAAACTAGACATGATGCAAATGTAGACAGCATGTCTAGTTTGCTGTGCCTGGGTTGAAGAGGAAAAGAAAATATGCAGGATTATCAGTCTAGGAAAAGTAAAAGGACTGGAGAAAACCTTGAAAGACAAAAAGAAGAAAAAAATAAAATAAAAATAAAAAAGTTGAATCTGACCATTTTTATTGAGAGGTGTGAGGGCCACTGAGTTTCTGATTCACACCCATCAATGTTAGCCACCCTTCTAGTGGAAGTCAAAAGGGTGGTAGTCCTTACTACTCCCTATATTTCCTGTTTCCTTTAACTACATATGACCTGATAAAGAAAAAAAACCCTTAACAAAGGATCAGTGTCTGCAGATACATAGTGTCTGAGGACGAGCTTCTTGCTGTGTCTTGATGTTATTTGTATATTTAATACTTTGTATTGTTGTAGTTCTAAGCGACACACATCAGTGCTGTAATACGATGTTACCTGATGTTATGTTTCTCAGTTCATTAATCAGCAAAAGTTAATCTTCTGCTGTCTTCAGAGATTTTTTTTTGAATGAAAGCTACACTCACAACATTTTTAGCCCATTTTTTAAATATTTTGAAACATATCTCTCGAACACATCCCGAAATATATGTGAAATGTATTCTTCACAGCATGGAAAGACAAACAGAGAACAGAGAGAAGCAAAGATGGAAGAGGGGATGTTGCAAGTGAAAGCAGAATTGGTTATAATAAATTCTGATTTCTAAAGGCTGATCCCCACATGGTGCTTCCTTGGTTCTGACTGGGGATGAGTCATGTGTGGAGGTTTACTCACCAAGAGAGCAGACCTGGACAAATGGCAGCTGAATACATGTTGAGCGCAAAAATCACAAGAAGAGTGCTTTATTTATCCTATTTTGCAAGCAACGTGTCTGCTTTTGAAGCTTTTCAAGCATCACAGAGGGTAAATCAGGCACACGTCAACACGTTTTGTATGCTGAGTGACAGAATTTGCACAGCGTTTTGTTGAGCCCAGACTGGCACTGATTGAAGGCCAGCAACAAGATTTTCAAAGACGATTTACCAAACACAGCAGTGAAGCTGTGCTCTTGTTATTTTAATTCCTGCAAGTCTATCATACATCAGGCTAATTCAAATAAAGTGAACCTGTGTCTGTACAGAATTCAGTGATTAAACTGGTGAGTAAGGTCGATGGCTTTCTAAATAAGTTCTTGTTGTCTTGTTGTCTAACTCTCTAAGCTCCTCTACATTCTGTGCTTCTCCACCTGTGACGCTCTTTCAGTCGTCACACAGTGTGCCCCTGCACACTGAATACCAGGTCCCAACCAAAGCTCTCCATTGTTTAAGATAGAACAGCTTCCTTATTAACCTTGTTAATCTGCTAATTTATGATGGCTGATTGATAAGTTAGTGACCTAAGGTAGAAGGAGATGAGTTATGCAGCTCTTGTTACATGCACGTGAAGTTCAGCTCTCTAAGTGGTTATACAGAAAGTTTGAAGGTAATAGCTTTTGTGGTATTTCTGTTTCAGTTAATTGAAAATTGCAAGTCAGCTCTGTCTGCCAAAATGGACACATTGGCCTTCGTGCAGTTATCATTTACCAGGGCCTCATATAAACAAAGTTTTCTAAAACTGACTCCTCCCTTATTCCATGAACTTATCAGTCACCCCTCGAATTTCCAATCATTTAGCAAATTAACCAGTGGAGTCTTTATTTTGCTCCACTGTTAAGCAGACCGAACTTCACATTACATTAAGAACTTGCCTCAGCATGCACAGATCAAACTGTCCAGCTGGGAGGATCCAGAGATGGATTCATCATTTCAGGCACAGCGCCAGGATTTCAGTTTTGGATGGGCCAAAGTAATTCTGGCAGAGCTTTTTATTTACACAACTTAATACTGTTTGCCTTCCCTTGATGGTTTCCAACTGGTAGTCTTGCTAAAACAGAAATGACTGATATGATGTTTTGGAAAGCCAATAATTCATCTGGTTGATTATGGCACATGTTAAATCTTTTTTCTAAAACATTTTCACTGCTGAGATTATTATTTACCTGACAGGTCCACTGGAGACGAAGAGACAAAGGCAGTCGCGGTGGATGAGTTCAGTGAAGGAAAGATGGGAATACATCCTTGAGAACCTGACTGACTTTGACATGGGTGAAACTAGAGGACTCCTCCTTCAGTTATAGCCCCTCCTGCCCTGCCAACAGACCATGTCCCAAGGAGAAGTACAGGAAGAAGCTGGAGGGGAAACTTCAGCATAACAACACGAGAGAGGTGTGGAGTGGCATGAGGACCATCACTGGTTACCAGCCAAGAAACGGTGGAGGAGCTGATGGCGGCGTGGAATGGGCGAATGAGTTGAATGTGTTTTTTAACAGATTTGACAGAGTGACCCCAGCTCACCCCCAAAAGACACTTCTGCAGCAGAAAGGCAACCACCAACTCCACTTTCTCTCCCTTCCCCCTCCTCTTCTTGCTCTCCCTCATGTCCATGTGTAGACCTCACTCGCACCTCCTCCTCTGACTCCCCTGACTGCACTCACCAGAGAAGCGCCTACACCCCACCTCCACACTGAGCTTCACTGCTGACCAGATGAGAAGACAGCTGAACAGACTCCAAGCAGGCAAGTCGACAGGCTCAGATGGCGTGAGCCCAAGGGCCCTGAAGACCTGTGCCCCCAGCTATGTGGAGTATTTCATTATGTCTTCAACATAAGTCTCAGTCTTCAGAGGGTGGAAGCTGTGGAAGACGTCATGCCCAGTCCCTGTACCAAAGACGCCACGTCCCAGCGACCTCAAGGATTACAGGCCTGTCGCATTAACGTCACACATCATGAAGACTCTGGAGAGACTCATCCTGGAGCAGCTCCGGCCTATGGTCCAACCACTACCTGACTCACTTCTTTTTATCTTATTTATTTTAGAAACATTTTATCTCTTGGTGTGCACATTCTCTGTGCAATTTTCTTCATTTTCAATTGGGAGTTTGTACGTAACAACCAGGATTAATAAAGTTTTTCTGATTCTGATTGATTCATATCAGGCAGAGGTGGTGGTGGAGACACCTGTGATGATGAGGCACAGGCACAGATTCTGCTTGACTCCGTTCTAATTCTTTTAAGATATGAACGCTATAACAATTTCAACAATTCTAACAATAACAATTATGATCACATCAATAAACATTTTGTTTATGGTGCTGTCAGGTAAACACTAAAGTAGTTCCCTGGCACATTACCAACCTATGGACGCTACACAAAATGGCAACATACTGGGGACCAAGTCTGTCATATCTTTAGGCCAATGACTGCATTAATTTACCATTCTTTAATCTGATCTGATCACAGAGACCATCTCAAAAGACAAGAATATCATGCAGTCTGATCCCTGTCTTATTTACAATGTAAAACAATCTGTCTCTTTAGCCACTGAATGCTCCACTCTGTTCAGCAGCTAGCCTCTAATTGTGTCTGTTTGATGCTGGGCAAGTAGTGTACAGTGGATGTATCACAGCTAATAAAGCTAATAAAAACAAATATTGATTAGTGCAGCTTTAAAGAAATAATAGGGTTTTTTGCCTTTGGGTTTCACTTTTGTGGCTTCAGTTCTATTGGTTATGATATTTTTGTGTTGACCACAGTAATTTGGAAATTGGATTATATCATCATTATATCATAATGATGATTGTTATCCTAACTGAGAAAACTGTTGTGTAGAGCTATAAAAATGTAACTACAGCTGTTATCAAACACAGCTTTCCTTCAATAAACTAAACTGTGAAGGAAAACAGCCTGACAGTTGAATTAAATACATGCTGTTATTGGCTGGTGGTTAATTACACATCAAGCTTGTCAAAATGTTCTGTTTGAAAGGACGAATTTCTCGACATGTACGCCAGTCAAATGGAGAAGTCTCAGAACATGAGAGACTACACCTGGGTCCATAGTCACAATGTGTTTATGCCATGGCTAATAAAAAGAAATACATTATGACAAATTTCAAATTACCATCACATTCATCACAAAATGGGGAGAGAAAAACTACAGCTTTCTGTCTGTGTGCACAGCTCAGAGCTGAGCAGCATTGAGGAAAGACATTCATAACTATATCAAATCTGTTTCATTTCAAGTTGTAATGTCATTGGAACCATTACACATTATCATCTGAGAACCTCCCTCTCTCCCACAGTGTTTCAGTGCAGGAAATCAGAAAGGCAGCGTCTGTCTTTGAGCAGTGTGACCTCCTCAAATGTGATGAAGTTTGATGATTTCCAACATGTAATCTTTGATCACAGAACAGCAGGTGGTTTTTCCACTTTAAATAATAAACAGTACCTCTGATTACTGTGAAAGAGGACATGTTAAACTAATTGTTCTCTAAACTTCTTCCTCCTAAACAGGAGGAAGCCAGACTCCCTTTTAAAAGCAAAGAATTTTACATCTCCATGGAAACTGATTTAGTAAATAGGTCAAGGTGTCTGATAGACACAGTGTGTGCACATCAGAAGTCTTTAGAAGACTTGGGTGTGCAGGATCACTAAAGCATGAATGTCTATGGATGCATAAATGATGGTAAAATCAAATCAAAACGACTTGTTTTGGCCTCATCCCTATCAGTTATTATACTGTGCTGCAGTCATCAACACACAGTGATTTCACAACTCCTCCTCCAACCAGAGCGACCATAAAGACTGTAGGAGTGTGTCATGAACTAGTGCCGCTCACAGCGCCATGCTCACCAGACCTTCGTCGTCACGGTTACAACATCAACACACGGTTAAACTCACGGAATGGTAGAGAGTAAGGGTACACCCTTCTGTCAAAATAATTTATGACCCCACCCCCCACGTGAACCCCCTTCTCCAACGTCACTTCCCACACCCCACTCACCCAAAACAACATCATATAAAATAAATATGGGGGCTTCATGCTCCTTTCCATGTGCTGTGGTCCTCCTTCTCCCTCTCCTCCCCCTCCTCCCCCCTGCAGAATGTTTGAAGGTCTGCATCTGCAGAAAGTATCACACACTCACAGAGTTTCAGGTAAATAGGTCCGGCTATGGTATGCAAAAACCTTAGGTCTAAAATGTTTATTTACAATGTGTCTGTTGTAAATAAGCATCACAAAGTAAGTGAGAAAATAATGTCCCCCTCCTCCATTTGCCACAACCCACTTCTACCACCCTGAGAAAACCTCGCCCCGCATCATCACTCCCCTCCACCAGTTTTCTGCAGGGTGATATAGTAGCTGGGAGCGCTTATTAAGGTTCTGAAAAAGACATGAAGAAGAAGGTGAGAATTTGCGGGGAAAGACCAGACAAGCGGCCCACAAGACACACAGCGAAGACTCGCCCTCGACACCGAACAACAGTGCATCTGCGACGACTGCAAGTGAAGTCGTCTGCATTTCTCAAAGAAGAATGGTCTTCAGAGCACTGCAGACTGTCCGGACTGGGGGGGTTCTGCGTTTAAGTACGAAACAGGGGAGTTGTTGTGACAGCGGGGTCAGGGTGAAGCCTTGGGAGCTCTGCACCCCATAGCTACACAGACTTATGTCGATTGGGGTGTGCCGAAACTCCTGCTAGCGCATCAACACCTTAAGAAGACTACACCGGCCAGCTGTACGAGCTTGCAGCCTCTCTGCACCGACACGGAGCTTGCACAGAAAAAGATTTTCTATCCCGGCTCGGATCCGTCCTCCGAAAATATCCAGCCAGAAGTTCGTGACAGAGAGCTCATCGACACTCCTAGTGTAACAGGTAAGTATGCGGCTTTTTTTTTCCAAAAACAAAACCAGAAGAAACAACGCTAATGGATCGGCCCCTCGTTTCTACCGTGAAGTGAAGTCGAGCGAGGGGGGAGTACCAGTCAGAATCTTCCGGTGATGTTTAGAGAGCAGCACCCTATAGAAAATGCTCTCCAACATCTTATGCTTTTCTCGGCGGCAGCAAACCCTCCAAACCTTGAACATTATTTTCAGCCCCTAGAAAATGCTCTCCAAAGCCTCACCTTTTCAGTGGTTAGAATTTTCATGCAGTACAGACACCATAGACGTATGAGCGTCATGATGCTCTTTAAAAATCCTCAGGCTAAATTACAGGTGAATGTATTAGCTCATCAGAAAAAAGCCTTTTTTCTGGAAGGTTTTGAAGACGCTGTCAAAGATCCCCACAGCTATTTAATCATCGACCTCACACCCACCTGCCCAGAACAGTGCAGAGTGAGGACGTGTATACTTCCCGCAGTGGCTGACGGTTTACTTTCCGAAACCCAAATAAATTCCCCCTCCCCTCTTCTTCTCCTCACCATGTCGAGGAGTATAAAAAGGAACGGTCCCTTACTCAGGGGGAAGACTGTGAAAGGTTCTCATATGATTGATTTATTTCAAAACCTTTCTTATAAAAAAAGAGCCCAAACCTCACTGGTGGCTGGTTGGACGAGTTTCTTGAGTATTCTGCACGATCTTAACATCCCGTTATCCATCGTGACTAACTCTCCATTCTTCTATCAGAGAAACGGAAGATGGCATCTGCAGTCATCGATCCCGCTGCATCATGTGTCTTTTGCCAAGGCAGCCTTACGATGTCTTCTATCACGGTTTCTTCGTGGATCACGCCTTTTTCTCCATTTCCCTTTGGGGGGGCGATTCCACGCCAGGTCAGGGGGGTCATAAATTATTTTGACAGAAGGGTGTACCCTTACTCTCTAATGGTCACAGTTTGGTTACGTTCAGGGACAAAAATGACTTGGTGAGGTTTAGGAAAGGATTGTGGTTTGGGTTAAAATATGTACTTCCTTGAGGTTAGAGGACCTTTGTTGTCATGGTTACAATAATAAACATGCAGCAGAGGTTATGGAAAAGTCCTGGTAAAAAGATACAGTGATGAATGCTGGTTTCGGATGGGAAGCTAACAGCAGTCCCCTGTGTATATCACATGACTTCCTCTTTTGCTGAGGTAACACTTAGTATTAGCACAAGAGGGCTCCTAACAATAAAATGTAACTCTGGATCACAATAAGCTGCTTGCACAGATGACCTATAGGGTTTTTTATTTAGTGGAGGCCAGTCTCTAACTGCAAAGCAGCATCACCTCAACAAAGTCAAAGAGAAAGAACAAAGAGCTATCTGAACACAGCAACGGTTTATCCAGATGGTCTAAACCACTTTACTGGGCAGAAAAAAAACAAAACAACAACAACAACAACAACAACAACAACAACAAAAGAGAGAAAAAGGTGAGTGTGCTGGAAATGTTGGTCATCATTTCTCCTTTCAGTGAAGTCTTTGGAGGCTGATTCAGTCCCACTCCTAATTTAACTTGTACACAGTCTATTAAAATGATATATACTCAGTATTGCACCCTTATCACCTGGACATAATCTCATTATGATGACATTTACTCTTTATGAGCTATTACTAATTACTAATTCAGCCCATTTAGTCCCATTGTATTTATAACTCATCACCTGTGTACAGCACAAACTCAGCTCAGGCTCATTACAGTGTATGTGCAGTTTATAGGTTACATATAATAAAGCATTTAAGTCAAATGCAGACATATTTTCAAGTCCCCATTCACTTTAACTCAGCCAGTTTTAATGTCAGCGCCTGTCATCCAGGTACCTGTGTATTTGCTATTCCATATTTACAGGCAGGGTTTTTCAGTGACATGCTGTGCTGCTGTGCTGTCTGTCCGTGGCTTACCATAGTCCTGTAGTAATTATTAAACAGAGTGGATGGCTGACTGATATTGCAGGCGTGTAAGTGGGGGTTGGTGACGGGGTTAAACGGAAGATTTACATGCATATGACATGGAAGCTTTGAAAGGCATTAAACAGGCTGAAATTTTCCATGTTCCTGTATATGTGAATTATTTTGACAGTGCAGCCATAATACAGTGGATGGAAATGAAGACAAGGCTCCTCTGCATCCACTGAACAGATGATATCTCTGAAACGTATCTGCGAGCTCCAAACTGACTGATACGACACACACACACACACACACACACACACACACACACACACACACACACACACACACACACACACACACACACAC
>JBBMJY010000018.1:2155534-2165835 GCA_037833715.1 Toxotes lorentzi | reverse complement strand
ACACACACACACACACACACACACACACACACACACACACACACACACACACACACACACACACACACACACTTACCATCAAACTCAGCAGGGCCCACTCCTACTATGATGATAGACATGGGCAGGGAGGCTGCCTGTAGAGAAAACACAGGGGGTGTGTAAGTCAGTCTACTTTTCCCCAGCTCAAAATGACAGACTGTTCATAACATGCTTGGATGTACAGTGTATATACAGTAAATGCCTGAGTACACTTGGCTGCAATGAGAAGAAAACATATTTCTAGTCTAGAGTTCACTTGCACCCCTCTCAACCTGACTGCCCTGGTCTGCTTTCACACTGGCTTTTTATTGTTGTTTTGGTCGTAGTCTATTGAAACATTGAGCCATCGTGACACATAGAAGAAATATAGAGAAACATGTTTAGGTGAGTGAGGACATATGAGCATGACTGAATGTGTATCTGTGGTTGGGAGAATCGTGTGTTAGAGCCCCACTCTGGTGAAATGATACACAACTAGTTTGGAAGCCAGTCATGGTCCAGCATCCAACTTACACAAGTGTGATGTAGAAACTTAAAACCTCCAGTGCAGACACACTGAGAATGGACATGTAAAGTTTCAGTCAGCTGTCCAACAATTAAACTTTTGAAAAGAAAAAAAAATCACATATTATACAGTGTTGTGTTAAGTGCAGTTTTGTGTCTACTCACATTAACCACAGCCTCTTTGGTCTGAGCCATGTCTGAGATGACACCGTCTGTAATCATCAGCAGCACAAAGTACTGGGAGCCATCAGTCACTTCTCCGGCACATCTAACATTATAACACACACACACACACACACACACACACACACACACACACACACACACACACACACACACACACACACGTTAGGATAAACACATTTGTGATGTGATGATTTTTGTTTTGTTCGATACATTTCACTTGCAGACTTTGTGCTCCCGGTGTTTAACATCTGTTAGCTGAAGAAACGACTGACGTCCTACCAGAATCTCGTTGAGTTCTCTTGTCATCAGTTGACTGAACTTGCAGTGACTTCTCTAGAAAACATTTAGTGCAATTTGCAGCCTTTCATTTATTTTGTGATAAATTGTGGTAAAGTTCAGTGATCTTCAAAAGGTTTAAAGAGTCAAAGCATGTTGGTTTATTGAAGTGAAGGAGAGGTTATATTTGATCTGGGCTTGCATACAGCACAAGAAGTGAACTGGATAGTTGTATGTGGGTGACACAATTCAAAAGTGGCACTAAATTTTGTAGTGACTGTTGTATAGTTTTCCAGTGCAGTGCAGTCTCTGGTCTATGTGGTAACTATATTGCTGAGCTAAAGTTAGTTAATGTAAAAGTTAGTAGTTGTATTTTTCGACTGACAGGATGCTCCTCAGCACTGAAAGTTCTGGATGTCCCAATAAAACAATGACCTTAAAATACTGATGTGCTGCACTTAACAGAGTGGCTAGGGAATCTGTTCACTATCAGCTAGCATTGTTGATCGATCTCATTTGTTATCTGGCTTTAAATCCATGTGCGGTATAAAGTGTTTATGTACAGACAAACCCCCCACTCTGTTAGTGGACAACATGTCTTAATCACTTCCTTAGTGATAACAAAACAATACAGAATGTTTTTGTCAGTGACAGCTAATCTTTGGCTGAGTGTACAGATGCAGATGTGATGCAGGTTTAACAAACACGTGTCCTGCTTCCTGGTGCTCTGAATCACTGCCCACATTTTCA
Organism: Toxotes lorentzi; assembly: GCA_037833715.1. Lineage (NCBI taxonomy): Eukaryota > Metazoa > Chordata > Actinopteri > Toxotidae > Toxotes > Toxotes lorentzi. Next base: position 2,164,080 of record JBBMJY010000018.1, on the reverse strand, counting down.
TTTGTCCAGTAATTCAAACAGAATGAATGAAGTGAAATGAAATGGCAATTCACTCTGATTATCAGGCTACCAGACAGCAGCCAACATTTCCATTCTGAAGTTTGGCAAAGCAACAAAATTAGCGTTGATTGACAACAGCTGGCAAAGTCTAGAAACGTGACACCTGCTGACAGTGTTGATTTTATGGGGCCTGCTGGGCACAGGGACGTTATAGCAATGTGACATGTTCTGTTTCAAGGAGGTTATTGTTACAATGGCTCACTCTGGCTCAATCTCTGCTGTAAGGAATGTGCACAAGCTTGATAGGCCAACAGAATGTGCTGCCAGGTGAGGTTGGTTTGTGTTGCTGCCAAAGTTGAGCCAGGTTCAACTTTTTTGACTGATGACCCCGTGAGCCCTGTGCACAACACCTCTGCTGTCACAATGCAGTGGTCTGATGGACCACTGTTGTTATCTCTGAATATTTTAACATTTCAGATGAAACTATCTCTAACTATGTCTCATTAGAAGACTTTTCACTGTTTACCTGTATACTAACAGGTGAAGAGGTGAAAACGGTCAGAAAAAGGCCTGTGGAAGACCACTCCCTAAACAACCATACGAAGCTCACCCTGGACCAGATCTGCACCTCGTTAGACCTCTGCCTCACCACAACCTATTTCAAATACAGTGGAAGCTTCTATGGACAGAAACATGGCTGCGCCATGGGTTCACCTCTGTCACCTATAGTGGAAGAAGTGGAGAGCAAAGCTCTGTACTCCTTCAAGGGTCTCTCTCCAGCCCATTGGTTCAGATATGTGGATAACACCTGGGTCAAAATCAAAACCCAAGAAGTGGAAGCCTTCACAGAACATATTAACTCGGCTGACGACAACATCAAGCTTACAAGGGAGGACACGAAGGATAAAAGGTTTCCGTTCCTGGACTGTGGTGTGTACATTGAAAATGACAGGAACCTCAACATTGAGGTCTACTGTAAGTCTACACACACAGACCAATGCCAGTTTTTTTGACTCCCACAATCCACTAGAACATAAACTGGGCATTATAAAAACCCTACATCACCGGGCAGAAAATATTCCCACCAAGACAAGAGAAAAAGAGAAAGAATGCACATATCCACTACATCCACCAACAGGCAGGAAACCACGAACCAACGCAAAAACACTGTGGTTCTGTATGTGAAGGGGTGTCAGAGAAACTCAGGAGGATTTTCTCCAAACATGACATCCCAGTTCTTTTTTTTTTTTTTTAATTGATTGATCCCTCCTGGGGAAATTACTCTCTGCATTCTACCCACACCAAGCGAATGAAACACACACACAGGCATGCACATGCACCAGAGACGCTGGGGCAGGGGGCTGCCCAGTGAGGCGCCCGGGGAGCTGGGGTGAATCGGTGCCTTGCTCAGGGGCACCACAGCCATGGCCGCAAAGGCAGGGGAGGCTCCTTCACCACCACCATATCCATTTTATTGCGTTTGGTCAAGGGATCGAACCCACGACCCACCGATCTCAGGCCATCCCAAGTCCAAAGCCGCACTCTTAACTTTCTGAGCCACGGCTGTCCCAAAGTTCATTTTAGATCCTGCAACATCCTAAGAGAAAAATGTTGTTAGAGTCACATGAGCCCAGATGTGAATGGGTTAGTTGTGTGGGGAGGGATCTCAAACCACCCACAAACAGAGGGGTCTTAATCATCCCTCCCCACACAACTAACCAATTCATATCTGGGCTCATGTGACAACTCACATGATGCTTAGTTTCAGTGACCAGCTATGGCACCACCTCAGGTGCTAACGAGTCCACTTGAGGAAGCCCCTACTTCTAACAAGGCGCTGCTCAAAGGTGCGGATGGCTCCGCCCGGGGTGGTTTTGATTGCTCTTAGGGGACAGCCCACTAGGCGGGGAAGAAATGGGTTTAAATGTTTGAACTGAAGAAGCTTATCAGATGAGAGGCAAAATGTCTTCAAGCTTAAAAAAGAAGTTCAGTTGCCTTCAAAGGACAGGAGAATTATGATCTGGATGAATGAGAATTTGCACAGAAGTATCTCTGAGTGGATTTTTACCTCTTAAAGGTTCTTGATTCTGATGGATTTACCTGATAATTCCAACACAAAATCTGTTAAGATGATGTATGTGTAAGAGAGGATGAAGAAATCTTCTGTGCCAGAGCAAAATAGTCCACTCAAAACAGTATTGTATAATAGAGTATTTTTGTTCTACTCTGGTAAGTGTGTCTGAGTGTGTTTGTCGCAGGCAATGCTAGGATCCCAGCAGGGAGAAGGAAGACCTGCTGTCTGACTCCTGTTTGATTGGCTCACTCCCTCAGTCTGGCCTGAGGCTGAGAGCAGGCAAAATGGCAAACTGTCTTTCTGGCTGCTGGATTCCTCCTGCCTATCTCATCTTTCCCTATTGTGTCTCCATCTTTTTTTGTCCCTCATCTTCCTCTTCCAGCCCCCTGCTCCCCTGCTCGCTCACTCTCTCTCTCTCTCTGCAGAATAATGGGAAAGTGCATCAACAGGTGAAACAATGGAACTGGGAAACAAATTGTGCTGCTGCAGCAGTTTGTTCTGTCTCAAAATGAAGCAAAGTCTGCAGGAGCTTCTGTTGCTTCAATTATCCACAGAGCCACTGTTTTTTTGTGTTATTTTTCCCTAATGGGGTAAAAAATGCAAATGTGGACAACATGAATGTTCATCACTCTTGGATTTCATGAACAAATCTGTGTCACCTGCCTCTAAATGCAGAAGTGGTGGTTGGTTTGGTTGAAGATGCCCCTGGCACAGCAATTAAATCATGAATCGCTGCTGGATTTAACCTGCTGATAATAGCACCACTGCAACACTACAGGGATGTGTACAGATTACTGAGATACTTAACGTTGTGTTTGAGCATTTGCAATGTAAAATGAATGTACTGGATGAAAAACTACAAATTTGTCTATCTTCACAAAATGAGGTAATGCCACAAGAGCAGGGGTAAATGTGGGGGATCTGCTTGGGCTTAAATAGTTTAGCTAGTAGCTCTAAGTGTAAAATATGGAAAGATACAGAAAAAAACACGAGCTATGATTAAAGTGGACAGAGGGACACTGCCAGCTGCTAATGCTGCCTGTAAGCAAAAGGGTGCTAATGCTACTGCTGAAGCCAGTTACAGGAATTATATAACAGCATTTAGAGACTGAACATCATACTGATGCATGCCTGAAAGCTGAGCATTTCAAAACACCTCTTTACAGCAAAGCCGAAGATTGAAATTTGACTCTGAAATGTGAAGACAAGTTAAAGAAAACAGGGTAAGAGTGAAGGGTGTAACTGAAACCGTAAAATTTAATCAAAGGTAATAATACTGATTATGAAATAACTCAACCTTCCTTGGACTGATATTAATTCTTGGCTATGGCACTGGAGGAAACACAGGCAACTGAAGCTGACCAATCACAGTTCTTGTGGTCTCACAGTAGTCGAGGTCTTTTAGGCCCAAGATTTTGCCCAGTCCATAACTGATTTGTGGAAAACTTAACCCAAGGTTATTACAGTATTGTTAGATTCATTTATCAAATGCTGTTATCCAAAGCCACTTGTCCCCTTTAAACAAACGAACTGTTCAGTGCTACAGCACTTAAAGGTTATATTTATTTATTTTTTGGACAAGACGTAAGTTAGTGCTAACAAGCACTGAGATTTAATTTGAAAAGGTGGGCCACAGCAGAAGATGGGCAGTGACTCTGCTGTCCTGACTGAGCTCATTCCACCGCCATGGAGCTGGAACTGATGTGCATATATAAACACCTCTAAAAGTTCTTCCTAGGTCAGTCAGACCTGATCAGAATCGACCCAATTCAAAATCGCAGAGAGAATACCAACACAGAATAATGCTCTACCAATTAATAAGCAGCTGAGGTCAAAAGGGCAGCAATTAATTTATTTTACCCTCACAGTTCACGCTCCATCTCCCCCCAGATGAGATCAGAGCCGATGGCAAGTCTGGTTGGATCCACTCATGTATATGACAGTATAGGGCCCTAAACTATCCAACCAGATAAGACTTAGCTAAGTAGTTTGGACTCAGAATGACTGGTCAGAGTGAATCCTGAGTTGGGTCTTGGACATTTGAAAGGTGTTTTAAGACACATAGACCTGTAAAGACCACCATACCCTAATTTAATCATATAGTTAGTTGGGAATAGTTGAGTTTTAAAGATATTTCACGCTGGTGAAGCTAAAGTCTTTATAAGGGGACTCTATTCATTTACATTGCAAAATGAATGGATGATACATCAGTAATGTTAAACTGTTCAGTGCACTCACACACGGAGATGGAGTGCACACCTCAGAGTCATACTGTCCCTCAACGAGTGAAGTTCCTATAGTCACATGACCTTCTCTGACGTCTGTTCTCTGGTTTCTGGTTTTATTCTCTCTCTCATTTATTCTTTAACTATAAAGCACCAGAGTCGTACACTTCAGAGGCATGTGAGTCACAAATCAATTGACTTTAGACTTGACTTACTTAAACTCACGTTTACTCATCTTTCTATCACACACCTGGCTTGAACTCAGTAATAATCAATCATTAATACATTCTAAACAAAGAGAGTATTTCAGCGACTGGTATGACACCATGAACATTTCTGGCTCTAATCCGATCAGGTATCACAGTATGTAGCTGACACACGTGTGTGAAGGTGAATCAGAACACAAAAATAAGTGATGTTCCTAAAGGGGCTTTTAGAGGATCTGTACCAGAAGCTGTAGACTTTGGATTCTCAGTCTTTGTAGACCTCACCACGGGACTCAACAGCAAAACCTTTAATTCTACTGAACAAGGGAAACAAAATGTAGACTCTGATCTGGGTTGTGTTTGTGTGTAGGGTGGTTACAACATGAATAATATCTTCATAGATTGTCACAGATGATCAGTCCAGCTTTTCTGATCACATACACATCCGACATCCAACATGACAAGTTGGGCAAAAGACAACACAATAAGAGTAAACACACAGTAACTGTTGGAGAGAACCAGTGTGTCTTTCACTGGCAGTGATATTATGATTGTTGTTCCAGGTAGTTGCATTTGGCTGTGTATATTTTTGTGCATATGGATGACACCATGCATCTTCCACCTCCTCCTCCTCTCTCTTTGTTTTCATCACTACTCTAAACCTCCCACATGGATGACAACAGCAGAGTAGAGGTGGATGAATAGGTGGAAGAGGACAGGGAGGATGAGGACAAGGAAGAGCAGTGTGAGGAAGTGCGGGACCAAGAGGAGAAAAATGGAGAGATTATTTTTTTAAAAATGAAGAAGAAGAAGAACAGGAAATGTTAGGCTGGGAAAGACAACAAGGATGTGGGGGAGGAGGAGGAAAAGTACAGATGACAGTGGTGAAGGTATGGAGGGAGGAAGTCAAAAAGCAAAAGAAAAAAGTGAACGAAAGAAGAGAAGTGCATCTGATCATCACTAAGCCAAAAATATCTGGAGACATCAAAAAACAAGAAAGAAAGAAGAAAGTGCGAGGGCAGGGAGAGAGGAAATAAAGTTTTATGTTCTCTCTCTCTCTCTCTGAATGGATGGGTATGTGTTTTGAAGCTCTTGAGCCCACAGATGAACAACACAGCACTGCTACACTCCATTTGATTATCCAACCACAAACACACTCAACTGGGACAGGATATTATTGCTTCATATGGGAGCTAAAAATACAATAGCAGGTAATAACCAGCCAAAATCCATTTAACTTAACGCCGGCTCTGCTTTTATTGGTGAAATTTAATTTGTTTTTAAAAAGAGCTTATAGGATGATATGTGCTGTTTTGTTAAGTTATTCCTCTCTATTTATGAGACTGAAGCACTGAAGCACTGACACCGTGGGTGTGAAGATGCTCAGAAAATAATCAGAAAGTAATAGTTCATTCAATTTGTGACACATATGGTTGAAATACTTTATCGGGCAACTGAATCCACTGTTAAATGTTAGATACTAAAACAGAAGACTCAAAGACAAAATAAATCAGTAAAAGAAAAGACAAAGCTCTGGGAGGACCAGAGTGGGGAAGCAGTACTTTTTGGAACCCTCAGAAAATGGCTTGACAAAAAAGATAAAAAAAAATTGCATAGAAGCAGGTTGGAGCTGTGGTGAATTTTGCTTCATCCAATTGAAGAACAGTTAATGAAATGAAAAAGAAATGGGCTAATTTGAAAACTTATGCCAAAAAAAAAAAAGATCCACAAAAAGGATATAAGGGAGAGGGCTGAGTGACTGTACTGTCTGTTATTGATCATTTGTGATGGTGACAATGAGGACCCTCTCCCAGACCCAGAGGAAGGAATAGGGTTTATGAGGGGAGTCTCCAGCCATGTCTTTAATGGGTAACCCCAGTCTCCTGCAGTTGTGGACACAACATCCAGATATTGTTTGCCAGTAGAGGTTTAACATGGCAAATAAAACGTTGCAAAGAAAACACAGGTCACTCACAGATCAGCCATCCATCCTCAACAGATCCTTCCTGGACTGAACTGTTCTGCACAATGAATGAATCACATGTCCACCTGGCCATTTGACCACTACATTCAACAAAGTCAGATGCGAATCACAGTTGACCTGTACACTGACAGAATGAAAATCTTTTCTGTTGATAGAGTTGAATTTGTTCAATGATGGTGCCTTATTGCAATGTGGGTGCAGTCAATTCCTCCAATGACAGTGGGAAATCCAGCTATGGAAATCCCATTTCACTCTGTCTTATTGCACAGCACTCTAAGGAAAATGTAATGTATAAAATAATGCTATGAAGGACCGCAGGCAAAATTCAGCTCATGGTTGTTTGTGAAATGTCAAATGGATCTGCCATCTCTCGTTGGAACATTCCAGCGGCCAAAAATCCCAGGGTGGAGAGAACTTGTGCATGTACTCTTTCTAACACTGGGGAGAGTTGGTTGCAGAGATACAATAAAATATGCCTTAAAAGATGAATTCTACTAATAAATCAAGCGTTGCTCTCAGCAAAAAGAAATATGCATGATCCTTGAAAACGCGTTCCCGCTACATACGTAACATAGCTTGTGCCAGATCCCCCAGCAATGCAAGTGCCATTTTACACACATGGCTTACAAACATTACTGTTTGTACACAACAGCGATAACTGAGGACCCTGGTTCTAGACAATTAACTTTACATTAGTGATATTGTTTACTCAACATAATAAACCAAATATAAATATATTATATATAATATAAATATATAAATCTTTAAATACTCTAATATTAAACAATATCAGTAGCTGCTGTTTGTAACAACAAATAACCTATAGACCTGGACAGAGTATGAAAAAATAGGCCACAGGACGACCAAAAAGGTGTGTCCTTTTTGGTCTTTTTTTCCTTCTCAAGGTTGTGCTGAGTCACTTTGTGGTCATTCTGGAGAAGAGGAAATCAAAACAACACAGACTGGGTCTATTCCTTGTTGTGTTCCAGGCAAATCAAATTGCCAATGATGTTTGACACACTTGTAATAGATCTCTATGGGTGTTTAAAAATTTTCAGACGCTATGTCAGCTTTACACGATTTGTACGACTTGTATTTGTTGACGAATGAGTACGTACATCCACTTCCATCCAGAAATAGAGGCACAAAATGCGTCAAAGTAACTAGTTAATGCATCTAGGACCAGCAAAGTGGATTCAAGAAGTCTAGGTTTATAGCCAAAGTAGTAAAACCTAAAATAATCTAGGTTTAGATTGCTCTGTTTTCTCTTCTGGTTCTCAAAGCATTTTGTCAGTGTTTATTATCTCAGACTTAGAAAGAAGAAAAGACTCTAAAAGGAATTATGTTGGTGCTGTATTTACCACTGTACTGTTTGAATTCTAATCTCATACTAATAGTTAGTAGTGTAGTTAGTACAGAGAGAGTTAAACATGAAAAATATAAATACCAGCAACACTGTAATAGAGTGCAAAAACCTCATATTACCTCATTTACTGATGTGCAGTTGATGCTAATTTTTAGTTTTATTTGTGTCATATGGTAGTTTTTGAGAACATACTAAACCAATTCTAACATCACACTAACATCATTATATTGTTACCATTATAAAGCATTGTATGGTATAACAAATGATCATCATTAATTAAGAAATCTCTGTTTACTAACTACATAACTCATATAAAGTCTGACATGGCCCGTATGGGTGGTGATGTATCTGCAGGTGGGGATTGTTGGGCTGGTCTGACTCAAATGTCCCGATCTGATTTTCATCCCCTCTCTGCTCCTGTTCATGAGTCATATTCTACAACTGAAGGACATACAGTTATGGTTACATTCCATCAGACAGCACTATATACATAATGCATTTCTCTTCTCAAGCAAGTTGTCTGTGTGAAGAGACACTGTGCCTGTCAGCAGAGTGTGTCCTGTCCTGACTCCAACCAACAGTCAGCGATTGTCATATCCAGAAAACTCTGTTAGGTTATGTTTTGTCTGTTGTCTGATTTCTGCTTTTATTTTGGTAACCTGTTCTCCCTTGTGTTTCAGGTAGCTTGCCC
>JBBMJY010000018.1:2140333-2155434 GCA_037833715.1 Toxotes lorentzi | reverse complement strand
AGTGATTTTCTGTTCTTTATGTCTGAAGTTAGCCTCCTCCTTTGTGAGTGATTTTCTGTTGTTACTTTGAGAATAAATATAATAAAATAGTTTCCGTTAATAAGACTTAAACTTGACAATAACAATCTTTCCCTAATCCTTAACCCAGCAGCTGAAGTTGCTTAAACTTCAAAGATAATTCCAGTTTATTCTGACTTCAGGGCTCATCTTCACTTAGAAGTTAGTAGTGAAGTTAATGCATTAGCAAATAGTTGCTTATTTACACATACATGGAGCCAAAGAGTGAAGCTGTGGACTGTAAAACAAAACCATGAGCCAAAACACGCTCAAAGACTCCACAGAGCTAGGGAAAACTGACACCTTACATTTATTACAGTGTTGCCATTTAAGAAGTCTAAGCCTCCAGCTGTAAAACCACAGGATCTCTGTGTAGGTGATCTAAAGGGATCACCATCATTTACAGAACATGTGATCATTAAACTTTACAGTGACCCTGAGGTGCTCTGTGGGGAGAACCCTGAATAACTCTGTACCTGCACTATTCCTGAAACACTGGATGGATGAAGGAGATGTCATCTGTTACTGAGATGTATATCTGTTAACACAAACTCTGTTCATGTAGCACAAAGCTACTATTTGTATTTGTATCTCTTTATCAGGTGACAAATCAGAGTAAAGATTTCATTGATTAAACCACAGGAGTGGGACTTTGATGAGCCATCACTCTCCAGTCTACAAACACTACATAATCTGCATTATTGTAATTCGACACAGAGCCATCAGACAGCACTATATGCATGTCTTGGTTGAAATGGTCTTGAGGCCTAAGCCAGTCCTGAGCCAGTTATGTCCTCATTAATACATGGGTGGTATTACTGAGTGAATGCATGTAGTGGACTCACAAAGCCAGTTATTATAAGCTTTAAAGTTCTGGGGGAAACTGTTCTGAAAAAGCAAATAGTGTGTGTGTGAGTGTGTATATGTGTCTGCTTTAGCTGGAGGACACATCACATGCATATCAGACAGCTTAGAAGTCTCAGCCAGTTCCAAATCTAAGGTCAGTGTGATGGTATGAGTATTTATTGATCTTCTCCAACCACCCATGAAAACAAGATGGCAGTCGGCTACAACAAACACAGTGTCTGCATGAATCTTTTAACTACCTGCTCCATTAGTTGTGCGTTCAATGAGATTTTGAATCAAAAGCTAATCCTTAATGGTGACGTAATTTTATTCCAACCCATCTCTAATACAAAGCTTTACACATCATTAATAGAATCAGAATATGTTTTTCTACAGAGACAGAGATAAAAGACTGTAATGGCTCCATGTCTCCTGCTCGTTGCCATCAAGTCACCTCAGATATCGTCTGTTTGTATTCATGATATGTATACTGAACCTAAACAGCTGGCTTCCCAGGAAGGCACGGCATAAGTAACACATGCATATGAAACAAATGGAAATTTGTAAATTTTATGCATGTATGAAACTATATATCTGAGTGTGTGTATCCTGTATGTGTGCCTGCGTTTGTGCATGTATTGTGTGTAATGTGCATCTGTGCAGAGGCGGATGTCTGTGTGTTTACACTGCTATCTGAATGAGGATCAGTTTCCATCACAGTGAGGACACTTCTGCATTGTGAGAACATGTTTGACATGAAGCTGCTCCTGATGTGAAGGCCAGCATCTTGCATTGCAGCTCCGTCGTCATTGGTGTGTGAGTGTGTGTGTGTTGTAGTTAATTTTTTTTTTTTTTTTGAGGAGTTGCAAAACAAGTACACTGCAGCCTACGGTGTAACCTCAGAGCCTACACATGTGGCCGCTATAGGTACAGCGTAGCCCGTTAACACAGCAGTATAAACCCTCTGTGTGTGTGTGTGTGTGTGTGTGTGTGTGTGTGTGTGTGTGTGTGTGTGTGTGTCTCACCGAGCCACTTGGTTGATGACAGGAGCAAAGTTGGTTGGGCCATAAAGCTGAACCGTTCGCAGGCTCTGGAAATATGCCTCTAGTACACCATCGATCCCAACACAGTTTGGGCTCTCTGTGTTTGAGCTCTGCAAGAGAGACAACTCAGTTTGTGAGAAAACACTGAACCTATCGGAAGGAAACCACTAAGGATTTTTTTTGTCTTATCTGTTCATCAGCCTTTTTGTTTTTTAAATCTCGGACTCTGCATTCATTAGTACACACAGTGAAATGTACCATCCTCAAACCCTCACGTGTAATACTTTTATACTGCCTTTCAATCACTGTTTAGCTAACAGTGTCTTCAAGCTGTTTGAAGACCCAAGCTACATAGGTCAAAGAGCTCAGAAACCTCTGAGACATTTTCATTATTTAATTCTTTATGTCCCTTTATACATCATACTTGGGAAACAAGTACTCGCCAGCATAGATTTTGAATGGCCACTGTTCTTATAACTGGCTCAATTAAAAAAGAGTATAATTAAGAAGTAGTAGGCATAACTGCACAGGCCAGTTGATTCTTTTGTGGATGACAGTCTGTGTATTCAGCTGGCCTAATGACCAGCCTTAATCTGCACAATCACTCCATCACATTACAGTGCTGTGTAAGCACAAGATGAGGAAACTGCGGCAAAGAGAGGTCACACAACATTGGTGATGTGGATATGGTTTGCATTTCCAAAGCCAGGTAAAACACAGAGTTTAGATTTAATAGGCATTTGAAAAGGTACCATCAATCCATGTGAACAGAATGCCAAATGCTTCTCACCAACACACAACACGAGCACCCTTGGTCTAACAAAGGTGCTGAATGCAACTTCTTCCTCATTATTGATGTTAAATGTACAGTGGCAAGAAAAATAGAGTGAGCCCTTTGAAATGAACAGTATTAATGTATAAATATGATCAGATCTTGACAGAAGTTACAAAAATGAATGAATCTATTATAACTAATAATCCACAGATCACCATCATCATCATTCAAGGTTTCACAGTTCACACACAGAAAAGTGGTGGTTCTGAAATGGCTCGTCAAAGGGCTTTGTGGTCTACAAAGAACCTTCACCAGTTAAAGAGCTTCTTTATTTTAGCTGATGGGTCTTTAGGAACTTTATATGGTACTTTATAGTATTAAGAAGTTCTTTATTCTTATTTGAGGTGTTTAATGGTGGGTGACAGCATAAAATAAAACAAAATAAAACAAACTACACTCTTTGACGTGCGACTATTAAAAGGTTGATAGTGGAATTGTAAATTAGACAACGCTAGGCAATTATAAAAATTACAAATAACAAATAAATGCCAAATAATTCCCAAAAGAAAGACCCCTGTGCTTTTCTACCCAGCGAGCCCCTTGTTATTTGGTTAAGCTGGATAAAGCTACAACAGAGCTGTTTTTAACTTGCCTTCACTCCAAATAACACAATCAATGCATCAAACCAGCTGGAAAGTGAGTGGACAAAGTCATTAGAGGAACTGAGAGTGAGCAAAAAGAAAAACAATGGCTGTAACACTTTTACTCACTGAATCAGCCATGAGGGCCAGGATAATATCTGAAAATAAAAATAATCGACCCTGGTTTAATAAAAATCTGTGGAATCTAATGAGATGCTGCATTAAAGAGGGCAACTGAGACTAGAAGAGACAGTGAAATACTGATTTATAAAGGTTTAAGGAACAAAGTTATCCAAGACCGAAGATTAGCTAAATCTCATTTTATTCTCAATACACAATAACAACAGTAAACTGATATGAAAAAACATCAATAGTGTGAGAGGGAGAGTTAATTAAAGTTTATATTGCTGTTGCTTCTGTCTTTAGTATCTCTCTTCGTGAGTCTGTATGTGAGCCAGGAAAAAAATTAGAGAAAGGAAACTGGATATTTTTCCTACAGATGCTACAGGCCAGGACTTTGAGCTGGAAGAGACAAAATCATCAGCTCCTTAAAAAGCTCCAAATGTACAGATCCTCTCCAGTCTGTCACATAAAGACTGAGTCTAAGATATATTTTTCACACATGTCCAAAAAGCTTGAAATCCGTGTGGTTTTTCACACGTGACACCTCTGTATCTGATCACTCTGACACTAGTTTGTTCTGCTTGGACTAGTCCTCTCTTGAGACTAAGGATCACAGAGAGTGAAACGTGTCAAACCTGTGCGAAGCCCTTTCATCTCCTTTTTTTCAGTGAAAGGAAAGATGCACTGACAGGGAGAAAGATCCCATTCTTTAGCTTAAAAACTGATGGATCATTATTTCTAACAAATCTGCTTCTTCTTGAAAAGCTGTCTCTGCTTCACTGTGAACTACACATTCATTCTCTCATCCTCACAATACGTTTTCAACCCAGCCAAGGTCAATTATCTGTTTCTGATCACCAATTTGAAAAACTGAGGGTTTATTGGAAAACACACTTAGGTCTGTCTTTTTGAAGAATAAAGAACTCTACCTGATCAGAACAATACGGATGTTCTCTCTCTTTATGTATTACTTCTTAATTTAATTTGATCAATTTGATGTCCACAGAAAATGCACTGGTACTTCTTACAGTGTCCATCAGGCAAATAACATCCAATCCTTCGTACATACATGGATTTAATAAATATACCGCACCAGCTTATTCATTAGTTTGCAGAGGTCTCACTGACTTTCAGACAGAAAGTGAAGCAAATTATAGACCAGTGAGAATTTGTGTCTAATCTCATCTTTCTATTGATTGTGCATGCAGTCGTGCCACATATAAAATTCCCTTACCGCTTCTGTCTGAGCGCACGAGGGAGGACTAATCATCGCTGATTATTTGGCTGAATGTTTAAAGTGGGTCCTTTGATACTTGCTAAACACTGGGCCTCATGCAACATTTTCATCTCCTTATCTTTGACCTCTCTTATTTTTTTCTGTGAGGCTTCATCCCACAAGGGATCACAAAAAAAAACACAAATAAATTTAGCCGGTTTTTATTTAAAACTTGAAAGTGAGAATGTCTCATACTATAAGCATGGACCACCCAAAGATTTTGTTTGTGCCAACATTGACTGTGTACTATTTTGGAAGTTAGTATAGAGGAACGTTAAAGAAATGTTCATGTTTAAAAAGGCTGCACTAACAGAAAGTGATAAATGTGAAACAAACTTTCCAACACTGCTGAAAATTTTACATGTGGAATTTCCTGAAACAGTCAGTAATAATGTTTTTCCATGAAGCAGACGCTTCATTTCATTTTTCAACACAACCCTGGAGTTGTCACAGTACCACAATGTGTAGCTGTGAACTGCTCCTGAATTTCTGCTGTGCACTGTATTTTCCTGTAATTTTAACCTGCATGCTGGCATGATTGAAAAACATGCTACATTTTGTTATTTTTCCTCTGTGCAGATATTTCAGATACAAAACTTAGAATTAGCACATAGTGTGAAACAGGGACAGCTTAAATGTTTGTTTACCACAGTGAAGGTCTCTGGTTACCCTGTTACCGTAAAAGCTGGATAATTTTTGCATAATGTTACTCACTTTCAGATTGTAGAGAAACCTTGCTGTGCTGAAAAGAGTACCGTGAAAACAGTGTGCCCGATGAAAACCATTTACCACTGCACCAGACGTCAGCTACATTCAGTGTGTTTCCAACACCAGAAGATGCTGACAGTTTATTAAAATACACGTTCGTGTTTCTTTTGCAGGAAACTGATACAGTGGCTGTTACGGCCGATCATCTCCTCTTTTTCCAAGGCATGCTCAGAGGCTTTCTGCTTTTCTGTCTCTCTCCAAGATTGCTTTTTAATTGTTTCCTCTGAGACTTGAAGTTTTCGTTTCATAATATGGACTTCTTTAAAGCATCAAAAGCAGATTCAGAAGCCACTTTTAATTAAGCACTAAAACAGAGGAGTTCTGTTTTTAGAAGCTCCAAATTAATAAGTGTCAAATAACCCTTATGAAAGACAAATATTCGATCTCCTTGTGAAGGAGAGACTCCTTCAAGGTACATTGACTTTTAATTTATGGCAAATGTATGCTATTCAAAACTGCATAGGCTCATGTGCACCAGCTATTATCTCATGATCTGCTGTATGTGACTCACGTTATGAGACAAAGCACTAAAACTTTACATGTTGATGAACTCCAGATTGCTCGACATACTTGAACCAGCTTCCAAACAATAGATTTCTAATTAGAGTTGCCTTAGCATGACGCAGTGGCTGGATTTGCCACGCTAAGGTGAATTCTAATTGGGAGAGCTGATTGAGCAGCTGCTCATATGGAAATGAGCAAAGTTATACAAAGTGATGAATCTAGACAAGCCAGATGCCGATGCTCTCGTCCACTACTGACTTCTGACTGGGAGGGAACCAGAAGGATTATGGGATTTGACAAACCTGATTAAAAACGACAGTTTCAGGTCAGAGAAAGCTGGTCCACTAATGAAAGACCTGAGGAATGTCACGCATCCGAAAATTTCTGGCCATATTATCATCTTTAGAAAAAAAAAACCCAAAACGCTTCTACTAAACTTATCCTGCAGGCTTGGATCAGCACTGAATTTAAGATTCTCCTTTTTTACATTCCTCTCCAGTTTCCTCATTTCTTCTACAGCACCTGTCCAGTGAGACAGTCATATGGAATCAAAAGATAAGCCTTTTTTTTTTTTTTTTTTTTTAAATTTTGCTGCATTGCTAATTGCTATTGTTGCCATCCTGCTTACTGACAATGCTAAGCTAAGCAGTGCAAGTGTCTCTGTGTGCTGTTGCCTGTCTGTCTGATCTGTATTATTTCTCCATCACTGCCATACCATCAAACAGAACTTCTTTTCTCTTGATGTGCTGCGTGATTCACAGTGTTTTCTTCCTCCCACCATTTGTTCCTTTCCTCTGCCTCAGTCATCCACTTCACAAGACTACTCCACAAAGCCTACAGTTTGTGGGATTGTGCAACCTTTCCTTTCATTTACTTAACAAGTTGTCCTGAGTAGAACTGCTGTGTGTTGTTCAGTGCAGTGCAAGGGATAATTTAGGTTATCCATACATAATCTTTCTAATTTGAATGTTAATTGAAGATGAAGTTTGTGATTTGAATACTAATTGTTATGATTACTCATATTTGATGACCATTAATACCTTTACGAAATAACGTCCTTGCAGGTTCTGCAGTGTGAGTCTGGACTGTGGAAAACAGGCGAATGTGACAGCTCAGAGGCAAACCTTTCAAAGATCATTCTAGTCCTCTAGCTCTTTACAAAGCACATTGTGGCATTACACAGCATATTATGTAATGACTGTATTTTTGCACACATAAGACAGGATGAAGGATAAGAAGAGATGCACACGGTTGTGTATTAAAGGTGTGGTAGTTTTCATGCTGTACAGTAGAATAGCATGAAACCATTGACTGAAGTCGTTGATGTTACTCTGTCTCATATTGGGGGGAAGAAAGAAGAAACGGTTATAGAAAACGTTGCTGGAATGAGGTTCCGTTTAAGTGACTGAAGCCAGTTTACAGTATTAGAGATGTCAACCAATTAGTAACCAACATGGCTAGGTCGTAAAAGAGCTGCAGTCAGTCTCCTTGTATCTCTATTTTGGTCTCCACCAATTCTTGTGAAAAATATCTGACTCTTTAGCTGCTCAGTGCTCCACTATGCTCCCTTGGTAGTTGCTAACTGTGTCTGTGAACAGTTGTGGTGCTGGTTTATCCAGTGGCGGTTTTTGGCACGGGCGAACCGGGGCGGCATCACATGGGCGGCGGCACAACCATGTGAAAAAAAAATAAAAAATCTGTGCCGCTAAGCGGTTTTCTATTCTCTATCATATTACTTTGTGGGGAATTGGAAAATTGGAGCCCCCTGCAGCTGCAGGCGCCCCTGCTTGGGGGGGGGGAGGGGCAGTTCACCTCTGGGTCTCTCCCAAATGGAACGGACAAGGCGGGAGGGGGGAACAGGGGATCCACTCTATAGAGGAGCTTTTCAAAGCTAAAGTTGATCAAATCGTACCTGAGGTCAACCATGTCTCAGGAACGGCTCACTGGCCTTGCTGTCATCAGTATCAATCACTCAATAAGGGCGCAGATTTCATATGATAACATTATTGATGATTTTGCATCAAGGAAGGACAGAGAGGTCAGGTTTTAGTTTTTGTTTGCTGCTCTTAGTGCAATAGTGTTATAATTAGATTTCCTTTAGTGTGTTTTCATTTGTGTGATGAAGGATTTGTGCTATTCAGCACAAGCGGGCGCTTGTAGGGGATCTCGCCCAGGGAGTGATTCAATGTAGAACCGCCACTGGGTTTATTTGAACTTTTCGCTAAAAACCAGAGCCTGAAATGGCAGTGGAAATGGTGGTCGACTGTATCAGAAAACCAAAGCAATTATCCAAAACGGAGTAAAATGCTCAGTAGAACTGAGGGAAACTGCAGAGAAGAAGGATTATTCTCATTTGATGTAATGTTCATTTAAAAAAAGAAGCTATTAGAGCAGTTTAAATGGAAAACACTCAAGTTTCTTCACAGTTGTATTAACAAAAGCTTTTTCCAGAGTCATTGTCCAATATTAAAGGGTCTCTCACATCGGTGGTGCTGCTGTAGACTCACACTTCTATTTGTCTTGACTTGCCTTGAGTGTTCGACTGCATTTTTGTTTTCAGCCTTGAGGAAAGTCCAAAATGGAAATGGACTCTCCATCAGCAGCCAGTGAGACCTTACACCTGACAGACACATTTCACACCTGGTGATTTAGCCCGAGGTGACACAAGTCAGCCAAAAGCAGTTCCACCTTGGAAAACCTGTTTCTATACTATTGCAAATGCACATGTGTAAACAGGTGAATTTAAGATTCTGTTAGTACTGAGTGTGAAAAAATTAAGCCACCATTGCCTGAATATTACAAAATGTCATGCACTTGTACTCAGTCTGTCTCAGTGTCTCTTACCAGTGGGAAAGCGTGGGATATCTTGCCATCTGGGGGAAGTTTAGCTCCAAAGCCGTATGCTGGGAAGAGTTTGTCACTGTCGTAGTCCTGGATGATCTCCCCTACAGCTTTTAGAGCCATGGCATACGCATTCATCTGGTACGGACTCATGTAGTGCAGTGAGGTGGGCTGGGATGGGTTACCTGGAGAGAGAAGCACCAACCCAATCCCATCACACGTGAGCAATGCATTTGCATTCTGAAAGAATTTCTCCATATGTTCATTGCTGTGCGCTCTGTAGCAGACATGACCCTTTCATTTCTACTCACTTAAACTGCAACAGCAAATACGTTTTGTAGGAAATGTGCAATACAATGTTTATTTGTAGTGATAACAGCATTATTACACTTTTTTATGGTTATGTTTAGACACTCACACACATTGCCTCTTAACATAATTCAGCTGGTGATTATGTTTTGTATAATTGTATTTGTTGTTGCAGTTTAGAAATGCAATTTCTAGGAGACAGGGTTAAGACGTGAAATGGGAAGTGGCAGGTTTTCAGGGGGCTGTGCTCTTAATTTTCTTAATTCTGAGAGATCCTTGCTCAAAACACAACAATGGAACCCCAGAAGGGAAATGCAAGAGAATATCATTAAATTAATAAATACATTTGCATCCTGTCACAAAAGTTCAGCATTGTCCTGTGAAATATTTACTTGTGTCCTGCCACCAGCAACAATAATAAGACTTCTGGCTAAATCTTTTGTTGCATGTCATTTCCCATGTCTCTGCCTCCCTAGATTTCCTGTCATCTCTCCTCTTTCTGCTGAGAGTCACTCAGTGGAGGGCTATCTGCATTATGGGGAACAGTATGTGGCACACGCTACATTCCTCTTTTGTTGATTGATTCATACACAGTGTTGGTGGGGACAAAGTCATGTTCCATTGTGCTTTTTTCAGATGGCTTAGTCACGCAGAAGTGTACAGACCTTCGAGTTTAAACTTTAAACTGTGTTTGTGTTTGTTTTGAGGTGTAAATTTTTCAGTCACTGCAGCTGTCTGTGACTATTTTTTACTTTGTCACCCTTACAAACACTGTTGGCCTTCATGCAGGGACAGTGGATGGAAATGAGCTTTGTGCTACACTTTATGTGCTGCAGTAAATTCATGTCCAATTTCAATTCAGGTTTATTTATATAGCACCAAATTATAATTTATGTTATCTCAAGGCCCTTTACAGAGTAATGTCAAGATCTTACAATATCATGGAGAGAAACTCAACAGTTCCCAACATGAGCAAGTACAATCATTTTGAAAAATGTTCCTTCCGGAGGTCCGTACAATACCACTGGTATAAGACAGAGACTGACATTTACAGACACTGCAGGTAAAAACATTTTAACTGAACAACAGATGTGTGTTCCTGCATGCACAAACATTAAATGCTGTCCTACCGTTGGATGCTGTGAAGTCTATGGCCACAGTGAAATTGAGTTGTGTCCTGGTGGGAGATGGAGCACATCAGTATGAATCTTCTTCTCAAGTCCAGTAACAGCGTTTCTGAATTGAGATAACTCCTGTTGTGCTGATATTCAACATCTTTACATTTGACTATTGTCTGCTGAATACTTTCTACATCTTTCTCCTACAATTTTATTCATATCATATGTTAGACCACATCACATGCTCTACACTTGCTTTGGAAAAAAACATACATTTCCTATTGTATTCATTCACGTCACTGTTCATTTATATGTTCCATAGCTTTTATTCCCCAAAATGAAGATCTCAATACTTTTTCAAAGCCTTCTCCACATTCTAATAACATTCAGTTAGCAGTAATATTCTGCTGGGAGAGTAATCAATACTTTATTTATTGACTTCATAAACTGGAATCAGCATTTAAAATACCCACCGTGTTTATAACCCCCCACCCAGATACCCAGAATTTGGAATTTTCATTTGAAAGTTTAATTTTAATATTGCCTCAGTGTTACTCAGCATAATAACACTGAAGCCTGCTGAATGATGTGATGTATAATGCTGTGGCCTGTACTACTGCTTTCTACAGTACAGCTATCATTATTCATTTCTTCTTAAATCATGACTTGTACTTTCTAGTAGATGAAAAAAGTATACCATCTGTTAAAAAGCCTATATCATTGTGTGGTAAGTTCACTTGTTTATGGCATTATAAGTTCTGTTTGCTTCATTTTGATAGTAATTTACTCTGTCCCACCAAGGTGAACTCACCAGAGCTGTTAAGACCGACTCTGACCACACCAGAGCTGCCGTGTTACGATCTTGTGCTGTGAAGTTTAGTTCACTCTCTTCATCTGTGCGGCTTCATCACCTCTCCCACTAACCTACACTACTTTTGTGTAAATGCTCAGAGGTGAGTGTGATGATTTAAATTTGCAAACCAGATCTTATAAACCTTGTGGCAGGCAGTACGTTAGCCGTAAATTGGTCATTGACACCTTTGAGCAATTACCAGTTACAGTCCTTATTTGCAAATGAGTATGTACTTAATTGCACTGTGTTTGTTACGTTGATAGTTTCCTTATTTGAATCAGTGTTACAGACCACAGGCAAGTAAAGCAACATAACAGGGAAAGTCCGTTTCAGTGTTCTTTACCATCAGAGCCAACTCTGACAAACTGACACCCTGGAGACTCACCTAATGTTTATGGTCCTCTGAGCTGGATTAGGGCACCAATCAAGGTATGGAACCTACACATACAGTCGCCCAGGCCCAGTCTACACACCACATGCTTCACAAAGAGAACAACACCCTCCAGAGCCCCTGAACAACTATGTGGTTGCAACTCCCGCTCATGAGGGACAAACCCAAACCACACAACTGGCTCTTCCTGTTTGCCGTTTATTGTCAGCTGCTACTGAGAAAAGTTCTAGCACAGTTTGGTTTTATGAAGCTCAACCGTGGTGCTTTTACCATTTAATATCTAATGAGTTTTACTGTCCACAAAAGAATGAAAAGAGCTTTTACATCTACAAGCCTGGCAATCTGATCTCTGCCCACTTTCAGTTAACCTTCTCTGTCAGAACAAAAACTGATCCATAAAAGAGAGGTTATTTGCAGACTGTTATGAGGCAGTTCGGCTGCCTCTGGGGTTTTGTTGTTGTTGTTTTCTCGTTTGTCAGTTAGTGGATTCCTGGGCGGCTCCTCCCTACTCCCTCCTCCGGCCTTGACTGGTTAGGCACACCTGTGCGCAATCTAGGCGCAATCAGTCATCCCACCAACTACAAGAGGCACCGGCGTTCCTGTCGTTCCTCGCTAGTTCGTTCCATCTACTTCCGTGGTGACTAGACTGTGCTTTTTTACCTCGTGAAACTCTTTTGTGGATTAACTTACCTTGTTTATATCTTGCTCCTGACTCCCACCAACTACTATGCTCTCTCTCCTCTCCTGCAGTTATCTCTGGGTTCACTTCCACGTTTTTTCACTCATTGCCGCTTCAGCCGACACTGCCTCGCCGCCCAGGAACCCTTCCTCCGCCCTGTCTAATTTCTTTAATTTCCCTGTTCTTTTTGGACTCTCTAAATAAACTGGTTAAACTGTTTGACATCTTTCCTGTCTGCTTTTGGGTCCAGGCTTTGAACTTTGACTCGTCATAACAGAACAAACTGGTCCAAACATGGACCCAACGGACGCGGAAAAACTCCCGCAAGCAGGAAAAACAACATTCCCTTGGACAACAAGTATCACAGATCGGCCACCTCGTGGATTGTCTCGCCCAGCGGCTCATCCCGCCATCACCGTTTCCGGCAGCCGCTGGCGCGGCTCCTTCTCCCCCCAATCCAGCTCCGGTGGACGTGCCGGTACCCACACCCGAACTGTTCCACGGAGATCCAGATCAGTTTTTTTAACTGCAGCCTGTCACGTACCATTCAGATATGAGCAGAATAGCTTATTTCACTGGACTTTTGAGAGGAAGAGCACTGGCGTGGGCTGAAGATTCAGGATTTAGCCAATATTCTTTTTCTGAATTTTTATCTGAGTATTGACTGTTTTTTTGTCTTCCTGACGCACCCGCTAACGCCTCCAAGAGGATTCTGAATCTTCGACAGGGCCCCCGTTTCGTCGCCGAGTATGCTATTGAGTTCCGCACTCTGGCGGCTGAGGCTGGTTGGAACGAGGTGGCACTTCGTGCCGGTTACATTAATGGGCTAAGTGAGCAGCTAAAAGACGACTTGGCAGCTAAGGACGAACCCCAATCATTTAATGAACTTGTTTCCTTTACCATCCGCCTAGATTCCAGGTTGAGCCTCGCAAGTTTGGTACCGGGGCTTTGTCATCCAATCCCCCTTCCTCTGCACAGACGCCACCTGTCCCTGCAGAGGAACCCATGCAGCTGGGTCGTACCCACTTAACCCCAAAAGAACGCCAGCATCGCATACAGGCAGGTGAGTGCCTTTACTGTGGGAAATCTGGCCACCTCATCTCATCCTTTCCCATTCGCCCAAACTCAGCTGCCCACCAGTACAGATACGGAGTCGGGTGGGCGAAACCTCCTCTTCTCCCCAAAATCACCCTAGGCTCCAACTCTGTGCATCTCTGCAACTCGACCAACCTCTTCCTCTGTGGGCTCTGATCGACTCTGGGGCAGAGCAAAATTTCCTAGCCTCCCGCATTGCCCACTTCAGAAGTGCCAGATCTCTCATCCATGCCCCCCGAGTATCACGACCTCGGGGAAGTATTTAACAAAAGTAGGGCTTTGTCCCTTCCTCGTCACAGACCTTACGACTGTCCCATAGACCTCATCCCCGGTTCTTCACTTCCCTCTGGACACATAACAGTGTACATAACAGTGTTCTGAACACTGTTATGTGTCCCTCTGGACACATAACAGTGTTCAGAAAACAACCCCTTTAGGGGCTAGTCATGACAGTACTACACAGGGTGGGTGGAGGGGGTCTGGAGGTCAAAAATAAATACCCGCTTCCCCTCATCTCCGCCTTCGAGTCTCTGCATGGCTGCACTATCTTCACTAAACTGGATCTCCGCAATGCTTATCACCTGGTAAGAATCCGAGAGGGGGATGAATGGAAAGCAGCTTTCAACACCCCGCCACTTTGAATACCTTGTCAGGCTAACCAATGCCCCCGCTGTTTTCCAGTCTCTGGTAAATGATGTGTTAAGGGATTTTTTGAATCACTTTGTCTTTGTCTACCTGGACGACATTCTGATTTTTTCGCAGGACCCCCACCAGCATCGCGAACATGTCCGCCTTGTCCTGCAGAGACTTCTGGAGAATCGCCTCTATGTCAAGGCTGAGAAATGTGAGTTTCACTCGGACACTGTCACTTTCCTTGGGTTTATCATCAAACAGGGCCAGGTGAAAGCAGACCCCAGCAAGATCCAGGCTGTGGTGGAGTGGCCTGTCCCATCCAACCGGAAACAACTTCAGCGGTTCTTGGGGTTTGCCAACTTCTACTGCAGATTCATCTGTAATTATAGCAGCATCGCAGCCCCTTTAACCAGTCTTACTTCTACCTCTATCCCCTTTCAGGTGACGTCTGAGGCGGAGCAAGCGTTCACCCTGCTCAAAAGGCGGTTCACCTCCGCTCCCATTCTGACCCAGCCCTCCAGTTTGTGATTGAGGTGGACGCTTCTGATGTGGGCGTGGGGGCCATCCTCTCCGAAAGGTCCGCAGCTGACCAGAAAATGCATCCCTGTGCCTTCTTCTCCTGACGCCTGTAGGCAACAGAGAACTCCTGGCAGTGAAGTTGACTTTGGAGGAGTGGCGGCACTGGTTGGAGGGGGCTGAGCAGCCTTTTGTAGTGTGGACAGATCACAAGAACTTAGCGTACCTACAGTCTGCTAAGAGACTGAATTCCCGACAGGCTCGGTGGGCGCTGTTCTTTGGTCGCTTCAGGTTCACCATCACTTACCAACCTGGCTCGAAAAACATTAAACCAGACGCCCTCTCCTTGTCATGACTAGCCCCTAAGAGGGGCTGTTTTCTGAACTCTTTTCGTTAAGAACTCTTTTGTGGACATTTTCAATCTTTAGTTAAGTTTTGTTTATACTTCCGGTTTTATTTTGAAATCATTGTCCTTGTGTTTCACCTGTTGCCCACTACCTTGTGTATTTAAGTCTCGTCATTTCCCTGTGTTGTTGTCGGTTCGTTTAGTTTGGTCTCGTCGTGCCATGTTATTTGTCTCCTGCCCTCGGCTCAGGTCTTTTGCCTTCCCTCTCGTCATTTTTGTTACTAGTC
>JBBMJY010000018.1:2117919-2130542 GCA_037833715.1 Toxotes lorentzi | reverse complement strand
GTGTGTGTGTGTGTGTGTGTGTGTGTGTGTGTGTGTGTGTGTGTGTGTGTGTGTGTGAACCTGAAGCTGGCGTAACACTGCCCCGGTGTGTGATTTTAGATGCTGGTGTTTGGAATCAGAGGCGTGACATACAACACAACCATGGAACGCCAAAAGTGTCACAAAGCATGTTGGTTTTTTTTGTCTTCACCAGGCGTATTATCATTTAAAAAAATGTACAGAGCAGCAGAAATTGGTGCAATGCACCATTTAATAGGTGTCATATGACAAGTGGCCTTCGAAACATCTGCTGCCATCAGGTGCTTATCAAACGCTGGCAGGCACACCCAGAATTAGCCTGTAATTATCTCCATCTCTCCTCTCTCCCATAAAGACTAAACTGTGTTGTTTTGTTTCATGCTTTTATGGTCACTTGGTTTAATTCTTGTTTGTCTTGATGTTTGTTATTTTGCTCTTATCCTGTACACAATCCCAGTGTACAGGATACAAAAAACAAAGGACATCCAAAAACAGTTTATGCATTATATTCATATGCATAAACTGATTTTTCAACCCCAAAAACCTCCCTTTTGTGGGGAGGAGGAGCTATAGTGGAAATGCCATCTCTTGTAATAAATTGTGCTATGCTCTACGTCTTTTTTTAAAAAACATGCCTGGTGAAGGTGAACAAACAAGCTGCTTTGTGACCCTTTTAACATTCAACACGCAACAGCGTCATTGTCCCGCCATGCCGGCTCTCTCTTTTACACAGCTGTCAACCCAGTTTGTACCGTTTATACAGAACGGCGAGGCAGAATAAAGGCGCATACAAAGACAGATACTAACCCGGCAGTTACTGAGCTCCTCAGCTGTGAAGATGATGCTTCCACACTTCTTCCCGGGGATCCCACTGAGAGAGAGGGAACGAGAGAAAGGCCCAGTTCATATCTGACATTAATATGTGTCTCTGATCCGATCCCATGTGGACAGTTCTAAGTACCTGGTGTGAACTGGGGAAATTATGGAGGACTACAAAAGAAATATGTAGTTATTTGTGGTTGTAAATACTACAACTAGAATTTGCCATGGTAACCTCCTGCCACAAAGCAAGCGGTTTGCCACTGTTGGTTTCAATAAATACCTGAGAACCAAACACAAATGATAAAACATAAAGTCTCTACTCGACAGTGCTAATTAATCAATTTGTCAGGGACTGATTAGTATGATTACCTAGCATCAGTACGTGGCTGAAGCACCTTTGGCAGTGATTACAGCCTCCAGTTTTCTTGGGTATGACGTGACAAGATCTGCACACCTGGATTTGGGGATTTTCTGCCGTTCTTCTTTACAGATTATCCTAAGCCTTTTTTGGAATCTCCAAGCAGCTTTGATGTGTCTTTCACTGAGGAGAGGATTCATCTGGCCACTCTGCCATAAGAAGTTCAGCCAGAGCGAGTGTTGGATTCTTGGCCACCTCTCTCATGACTCCGATGTGCAGTGTCAGCCGTGAGACCTTTTTATTGACAGGTGTGTGCTTTTCCACATGATGTCCAATCAGTTGAATTTCCCACAGGTAGACTGCAGTCAAGGTGTTGAAACACGGGAGGCATCTGAGCTGGAATTCAGCGGTCAAAGCAAATGCTCTGAATGCTTCTGTCAGTTTCAATTTTTCCTTCATCGTCGTTGTAGCTTCATACCCAAAACGACCTGAGGCTGTAATCACTGCCAAACATGCCAACATGATCCTTTACATGCTGCGTAAAGGATCTGAATACTTATGTGATCTTTCACTGTCAGCAGTCATAGAACAAAAAGTCCACAGAGGGAGGAGGTTGGAATTAATAGCTTTTGTGATGGGAGACCACTGCTTGTTTCCTGTGTCCTACGTTTAGTCAGCGTTGGCTTCTTTCAACCATGACCGGGACCATTCCCATCACAGCTCTTCACTTTACAACCTGGTGATTAATCACAGCAGCTGTGACAAACATACTGACCCCAGAGCAGATCCTCATAACTCACAATTATCATATATAGGTGAAAAACAAAACAAAACAGGACTTCTACTCTAGAGACACGTCGCCAAATCTTCTGTCTGATCACAGCTCAGCTCCTGCCTCCTAATTTCTCTAAGAGGAGATAGGACTTTTCATTCACTGTGGAATTATGAGACAATCTCTGTCATTGTATTGAAAATGTATCTGGATTAGCAAACAAGGCCTGAAATCCTTTTTGCAGAAGGAGGAATCCCTTGTTTTCTGCTCTGCCTTAAAGCTGCTGGGAGTGATGCTTTGTTGCTGCTGCTGTTCCTGTTCTATGTTAAAATGACAGGATTTTTTTTACGCTCCTCGTATCTTCTCTAAGGTGAGTTCATGCATGAATTTATATATGCGTGACACTGAACTGAGATTTTGCACACACACACACACACACACACACACACACACACACACACACACACACACACACTCCCTCTCTCTCTCCCACAGCCATTGTGTGTGGTGTTGACATTGCAGCTATTTGTGGTGAATAAACAGTGACTACAAAAACAAGCAAAAATTCATGCAGAGAAATTAAAGCAAAAATGTAAAGCAAAAGGAACTTATGATATGTGGCATCTCATATGCTGCAGAACCCCTGGTTGCTTCATCCATATACATGAAACAAATGATGTTGTTTATAGGTTCAATGAAAGGAGCAATTTTGGTTAAACATTTTCTTCAAGTTTGCTGGAGGTGGACAAATGTTCTTCTCAGTAATAAAAATAAAGGAACAATTTAATGGTAGAACATGCTGACTGATAATGATCTTTACAATCTCCCCTCAGTCATCTCCCACAGATGTTGTTGTTATTCATTTATGTCGTTGTTTTGTGCCCACATTGTGTATTATAAAGTCATGTGTGGAAAGTTTCTCTGAGCTCATCTTAAATCTGAGTATAAGTAGTGTACCTGTGAGTGCGATTTGTGGCATCATTCAGATTTGATATTCCATATGTCTGTATATTCCTCATGATGTGTTTCTCCTGCAGGCCCCAGTGATAAACTGTATAATTAGATTTGAGTATTGCTCAGTTCTTTGATCTATACACATCCAAACGCTGATGGCAGCTCGTAATATCACACTTGTCAAGTGTCAAGGAATCAACACACAGACAGAAAAAAGCTGCATAATTAAAAGTTTTCATGTCAAGTCAAACCCAGAAAAAAAGTTGAAAAACCTTTATCATCCACTTGATAATTTCCTTTGCCCGTGAGTCACACTCCACCTCACAAGACGACACCGCGATTCGTTCCATCCACTCGGAGCAGCGCTGCTGTGAGCAGGCCACCTGATGCTGCAGCTCTGTTAAAATGCAGGCTGAGATTCAAGGATGTCACCATAAACATCTGTGACACATACACGGGCGCAAACACACCGAACACATGCACACCATCTATTATGCTGGAGAGAAGCAGAGATGATAACGCTGCACACATATATTCTCCTTGAAAGGCTGTTTACTGTGCCCTTGAACCGTGGTTTCATCTCACGGACAGTCTATTGTCCCGTCCGCAGCTACTTTTGTGAACACAGTCACGTAACCCTGGCTGCATGAGTGCAAGTAAAACTGCAAACACCTTCACTTGAAACAAGAATGAAATCCTATCCCAGTTTCCTCTCAGTGTGGGTCTCTTTCTAATCAATCTCCGCTGAGCCTCCCACTTTAATGAAGAAAGCTCACAGTGATGTATGGTGCGTCTGCAGGCAGCAGTCGCCCTGATAATGACTTTCGCATGGTCACATGGGGCAGAGAGGATACTTGTAGCATGGCAAACACACATTCACGCACACAACACCACACACACACTGTCACCGCTCATCACAGAGGGTCCTATTTACATTCTCGCCACAACACTGCTACTAAAAGCTCAGTGGTTGTAAAGCTGCCGCTGCTTCACTGGAGCAGAGGCACAGGAGGATGGTGGCAATCAATACAGCAAAGAAGTTAACTTAAAAATGAAAATCATCAAAGAAAGTGT
The DNA here is from genome assembly GCA_037833715.1 of Toxotes lorentzi. Classification (NCBI taxonomy): domain Eukaryota; kingdom Metazoa; phylum Chordata; class Actinopteri; family Toxotidae; genus Toxotes; species Toxotes lorentzi. The sequence continues at coordinate 2,126,544 of JBBMJY010000018.1, read as the reverse complement.
GTGTACATTTTTTTGTGTGTGTAGAGAGAGAGAGAGAGAGAGAGAGAGAGAGAGAGAGAGAGAGAGAGAGGAAGGGAGGGAGGGAGGGAGGGAGGGAGGGAGGGAGAGTGTGTCAATTTGTTCAGCAGGAGTTTTCCCACACATTTCTTGTCTTCCTCCCACGTTCCGCTGCCTGATGTGGGTCCCCACTCCCACATGTTACACAAGCTCACACACATACATGCACACATCCACACATGTTGGTCTCTCTGTAGGTGTGAGGACACTCACTGACATAATGCATTCCCTAACCCCCTTACCCTAAACCTGAGCCGTTACAGCTAGATGCCCTCACATCAATTTTCGAACTAAAATTTGTCCACACAACCATACACACACACTCACACATACACACAGATAGAGAGAGAGTTACACAACTCTAAACAGACACAGCAATATACAAAAACTGCCCACAAAAGCCTGGAACTCTCTCCTCTGTCTGCTGGATCAATATATGATCTCATGTTAACTTATTTAACATGTGCTCAGCATCATTCAGCAGCATTTAAACATGGGAGACCGCTACTAAGAGATTAGCTGTTTACTGTGTGGCTCCATCATCACTGCATTTATTTACTTGTGTATGATTAGTAGCTCTTAGTAGTTGACAGTTTAATAATACTAGTTCAGAGTTTCATTCATAAATAACCGTAAAGTGCAAAGTGTTTGTGTGTGACGCTTCACAGTCATTGTTCATGGGTCATTTGATCTCAGGAGCAACCTCCAGGATTGAGACTAAATTAATTAATTGGTTATTGATTTTTCCTTCTGGCAGGGTGACACCCTGAGGTGAATTTAATTTAAAGTCCCCATCAGTGGGAAGGGAAAGTGATAAAATAAATTCCTGTTTTTCTGGAGAGCTGACACTGACCCTGATGAGATGATGTGCATCAGATATGTAGTACAGCAGATGCTGTTCTCTCTGGAGCAGTACAGCTGTCAACACAGGCCATGTAATGGCTCATGTTTCACTGATGCTTTAAGCACATAAAAGTGATCTGAAGTTAATGATTCAAGTCTAACTACAGTGATCGTGGGTTAGACTCAGGTGATCCACACTAAGTCTGAATAGACACAGACAAAAGACTGAAGCTGCTGGTGCTGCTCTGCTAACATGCTGCTCACGCTCCACTGTACACACAGTGTTAACACTTTCTCTTATGTATATTTGCATCAAATGACTTTCATAAATTCAAACTCAGCTCAGCAAAAGAAACAATGATCTGATGATCAGTTACATTTGAAAATTGTTAAACCCAGCTGTTACAGGCCTTGTACTTGTGGCTGGTGTCTCTCTCTCTTTCTTTTTTGTCCCCTTTCAGGTAGACTCCCATGATGCACCTGTGATTATCTGCAGGTGTGGGCGGCCTATAAAAAACTGCCACACCTCCCCACTCTCCCTCTCCACCAAACTTCTTGCTGCAGATGACCTGGCTCCAGAGTCACAACATAACACACATGTACGAGCCAAATGTCACCAAAGTTGAACAAGGAATAAATTCTCTTCACCTCTGCAGGCCACTGACATTTCAACCGTTCACCCATTGAAATGAATAGATTTTTGTCTAAAATCCTGTTTTTATCATTTCTGGTGTGATGGGGCCCAAAGGATGAGCAGTGCCTGTAACAGTAAATAGTTTTTTTTCTTCCTCTGTTAATCTTCAGTAAATCTTGTCTTATTTTGGGAAAGGATACAGCCTGAGGCGTCCTCTACAGGCAGGTTTCCAAGCGACGTCACCAGTGAGATGTGTTCACAGGCAGGGGAAGAAAGTGACCCAAAATGACTGAGAGCTTATGAGGACATCAACATGAAAAGGTGTTTTTGTATCTAAACCTGCATAATATACAAAAATATTGAGTGATTACCCCAAGAAAGATCCCTGCTTGTTAGCTCAAAGTACATAATTAGCTATTAGTTCCAGTGATCTGATCAGAACCATAGGTTTTATGAAGGCTTTTGGACTGACACTGCAGGAATAAACGTCAGTCTGTAAGGTGAGACAGTTCATGCTGTTACTGTGTTTTTCTGAGGCTGTGAACATTCCTAACATTTGTGAGCCTCTGTGTTTGGTGTGTGTTTAGAATGTGAGAGTTGACAGAGGAGCAGACTGATGACTTTGGATGGAAAATGTGTTGCGTTGTTGTGCTTATAATTTCCCAGAGAATAAATAAATAAATAAATAAATAAACTTCTGTGCAGAATCTCTTTTCATGATCCTGTGTGGTGGATCAATAACACTGATTTAAATCCTGTTCTGACAGTTGTCAGGAGTGAGTTTCGGTCTGCAAACTGCAGCTATTGTTACTGTAAGTTTTTGTATTAATGCAGCACAGGAAAGAGCAAGATGTTTATACATGCTAATGTTACAAGTATAACCTGAGTGAGTGCACCAGTGCTCTTAACTCGTGCACCAGGCAGCACAGCAGGCCACATTATTTAATGCTAACATTAATTGTGTGAGTGGGCCTCTGTGCTTCTGACTCGTGCTATTAGCTGATGTTTTTGAGAGCACATACTGTAGGCCATTTCTCTCTACCTTTGCCTTATGTAGCATTATCATTGCTACTAGCTGCTGTTCCTCACTGGGATGTGTGTCATGTTAGCTGCCAGAGCTAACAGCTAAAAGGCCAGATGTCTAGCAAAGGTGATGTGTGGTTAAAAGAAAAAAAGCTATACAATGTAAGGATGTGTGTTGCATACAAATTCAGCTCTAAACAGTAATGTAAGGGGTTTTCAGTAAATAGTAAATGTGTCCATATATAGGCTTTCTACCCTAGTGTTGTACGGATCCTTGATTGTTTATAAAAGGGAAACCTGTCTGTACACAGGGAGGGAAACCTTTGTGTGAGAACTGAACTTAAATTAGAGGCTTTCTCAGTGAAGTCAACTGTACCGTAATATTCATCTGAAACTACAGAGACTATGAAGCTGACTCTTGGGAAAACTGCGTGTTAAAGTTAAAAGCAGCTCCTGTGCAGCGGTGTCGCTCCTCGGCTGCCAGAGCAGGAAGAATCACAACTGAAGAAAGCTTCTTTCCACAAAGCGCTAAATCTCCCAAACCCTGATTCTTTCATTCTTATATTTTTTAAGACAGAAAGATAGAAGAGCAACTTATTTAAAGAATATTAGTGCCAAAAATCTATTACAGTTGGATTTGTATTACCACTGAAACTAGTGTCCTGATGGAAACATACCAGATCATTTGTGCTGAAATGTTCTGTTTGAAATAATCTACACAATCACAATTTTGAAGGGAGATAGTACTTTTTTTTTTTACATTTACCTAGCAGCTGTAGTTACAAATTAACTGACTGATTTTATATTCAAGAAACTATTTTTAAAAAAAAAAAAAAACGTCCTTGATTTTAACTGTAATGCAGAACTTCTTTTCCACATTTTGGTGCTGTGACTTTTATTGAAGAAAAGGCTTTGACCACCTTTTCCACCTCAGACGTCCCAGAAAAGTTTTTCTCTAACACAGAGCCATGTTTGTCTCGCTCTGCAAGTAACTCAGTCAACTGAGAAAGCAAACACTGGTGGAAAGTTGTCGAGTTGTGTGAAGCTGACTTCGTTAAGGTGATATGCATATTATATAACGGTAGACCGGAGTTTTCACCAGTGAATGCCAGCAGCAAACCATCAGCCTCATGACTATGTGTACGGTGCAATGGTACCCTGGTGCAGCTATAAATAAATGCATACAAATGAATGTAAATTCAGTGCATTAAAAGCACTGTGAATGAGTGAAGCTCTTGGATGGCATCCACCGCTGCTAGTTATAGGTGATGGAGAACAGTGTCTTTGATGTGGTGGTGTGGAACTACAGTGAGATGATTGAAGAAGCATATATTCATACCTGTGTAAGTAGATGAGGACAGTAATGAATATGGCTGTAATTCTCCCTGTTCTCACAGAAAATGTTTCTACTTAAACAATTTTAATAAATAATACAGAAAAATATTGAGTTTGTATTAGTTAACCAGTATAGTATATTGTACTATTATGAAGGGATCATTGGCTTTACTTGCATCGTTGAGTTGAACAGACTTAAATACATCAACTCTTAGCCAGGGCCACAGTCCCTCATCAGCACCGCAGCACTTTGCTGATTTGTAATTGGCTCATTCCCACAACTTGTCCCCTCAACTTGTCTGTGCGAGATCAGGTAAATGTAATAAACTGTACGTTTTTCTATAAGCCTATTTAGTCATTCCAGATCAAGTTTTAAACAGTCGTGAGGAGTGATTACCAAGCATGTTGGTTAAATCTTAAAAGGCCTTTATATTTCATTATCTGAGAACTATGTGCATGTGTGTATGTGCACAGGCTGTGCACATACACACAACAGTAGAGAAACAGTAGACAAACAGTAGAGATGCCAAAGTGTAGAGATGCCAAAGTGCCCTCAGATGCATGAGGAGATCCTGGCCCACAACCAACAAGTTTCACTAGTCCAAGTACACAACCACCAGTGGGGTTACCATTGCTGGTTACCACTCACTGGGGCTCAATATATACAATATCAACACAGCAATGTTTTATTCTCTCTTGGTGTTCCCTGGCCTGCCACCTGCCATGCCGTGGTTTGTTCCCAGGGGCGGGTGTGCACTCATCGGCCTGATCAAGGTGAAACAGCAGAGGCTGCCAGCTACCCCCAGCTCACATGGCAGCTTCATTCAAATTCTTTCAAATACTGAATCAAGCTAAAATAATCTGGCATCCACAATGTACAGTAAAAGGATTATTTGGTGGACACCTAAACATCTGGAGTGAGACTCCTAAACGTGAACAACTGCAGCATCTACCCGGCAATTCCAACTTTGACTTCTGAGGCTTGACAGAAAATTTATTATCCTGTTCCTCTTCAGATTCAATTCTCTACAACCACAACAACACTGAATAACCCATCTTTCAAAAACAAGAACAGGAGTTGTTGTTTACAAATTGACCTGAAAGAATCACCATCACACATAACCTCTAAGGCCATAATGCAGTTTTTCTTTCTCAAGAAAGCTTAAAAAAAATTGTCACATTCATTTAAAACCTCATCCTATTACGACACAGTTCCAAAGAGTCAACAGCAAAATCTTGAGGCGGCTCTGGCTGATTGGAGTAAAGTCCTCATAGTGGAGAGTAGATGTGATTCATTTTGCAGTAATTAATAATGTGATGGCATCATTCAGTTGAAGGGTAAGTCCAGGCCCATGATGAATGAAGGACACTGATGAAAGACAGAGACTGGCTGCTTAAAAAATCATGAAAATCTGGTCTGACTGACAAAATTCACCTCAGAAAGAAATACAGTAAATCAGACTTTACGAAAGGCCAAAGCCAGTTTTTTATGGACCTTATTGAAGGTCCTCACGGGAATGGGTTAAAAAAAATCCAACATTTTTCAAATATACTTGTGTGAGGTTTTTATGTGTGAGGTTCTGCAGGGATTTGCCCCATGACCTCTTACAGAGGGCTGAGAGTGGCACTGACAGACTGTGAGGAGCCTCACAGCCGCACCACATTTGGACAACCTGTGCCACCAGTAAAGGTAAGTAAATACTGGAATGGCTTACCACTTACAATAAGGGAGTGTCCTACATATCCTATGTTAAAGACACATCTCAAATATTGGCTAAAATATTAGCTTATTTTTGGCTCGGACCAGATCTGCGATCGCTTTTAATGACTCCATAATGTATTAGTCTTTCCTACTTGTGTATTGTATATTTGTGTTTGTGCATTGTTACTTGTAATGTTTTTGTTTTATGTTACCTGTCTAGGGACTATGTATGTAGATTAACATTCTTGCTACTTCTTGCATGCTTGCATCTTGTATTTTATACTGATGTTCATTAACATGCATTGTCTGTGTCAAATATGCAAAATAAATAAATAAATAAAGCAGAGAAATGGGGACATTTCCTTCCAATCAGCTCTAACAGTATCACACATCAGACAGCAGAGTATTACCATCTAAATAACATCTGGTCATCTAGTTTTCAAAAGCTAAGATAAACTAGATTTATTTTAATCTTTCTTTTTTTTTTATTACCTTTTATTTAACCAGGTTAATCCCACAGAGATAAAAAAAAAAGTCTTTTTTTTTCAAGGGAAACCAGGCCAAGACAGCAGCACCACCATAAATATTAATGTTGACGAGCACCAATATACAGCAATGTAACGAGCAGTGAGGCCTGAGGAATCACAGACATAACCTGTTTCCTTCATCATTGTTATTAACAAGAGACACCAGCTTTGCTGGTCCTAAAAGTTTCAGGCAAGATGTCCATTTTGGGAAACTTTATTTAAAGTATATTGTGGAACGTGAATGTAATTTAGATACACTTCAATCAGTCTAACAATAACAAACTGTGATAAAACTGGTTGCTGTGAATAAAAAAATTAGACTAATGGTAATCTTACTAAATATAAAAATGTTCAATGAAAACAGAGGTGTTTTTTTTTTTTAGCTTTGACAAAACATGTTATAAACAATCGAACAAATAATATAATCTATCTATAATCTAAACAGGTTGGTGGAACATCCCCTTCCACTACATGGCCAATATGGCAACCTGAACAAGTGTCCAGCATTTCACACTCAACTTTTTGACTGACTACACCATCCCAGTGCCCATAATGCACTGCATGTTGCCATATCTGTCAGTGTGAATGCAACTATGCTCTCAAGATTGCAGGTGTGTAAGTTAGGAAGTTAGAGGAAGCTACATGGTTGTTGATTAAATGCCAATAATATTTAAAGAAATTCTCAAACCTCTCACTAGACAGATTCCAGAGAGCTCAGAATTATATTTTTAATGTTAAATTCCAACATTTTTAAATATTTCTTTCTACAACATGTGTTTTTGTCAGCTGTGGTATATGGATACAAAAGATTGGCATTTGCTAGTGAACACACATCCACCACCCCAGCCTTTACACCATCCACCGGATGTTGTCAAGGACACACTACTTCTGGCATCAGCACTCAGCTTTGCCACTGAACACGCACACTGTGCACTGTGGAAACAAGCAATATGAAGCTGAAGTGTAACTGGATTTAATATATCCTGAAGACAAACATTGCTGACAGCTCTGACAGACAAAATGCTCTGCTTAGCACATAAGGTGAGATGAGTGATATTTTCTCTCAGGTTTGTTATTGTATTATTATTATTATTAGTTGTGTTTTCCAGCCCTCTGAACTATTTGACATGAAGCGGCATTTCTGAACACTACTTAAGAGGCGTAGAGAGTATGGCTGCTCAGGCCACTTCTTTCAACCACTTTGACATTTTAATGAGCATTTGACTTCTTAGTTGAGATAAATTGTGTACAACATACTTAATTTTCAATTAAAACATAATATTATTCTGCGAAGCTGCTTCCTCTCTGCGGTGAGTGTCAAAAACAGTTGTGATAGTATGTTCACAGTATATTCTCTGACTTTATCACTGAACAGAATTTAGGATGAAAGTATTTCCACTAAGAGGAAAGTTGGCTTTTGTACAAAACAAATCATGTGAGAGTCTCTGAATATAGTTTTTGAATGATTCAACATTAATCACTTGCATTTTAAGCACTGGTATAATGTACTATATCTACAATACATACCCACAATTCCACTGTCAAAACTACTTCAGCCGATAAGAGAAATATATCGCTCTATCATTTAACAGTGCACTTTCCACCTTTAAAGGCGTTCTAAACAGAGAAAATGGAGCACTCTCCTCTCAGCCTGTTATTAGGCTGCAGTGATAGCCTCCAGCAGTCTGTCCCATATAGGCCAGTCCTCATCATATCAACTCTACAGAGACAGAGAGATGTCCTCTGTGTCACTGATGCCACATCAGTGACCCTTGCTTCACTGTGAATGAATGAATTGTTGCCATGGAGACATGTGATCGGTAATGGCCACGTTGGATGACGTCAGCGACACATTCAACTAGTTACGCTATTCAACTTCCACTGTTCGGAGCACCAGGTTTTACTGAAACATTTGGTGTAAGTCTTGGGGAACTGCACCAGAGCACCCTGAAAATGAGCAGCTGAGGTGGATCAGAGCTCACTGTTCTGGACCCGAGTTCTAAAGCAGCTCTCACACCTCACAAATGCACATTTAGAGAAACCTCAGCCCAAGGGAGAGGTTATAAAAAAGTCAAATAAATATAGACATGTAGTACTGTATCTAAATTTAACGCCGTGAGTACAAATCTGAATTAACAGCCTTGTTGCATAACCGCTCAACTCCTTTTTTTTTTTTTTTTTGACCTACCAATTAAATAGACTTTAGTCAAGACATTTGACCTCTATCAAAAAAAAGCCACCTCAAATTTCTGTTGCTGAAACTAAGAAATGTAACAAACACCTGGTCTTCAGCAGATTCTGAGCACACACAAGTCTGCTGGATGTCAGATGTCAAAAGAGAATCTACTGAGGCCACATCAAACATCCAAAGCATGTGTGAAACTTCTAACACAACAAAGGTTCTCAGTTCTTTGTGTCATGGATCCACAAGATGTTGGAAACTTTCCTCTGAGACTCTGCTCCATGTTGACATGATTCATCACATCATTTCTGCAGATTTATCA
>JBBMJY010000018.1:2089481-2115529 GCA_037833715.1 Toxotes lorentzi | reverse complement strand
CCCCCCCCCCCCCCCCCCCCCCCCCCCCCCCCCCCCCCCCCCCCCCCCCCCCCCCCCCCCCCCCCCCCACACACAAAGAAAAGCCCTGGCTGGTGGATTTGAACCCAGAACCTTCTTGCTATGAGTGCTAACCACTGCACCACCGGGCCAATCACAGTTATTTCTATGCTACTGGACAAAGTACAATATGTTAATGCATCAATTTGATCCCACTGTGTCGAATGAAATGTTTGTGCTTGCATGTAACAATGCAGTCTATAGTGACATCTAAGGTTAAATATGTTAAATATCTTCTCATGTAAAGAAATGCACTATAAAAATATGATGACACCTCTCTTCTCATAGTTTTGTGTAGTTTCAGTTTGTTTTGATGGTTAAATAAAGTCCCAGGTGTGTACTCTACAAAAATCACACAAGCTCACTGAAACTGGCTAAAATAATACTGTAGCATAAAAACTCACTGACTCATTTCCTCTCCACCAAATCACACTGGGCTCAATCTACAAAAGGGTCTGTAACCATGTTCTGAAGTGTGCATGAGGGGCACTCACTGGCACAGTATGTTCCTTTTTACAGCCCATTTTCACATGAATTTTAAACACCTAGACCCTGGGTTTTTTTTTCTGGGAAGAATTCTGTAGTACAGAACAAGTGCACACGTCTTGAGCACACTGAAAAGCTCCTGCATTTAATTTGTTTGACATTACAGAGGAAGTACTGGGGATTTAGCTTGAGCAGTGACAGGGCCCCATTAAAGAACGGACAAAGAAACCAGCATCATTAACAGCAGCAAAAATGTAACTGACAGAAAGTCAACTCAGGTAACTGCAGCACACAGGAAGGTTAGGAGTATTATCACTTTAATCAAACCATAACTGCACTGGACATAGCTGCTCCTTGTGTGGGTGTTCAGGAGGCCAATATCCAATGAATAGAATAAAGAATGAATGAATGATAGAGAAGAGAGAAAAGGACTTGCTCCTCTTCTTTCCTCCCTCCAAACAAAGCCTGGCACTTGGCACAGACACCTCTACCTCCCTGTGTCTTTTGCTCCATTGCTCTCCCTGATAGTAACTAATCAGCCACCTGCTACCCAACTTTAAAAAAAAAAGTTTATCTAACTGCACGTGCCTCTGTGTATCCTCCTCTGTCCTATGGATGAAAGAGTAACTAGAATGATAACAGAGCCTTGCAGTAGAGAATCTCAAACCCAAAATGTTAAACCTGAACTGAGACTAACCCAAGGGAAATGTACCCAAACTTGGTGAGTTGTTGTAATTAATTTCCAAAAAAAAGAGGCCAAATGCAAGAGGGACCTGAAAGCAGTCAGACCCTGTCTGACACAAAGAAACACACTAGTAGAACTGGAACATTAACATAAATATAATTTGGACCTTGCATGATTCAGATCCTGGGTCAGGTCTTGATTACTAGGAACAATAAAAACCTCCTCGTGCTGGATTTTTTTTTTTTTTTTTTTATTATGGCAATGACCATTGAGCTTCACCTTCCTCCAGGTGTTTTGCAGAAGTACAGCCAGTTGAACCAGCTGTTTGGTTGTAGTATAACCGCAGTGAGAGCTGTGTCCACATGCTCTGCAGGAAGATAAGCGTGATCTCAGTGTTAGCTGGGTTTATGCCTTTTCCCTGATTCTGCATGACTTTTTGAGAGAGGATGCTAAGGTGCAGCCTGGGTGGGGAGAATGTCTGGTGTGGTGGCCTTTGCATTGCATCTCTGCCTTTTGCAGACATTGTGGTTCTGCTGACCTCATTAAGACAAGCGATTTGCAGCCTATTGTTAAACAGCAGAGATGAGGTTTGTTCCCTTTGTGTGGGGAATGAGCCAATTCCCCAAATGAAGAACTGGAAGCACTTTGGGTCTCAGGAGCTGTTTCTATAAATTCATTATCAGGCTGTTTGAAGTTTGTGGTAGTTGGACAGTTCAACGAGCCAAAGCAAACAAAATGAACTAAACCCGCCAGGCATCAGAAGGGGGAGCTCTTAAAATAGAAATGTAATCCCAAAAAGGGCACTGCATGTAGGGACAGATTGGAGAGAAAGGTGAATGTGTTTTTGGATTTTTTTTTGTTTTTTTTTTTTAAATGAATAATTCAAGAAAAAGTGTGTCAGGTCGACCTTGTAACTCATGAGAGAGGAGTATATCATGTTGGAAACTCTTTTGAAAAATCTTTTCATTCACGAAGACACAAGTAAAGAGAGAGTCAGAATAGCAGATGAGCATAAGAGAGGAATGTGCGCCCTTCTCCAGCATCCCCCCGGAGTCGATAATGAACATTGGCCTTTTTCAGGAAAAGGAGGACGATTCATTATGCATGTTTGTGTTTCTTGCTTCACGCTCACCCTCCTGTGAAATGTGACGAGAAATTTCACATGGGATGAGCGGAGAGCTTTTTAATTGGCAGTGAGGGGTGATTATGGGTAATTCTCTTTTTGCTGGTGCTTAAGTGGATTATTGAGAAGTTTTTTTACAGAAAGCAACAGGCTGTGAATGAGAGGAGACAGAAAGAATGTTGCTGTTGTTGTCTTTCTGGAAACTTTTTTGTGTGTGTATCTAAAGTTAACATTGTAATCACCCTATGTATCATATGTGATACACAAAAAATCTCAGAAACAAAATTATATGGCAAAACATTTTTTTGGATTATTTTAAAAGGTTTTATAAACATCTCATTTCCAAAAAATTAGAATTTTCTAGCTATTTTTTTGACGTGTCAGGCTCTGCAATCAGAATGAACAATGTTTTCTCTCTATTTCGCAAAAGCACTGAACCATGAACTGTAACCGTTGCAATGTTTGGAGGACTCTGCAAAAACAGTAATGAACTTAAAAACACCTTGAATACAACAAAACAAGTTATAAAAAGTTTAGAACAACTAACTGGCAAAGACTTTGAATGCAGCATATTGTCTGTGTTTTCATACATGTTTTGATTTGTTTGGCTGTTAATGGATAAAATTATTTTCACCACAGTCTAGCAGCAGGACTCAGTGTTGTTGAGTTGGTTCACAACTGAAATCTGGTTGAGACATTCGTGGTCCCCCGAGGAGATTTTCAATTTTGCAGGAAAATATCTCCAAATCTATTTGACAGATCGGCACAAAGTACAGACATTCATGGTTCCTAGACAATGATACTGACTTTTAGTGACCCCCTGACTTTTCATTGAACCGACTGCATGTAGCACTTTTAGCGAAAGTGCAACTGATGGATGGACAAGGCAGCTGAACTGGACTCTTACGAGCCTCTAGCACTGCCTTCCCCCAAGTACACCTCTATCATGCCACTACCAGACAAATATAAGAAATACCTTTTTGATCTTGCTCTTCTCCTTCTATGCGGTGATGTGAGCAGCCTTTATAATGGGCAGAGCTGCAGCTGACCCAAAAGGAAGAACACCTACTACATGTATACTGTATATGTGTAATGTGCTAATTATGCTTCAGTAGCTTGACTAATGTTAGCTTACAGCAAGCAATGACATAGACTGACAAGGCTGTATTTTGCCTGGTGATATTCTACTCACAACCCTGCTTCACTGGGACTACCCGGTCTTCTGCCTCTGTTTTACAGGTAGAGGCAAGGCAAGGTTTATTTATATAGCACCATTCGTACACAAGGTAATTCATAGTGCTTTACAGATTACATTAAAATCATAGAGTAAAAGCAAATCATATAAAATAGAAAATAGTAAAATAATTAAATAAGAAGAGACAATTTAAGACAATTTAAGAGAATGCTTCAGTAAACAAATGTGTTTTTAGGCCTGACTTAAGTAAACTGAGTGTTTGGGCTGACCTCAGGTATTTCAGAAGTTTATTCCACAAGTCCACAAAAAGACAGATGTGGTAACGATGGTAACAGAAGAAGACAGAAGTGTTTTTTTTTTGTTGTTGTTGTTTTTTTGTTGTTTTTTTTTTTACTACAGTTCATAGTAAAACCAGACTGGAACAAGCCCCACGGCTTGTTTCCCCACTGATTTTTATGGAACAAAAGATCAGCTTTGCTTGTAAATTTGCAAGTGACACCAAATAAATACAGATCACTGTGATGCATTTTGAGTCTGGATTTTGTCACACAGAGACACGCTGTACATTCACTGGCAGTTTAGCCTCCACACTGCTATTTTCTTAAATGCTTGGTGTCATCTCATATCCAAAGTGAGAAGTCTGGACAGAGCATCCTATCTAGGTTAGATGCAAAGCCCAGCAAGCAACTATTATGTTGCTTTTAATAATAAATGGCCAATATGACTGAGGCTGAGCATCTAAGGAGGGGCAGTGAAGGGCACGAGGAAAGGTTTCATCAGTGAGTGGTGCGATCCCTGCCATGCTTATTATCTTTATTACATTCAAAGGAACAGTTAATGGCAACGTTCTGCAAGTGTCAGGGGTGAGGTGGAAAAAAAGGAGTGAGGGGCTGTAATTTATGTCTTGATGTGAGAAGCTGGTATTGTTTGAGAGAATTTGAAGTCTTGGCTCAGGCTCAGCTTACTGCACATTTAACGAGGCTATTTTAGGACAGCATCAATTAAGACAAGAAAGAACATGGCTTCTTACAATATAATATAATAGCACAGTTGTCTTCTCCTTTCTATTTAGACTCATTCATTGATTAATAAAGGATTGATGGACTGTATAGAGTTCATGCTGACTGAAGGGTTAGAGAGCTGCTGGCCTGGAGCTGTTGGCTGGATGTGAGAAAATCTCCAGAGACGTTCTGACCTCCTTTTGCTGCTCCTGTGAAGTACGGGGGTTGGTGATGGAAAGAGTGATGGCGGGAGACACAGAACAGGGTTTCCCACTGTTAACCCAGTATGGAGCCACATTGGAGCTCATTCTAACAGCCTCCATGTACTTTATATAAAATGGTTTAAAAACAGGAGCAGAATCTGAGCTGGTTCATTTGAAATGACTTCTTTTTTACCATCAGACCACCGTGGGAATGGGTGAGCTATGGGACATTTATGAAATATGCCTTTTTTAGAAAAAAAATATTTTATTAAAAAGTTAATTTTAGAAGGTTCATTATAGATTTTGATGTTAACTAATGTGTCATAGGAAATCTTATCTCCAAAAGGTTTGGCCAAGATATATTAAGTTAGCACCAGTGCCATCTTAGTTGTCCATTCCTGAGCTCCCTTATAGCCAAGTAAGGTCTCCAGCCCAGTCTCACACTGAGTTCTGTCAGCACATCGTATGACAGAGATCTCTGAAGCAGACAGGATGGATGACTGTTTTTGATACAACATTTATAAATGTTATGAATGTATGTAAGAAGCCTCTGTGTTTCATGGCTGTATGCAGTTTAAACATCAGGTATCAGGGCACAGTGGGTCTACAGCAAACTGAAGCCTTCACTTGATGTTGGATTGGACGTTTGGTCATAACAATGAAGACAACAGACCCTCCTTGTAAAGCAGTGCCATTTGCATTACTATGAATTAAACATCCCCTGCTATAAATATGCACTACTGCTACTGTTTACTGAAGAGAAACAGGGGGAAAGACCGCATGGGTCAAAGGTCACAAACCAAAGCTGAAACTGTAGCAGCCAGCAGCCAAAGAAAATGTTCCAAACTACTGTGATTTCAGCAGTGAAAGTGAAGACGGGGTCTTTGATACTGTGAAACTCTACAGAGACACGCACACCTACATAGAATCAGCTGATGTCCTGCTGAATTTAGAACATTTTGCAAAATAAATAAGTAAAAAATAAATAAATTACAGAAATACAGAAGAAAGAAGAACTAAACAAACCCTTTTGAATTTCCTGCATTTATGTATAAATGTGTCAAAATATGGTCAGATCTCTGTCTAAGTTACAATTATGAACAAACACAATTTACTTAGCTGAACAATTTACATTCACAAAGCAGCTGTTGGAGCAGAAGCACAGCAGCCATCTTGCCTACTCTAAGGAAAAGGCAGACTACTTCCTGCACAACAAAGCTAGGACCTCTCAGAGTCCTTTTGGACATACCACCTCCCACGGTGGGTTCAGCACCAGAGAACCCACCTGGAAGGACATCGTGGAACTGCAGCCAGAATCAGCTCCGCTCCAGGACCCAGTGGAGTACCGTATGAGGTGTACAGGTGATGCTACACCAGACTACATGAATTTAAGAAAGCCACAGCTAATGGTGAAGATCTGATCTTAGAACAGAAAATGTTCTCCTCCCAGCACAGCCGATACCTGCTGCAAAAAGTATCAAATATTATGCTGTTAGGAGGGACTGGAGTGATGGGATTTAGCTCCTCACATGAAACTGCAAACAGCTCTTTTTTTTCATAATGGCCACCTGTCTGGAATGACAAGCTGTTTCTAGTCAACAAATATGTTTTGTCCCTTAGAGCAAACCTAGATGAGGAAAACACTGGAGATAAAACTACAGAGAAGAGATGAGGCCATGAACCACATCTACCTGATCAGAAAAACAAAAACTAAAAACAGCCCATATTCAAGAGCTTTCCACTTGACAAGGTGTCTTTTGTTCTGATGTAAATAAAAGAAAAAGAGACAGGAGAGAGAATCTGTGGGGAAAAAAAGAAATTTATTTTATTTGCAAACTTTCTTTGATCCCTCCACAAATTACTTTGCTCTCTGCTCTGATGACCCATCTGTCTTTCAGGGACAGACACACCACCACACACAGGTGCCAGTTCCACGGGTACTAAAGAGCTCAGACACACACACTCCACAGTCTCTACTTAACCACACAAGCTGGAGGTGCAGTCCCATCAAACCCCACAAATCCCAACAAGTCTGATATATCATATTCCTCTTTGCAATTTAATGGCAATCAGTCTGGTAGATGTTGAGATATTTCACTGAGTAAGTGAAAACTGCTTATAGCACTAGATACAGTAAAATGTCAGGAGCTGACCAAAGTGAGTGGGATTTATTCACTGGGGAACTTTAATATCTGCAGCACATTTCATAGGTATCCATCAAACAGCTGCTGAGAACAGCTTTGATCCACTGGATCAAAGTGGTGGACCAATCACCTGACAGACTGACGTTGCCGTCCCTAGAGCTCTGTGACTAAAAATCAGTTAAACAGTCTGTTCAGAAAAGAACTGCTGTACTGCTACAATGCTACATCTGGCTGCCTCCTGGACACCTGGTATTCTGGAAACAACCCCAGGGAAGGCCCAAACACGTTGAGGGGATCACAGACATCTTGTCTTGGCACGACACAACCTCAGGAAACTCGAGGAGGAGCTGAAGGACATGGCTGAGAAAAAGAACATGGGAGCTATTCTCCTGATTAGCTCACTGCACCGCTGCACAATGACTGTGAGGACTGTATGGTAAAAATGGATGGATGGACAGATTTAGGCTTTGATTAACTTTAACTTTTTCCCCATGTACGTCCCTGCATGATATCAGCGTAGATTACACTCAGTTCTTGAACTATGAGCACCCATGCCTCTGTTTTTAACTTTTATTTGAATAAAATACCACAAAAAAAAAAATATCACCCATCCTGGAGATACAAGGATCCCACAGTGATAAGAAGGGATAATCAGCTTAAGTACCACCCAGTCAGTCATTTAGTGAGCCTAGATAAAAAATGGTGATCACCTGCAGGGTAAACAGCACTATAAATAGCCCAAACTGGTAAAAAGCCTCCTGACAAAAACCCCCAAGAACCCCTCAAGATCCCTCCAGGCAGCCGGAGAAGAGCCTGCCGGTAGAAATGGATCCATTTTCTTTGCCAGCATCTCCTCACAGCGCGGGGGTGACAGGGAGACAGTGGGTGGCATGCTTTGGCATCTCCAGATAATTATGTATTTGGACAAAGTTCAAACACCCCACTGTGGAAATTATGTTTATTGTTTATGCAAGTCTGAGCATTGGATGTGCCAAAAAGTCTGCTTACAGAGAGGAGAAAGGCCGGGGGACAAAGGAATGAACAGAGGCATTGACAAGGTGTAAAAACACTCCACCAGTGAAATACAAAACTGAACACAATACTGTTTACTACTGATGCTCTCTACAGACTCACTCTGTTCTCAGCAAATGTATATTCACTTTGTCATTTTGTGTTTTCTGTTGTTTTTACATCTGTAAAACTGAGCACAAACATTCTGCCAACATGATCACTGCTCTCATCTTTCCAATCTCATGAGCCAAAACTGATTTTTTTTCTTTACCTACCAAGAATCAAATCATAGACAATGTTAGCTGGTGAACATTTAGCAAGTAAGGGAATATAGTTCACCCAGTAGTTGGTGGAGACCAAAAGCAGATGTAAAACGTGTGTGATGGATGGATAAATAGGTCTCTGATTCCAAACGCCCCAGTCTCTGTTGTGTTTGAAGCTTACTGCATTCCTCCCAAGTGGCCAAAAAATACGTTTTTAACTACTATTCATATCAAACTAAAGTCCACTTCAAATTTACAGTATTAAAGCCATTTTAAATAAAGTGTATTGCTACTGAGTCTTATGACAGTGGGCCTGGGCTGGTCTTTCCCCGTCACATATTGTTATCTACTCATTGTGGGCATGGCTAATATCAGAGTAGCTCTTTTCAAATGTGAGGTATACAACTCCAAGTATCTCCTATTCATCCTGTGTAACTGTCATATTGTCCTTTTGTAAGGTGAATTTTTACATACTCTAAACAGCTTGGGGAACTATCTTCAGTTTGCATTGCTGAGTGTAGATACTGTCAATGTGACTCTTTTGCCAGCAAAGTTTTTGCATTTCAGTGATTTTATTATGTATGTAAAACAGCCACAGTGGTGCTTGAAGCTTCAGTGCACAATTTAAATCATATTCAACCATCATCCACTCAGCAGAGGAGAGTGAGATAATGGATCTTATATTAATAACTTGCAAGAATGTCCTCTGTTCACAACCTGTCTGTTCCTTTTCATGGTCTGTTATAGTCTGCTTCCCAGTTCCCCTCGTCTCCAGCCACTGCTCACCCCTTCCAAGCCATGTTCTCCACAACAACCCTACAGACTTATTTCCTGTCTTCAGTTCCACTCACACACCTGTCCCTAGTTTGCTCAGCACCCTGGTCTGTATTTATACCTGTTGCTGTCACCAGCTCCTTGTTGTTTAATCTTCTTATATTCCAGGTGTTTTCCAAGTGTACCTGCCTCCTGCTTATGTTCCTGTGTATTTTCTTGTCAGCCTGCTACCTGCATCTGTTACCTGTTGCCTGAACCAGCCTGCCTGGCAGCTCACCAGCCTGCCTGTAAGCACATCTGCCTGTAAACAGATTTCTATTGTTAAAGATCCTTCACTGCATCATCCAGTCTCTGAGTCTGGGGGGGTGGGGGTGGGGGAGTTGCAGAGCTTTTTGGTTGTCCTCCTCTCACCTCCAAAGTTTTTATTCACTTTCCTCTCTTCCAGTGTTTCATTATTCATGTAAAAATACATCATTCAAAAGTAAAGTGAGTCCTAACACCACACACCAGAGTTGGGTGTCTAGGTGTCCGAGGGACAGAGTGTAATTTGTGGAACTGCATCCAGCATCATTTAAGTGCTCTGCAGCTATTTCAGCTCAGATTTGTTGCAGCAATTGGGAGAGCAGAAAGCAAGAAATGAAAATTTCACCCAAAATGATATATCCAAGGTCTTCTCCTAATGGCACAGAGGGCACAGTTTGATTAAGAGGGTTAAAACCAGCGTTCAGCAATGAGATGTAGAAAACACTCAGAGGGACGGAGATGTGAATGAGGAACGGGGGAACCCACCACCAACATTTTTCATCTGAATCTTAATCTTCTCAGGGCTAAGAGGCACGATGTGGAATGTAATTACAGAAATTTAAGAGCAGCGAGCTGCCAGGATGCTGTTCTGCACATCTATGAGGCGGAGGGGGTGAAGAACAGGGACAAAGCAGCTAATAAAAACACCTGTCGGCAATGAACATCCCCGACACTTTGAGTCAGACTGTTGTACGCCAAAATGATTTAACTGGCTCACAGTGAGTCAGTGTAATAACTTTCTGATTGGTTTCAGTCCAGTGGTGCATCATTTAATTTTTAACCACTGTCTACATGAAAGGGCTGAATGGGACCAAAAGGACACATTTATTCAGCTGGTACGGGTCTGTCTATACTGAACAAAGAAAATGGAAAAAAAAAATTAAACTCCATAATTTAATCATTTCTTTTGTACATTGTAAGAAAGTCATTCAACACTTTGGGTTTTAGTAGGAGGTTGGAGGGTGTTGGATGGTGGTCGTGGTTTGTACTGTCACCGTCCTCCTCCGCTGATTTAACTCGGACCCTCCAGCTCATACATCTCAATAAAGCACTGTGACAGCTTGTTCCTCCTGTAAATTGATGTTTGCTTGGATTTAATTTATTTTGGGAACGTGACTCTGTCAGTGGAGGAGATTTAATTATGCATGTATGAAATAAATAGGTAGGCCTGGGTAGCAATTCATGATGGCACAGTGACCTATGGATGGGCTGAGGGAGGAAAGACGGAAAAAAGAAAATGGCCATAAGAAAATATATTACATCATTTGAGTCCATAATGGAAAAAAACAGAGCAAATATCTGCTCAGTGTCAGTGAACTGCTATAGAGTGTCCAGGACCTCTCAGGAGCTAAAGAGGAACACATTCAAACCCAGCAAGTCTGCTCTGATTTCTTTTCTTATTTGATGTGAGTGAATTGCTTCTCAAGAGATTGTGGGATGGTTGCGATTGAGAAAAGGGAGATGTTGAAAATTGAACATGTTTATGCAAACGAGGGTTAAATTTGCCTGGATGGTTCAACATTATTTGCCAAGAAACTGGCAAAGAAAAAGAGATTCAAAGGAGGGCCGGGAAGGTTTGTCTTTGTGGAAAAATGTCTGAGGAAGAGATGTATGTTTTTGTAGTTTCTGGGATTTTGCATGGCCCATGCCTCCAAGATTACTGATAAAGGCAAGACCTTTTTTGCAATTGTTATTTCCAGTGTTTGGAATTTGGATAAAATCCAGGTTAGATTTACACTTAACCACACATAGTGTATGTGTTTCCATAAGTCAGATCATAAATCTGTTAACAATCTGTCTTGGTTTGTCCTGGTTACATCCAAATCAGGGTTGGCCTTGCTCCAGTCCAGAGGGTGGTGGTAATGCACCACCCTCCATAATCTCACACAGAATGGAATGACTTGCATGGATCAGCGAGACAAAAGTTTTGCCCGTCTTTATAGGCTCTCGGTCACACAGCTGTCTCACCCACACAGCTCATTCAGCTCATTCAGGGATCAGATAAACAATACCTTATTCCTTCTGTACCACCCTAAATTTATCCTCAGAGGGCGAACATGACCCGTTCTGGGATCATTGCAGCCATTATAACAGGAGTAAAGGCCCTGTAGAGAGCGAGTACTTGCACAGACTGTTTACAGACATAGTTGTGCTCATTACGATCTGAATTCAATCTGCCTCTAAGGTTTCTTAGCTGCAATTACACTTGGGGTTTCTGGTATCTCACAGCCATCTAATCTTCCCAAGATTCATGAAGTGACCAAGTGTAGATAAGGTCAAATATGAAGGTCTGCTTCTCCCAAAGTTCCATTGTTACCTTGTGTTTCTAGTTTTAATTAATGTATATTGTTTTTACATAGTGAATATTCTTAAACAGATCTGTGTTTGATCAAACTATCACAAACTCACTGAACAATGAGTCCTAAAAGTCAGTCAAACTGATCAGATGCAAATATTAGCTGGATGACATTTGTCTGGGCTCTCCAAAACCATTACAGATCATTGCTGAAAAATAAATATATTTTATGACGTAACCACACTATGAGTGAGGTTTGGTTAAGATTAGTCACAAAGACAACTTGGTTAGGGTTGCCAAAAGATCATAGTTTGTGGTAAAATCCCAACTTTGTTACGTTTAGAAGAATTTCATCATCAGGGTGGCAGTAATAATGTAGTCCTGATTAAAAGAAACCAGCGTTGACAGGTTGTAGGAAATGGAGAAATGAACAGCAATCTTCCATATTAAAGCATCGCTATAGCCACAGCAAATGGTAACTGCAGAATGCTGGCACATTAAATTCTCCCATAAAGTCCGAGCAGTGAAGGGTATCAGAAGAAGGGTACCCCAAGCAACTATTTGCTCCAGCGAAAAATAATTATCTAAAAATCCAAATAATCATTTCAATACAAACCAGCAATTGCACTGTCCACCCATGTCAAGTCAGCATAAAGCTAATCTGATTAAAGTGACAGACAACATGTGAACCCACAGCAGTTGAGTGCTAAAAGTAGTTGTAGTTGCTCAGAGTGAATACAGTGAATATGTTCCACTAACGTTTTGATCCACATCACCTTCACACACAGCAGACAAAACAGTCTGATGGCTGATAGTATGTAGTTTAGCTCTGCTGATGACCAGCTAAGTTGTAAATTC
The DNA here is from genome assembly GCA_037833715.1 of Toxotes lorentzi. Lineage (NCBI taxonomy): Eukaryota > Metazoa > Chordata > Actinopteri > Toxotidae > Toxotes > Toxotes lorentzi. The sequence goes on along the minus strand of JBBMJY010000018.1, from coordinate 2,103,130 downwards.
AGTCTGAGGGATGGTGGTCTGGAACTTGGCTCTGTTGATTTTGAATTACATTACATTTAGATGAGATAACAGCCAGCTGCAGTGATGGTTTCCATAATTCATCGAAGGGATGAAAGAGAACATTTGGGATGTGTCTGTCGACAAATGAAGTTAATATTAGTGGCAACATCATGACAAAAATAAACCTGGTCATGAAGACTATGGGGTAGTTTGTGTAACTTAGTGTTTACGTGAGCTTCCACTTTCACCTGATATGTTTGTTGTGGTCACCTCTCTTTTTGTTCCTTGTGCACTTTAAGGTGGCGGGCAAACTATGAAGTGGCTGCCAACAGCTATGGAGTGTGTCAATGTTTCTTTAACCCTCTTCACACCTTGTTGCAAGGAGACACATATGACAGTCCTCCATTTTGGCAAAAGTCTGATTAAAAAAACAAAAAACTAAATTAACAGTGGGTCTGGTACATTATTTTCATAGATAGATAGATAGATAGATAGACACAGCCATGTATGCACATTCAAGGTGAACAGGAATGTAGCCTATGTACTGTAGTCATCTGAGATCTGTTTTTAAAAAAGTTTGTCAAATAGTTTTTATTCTTAAATTTGAGAAGGATTTTCACAAACGAAGGATTTTAATCTCTGGGTTTATATAGACCTGACTGTGGAGCTATTCTTTTAGATCTGTTTTTGGATGTTTAATCCCTTAACTTGTTCTTTTGACAAAGGGGTCAGCAGGAAATTGTGGCAGACCAAGACGCTGCAGAGTGTGATGGGGAGGATTACCTGGGAAACCTGGAAACAGACTTTTAGGAGATCTGTCAAGGCTTGCCACCACCCAGAACTATTTCCCCCACACTCTGGTCTCTAGAGTCCAAAAGGCTCTATTCAAAGTTCACCTCACTTGGCAAACACACATACAGCCCTGTGATCTTGCTTCATCTCAAAGTATAGCTCTGTCTAAGGGCTTAGCAGCAGCCACAGCCTCAACACCCAGAGTCTCCTACACAGGAACCTTTCCACAGCAAGATTCTCTCTGAAAACTTCAAAATAAATACAACTCAGACAACTCAGGCACAAGGATGCACAGACACCAGTTCAGATAAAGAAACAAGCATCCTGCTCTGTCACAACTCATCACACACATCAAAGACAAAGATGTTGCTCTCAGATTGTAATCAGAAACTTTCAGAGAGCTGGGAGTCATCAGGTTCGTGTCAGATGAACAGAGCTGACGTTAAACACTGGGTGGGCCAAAAATAGTGGTGGCATAGAGTCAAGTGACAAATGAGTGTGAGGGTCTGTTAACAGTCAGGAGTGATAGGGACTGATCAAAGAGTCGAGCTCTCGCCAGTTTGTGGATCAGTGGCACGCTGGATGGGCATGGACACATCAGGCATACATCTGCGTATGGCTTTTAAATATTTAATCAGAGGGACTGCAAGTCAACAGAGATTTACATCTGAGAGACAAAGCCCTCATTAAACACACAAGTTAGTAAAGTGTGCCAGCTGATATTCACACTGCTTATTAATGATTCTTTTGTCGAACCAAAGATGTAAATACTGTGTGAAGTGATGAGATGAATGACTCAACTCCGTCAGAAACTGCATTTGAAGGGTCAAAGGGTAATTACACAAGGGGAGGACAGAGAGCAAATCAGATATGGCTCTGAAGAGGCACAGTCACCCCCTACCAAAATCACGCTTTCATAATTTAGACATGCATATACATTTATGTATATATACATACATACTTATATGCATGTGTATAGACACATATATGTACATTTGCATACATATGCATATATACTTATGCACAGTTATATATATACATCTGTACATCTCCAGCCCTGAAATTTCGTAAAATTAAGATTTGAAATCCAGTAATTTTCAGCATCTGATCAAATGATCTTTCACTGGCTCCTGTCAAAAACCAAACAAACCCAGTTCAGACATAACGTGGTCGGTTGCTGTCTGAAAATGCCAAATATCTTAATACACTTTCATTATGCTTTTGTACTGAGTCTTGGTCATGTATGAAGTGCCACAGCAGCCACACTACTTTATGCAGATCTTGACTGTGGAGAACATTACCACAGCACAGGAGGCGATTCAGTTTAGGTCGGCAGGTGGATGATTGCTATCGCAGATATTTTCCAGCCTGCAAGTCCTTAAGCTGCCTAAAAAGAAGAGGGTGCGTCGTGACTCGATGCTTGAGGTGGGTTTCCCTCCTAATCCTGTCATCCATGTGCAAAACGCCACAGGGCTCTCTTCCTCTCCCCACCCAACATCTGAAAATAGATCCTCGCCATGGCTCTGATGTCATCTCGAGCACAGGAGAAGAGAGCAGCATGGAGGAAGCAGCTCACCTAGCTGGATTTTTCAGCAGCACAGAATATAAAGTACACTTCATACTTTCAGTTGCCTTGGAAACCCTGTCATTACAAGAGGGTCAACATACTTTTATAATTTCTGTGTGTGTGTGTGTGTGTGTGTGTGTGTGTGTGTGTGTGTGTGTGTGTGTGTGTATGTGTATGTGTATGTCTGCTCTTTGAACTTGAAACTCTTATATACTGTCATACCAAGTGTATCCTCCTCTTCCTTGGTTCCTTATCATTCCTGTCAGTGTGTCTGGTATCGGCTGTGTTGTAACAGCCAGATGTCAACCCTGTCTCTAAATGAAGTTTTCTACACAACTAAACTGCAAATAGCAAATACCCTTTGTAGGAAACACTGCGACTGGAATATGTTTTCTATTAACATAATGAGAATATGTTGTTTATTTTAAGTCACATATGCGTTGATATTGAAAGTTTCAGTAAAATGTTCACAGATAACATTTATTTTCTGGTAGGACATCTGGTCTGTAAAATTTCCGCTTGTAGTGACTAGAGTACTGTTAAAGTTTTCATGGTTATGTTTAGACTCTCACAGCACTTGGTTAAGGTTAGAGAAAGATCCTGGTCTGGTTTATTATTATTATGATTAATAATAATCATAATAATAATACATTTAATTTTGAATTCTATTCTAAATTTAACCGGGAGCCAATGGAGTTGCTGAAGGATGGGGGTGATACGGTGGAAAGAGGGAGGTTTGGTGATGATACGAGCGGCTGACATCTGGACGAGCTGAAGGCGATTAATGTTATGTTAGTGGAAATATGCAGATGCACCTGATGCAGATGCAGGTAATATTATTGAACCTGGGGGGAGAGGGAAGCCAGGGAACTGTCGATAGTGAGGGTAAAACTGTCAACTTTGGATAGTGTAGATTTAGTGCCAATGAGGAGAATTTCTGTTTTGCCACTGTTTAATTGTTTAAGTTTGAGGTGAACCAGGATTTAATTTCAAATAACCAGTTGGTGAGGGAGGAGGGTGGGAATGTGGAGTTTGGTTTGCTGGAGTGGTAGAGCTGGGTGACATCCGCAAAGCAGTGGAAATGGATGTTGAATTTGCGGAAAATATTGCCAAGAGGAAGGAGGTAGGTGATGAAAAGAAGGGGACCCAGGAAGGAGCCCTGGGGCACACCAGAAGTGACAGGGGAGGGCTGGGATCTGCAAGATCGGAGTTGGATGAACTGAGTGCAGCCTGAGAAATATGAATGAAACCAGTCTAGGGGGGTGTGAGTAATACCAATAGAAGATAATCTATTAAGGAGGATGATGTGAGAAATAGTATTGAAGGCCGCACTCAGATCAAGGAGGATGCGGGGTAGGGAGTCTGGAGGTTAAAAGCACGGACACTGACAGGACTTTCCACTTGTCGTGATGACTACTACTACTAATACTGGGGTAGACCTGCCACAGGTTGATGGAAGAGCGACAGGAAAGTCCAGGCTAGTGCAGACTAGATATAAATCTTGCTGGCCCATATTTCATAATTTTTAGATAACAATATCCTTCCTTATGTAATTGTGAGATACTTAAAAGAAGTAGTAGTCCTAGTAATGCAGAGTTTCTATTTGTCTACATTTGTCGTCTCAAACAAGATTACACAAAGCTCCTCAAGAGCCAACAACAGAGACAACAACTGTTGTGACTGGATGAGAACTTTTCACATTACTTGTCAGACTGTTGCTATAATATCACAGTCACATTTTAATAGTTGTTTTACTGACACTGAACTGATCAAACTCCTGCATGTCCCTGTCCATAAAATGTGAAAACTGTAGCTGCTTTTATCAATCTGGATGTGTGGCCTCCATCCAGGTTGCAGTCTCCTGTAATAAAACACACTTTTCGTCTTGCTAACACAACCCATGCCCCTCTCCCCTCCCTCTCAGTGACAAGCTCTCTGAATTAGGAAATGCTCCTGCAGGCTTCAATAAAGATAAATGACAACACAGGAGCAGCAACCCGGTCGGCTTTGACACGGGATGGTTTCACACTGGGAATATGATCTATAGGTGGCTGATCATTAGGTGTGTGCTTTACGACTCTGTATATGCACTTTTCTTTCACTGAGGTTGAGGTTGTTTATGTTTTCATTTTGATGGTAGGCTTTCACCAATCAGTTGTATTGATATCCACTTTGGTCTTCATTCATATCCCCAAAACCAAACAAAGAATCTTTATTCACTTCCTACTTGTCCTCTGCAAGATAATACCTGAAGAACAACATCATCATGCTTCAAACACACACGTTACCGCTCAGCCCATCACAGTGACCGTCTAATTATAGACAGGACATGTGGAAGCCCTCCAGGCTCTTAAAACACATAAACAAGAGGCTTGGCGAAGTAGTAGCTTCATCTTGTTTCACATTGTCTGCCTCAGGCAAACAGCACTCGCTCCTCTGCTCTCTCCAAGGTGAGAAGAGAAGCTGTCAATTTGTCAGACCTGCTGTCTGCGGTCAAGGAGATGATGACAGACTTATCAAAGGTCGACAGGTGACACTCAGAATTTCATCAGCATTGGATCATATTTCTTGTATTCTTACTGCAGCACTGGGTATTGCTGCAAACTGTAGCATCTTGAATGGCAGAGGGTCAGTTTTTAACATTTAATATCTCCAGGATGATTCATACTGTATGTATTACAGGACTGTATAAGGGCTACATTTACACCGTGGAGCTTCCCAGTGCAACCATAGCTTTCCACTACTGGCCAATGAGGAGCTCCAGCTGAAGGGTAAAAGCTCCCCCTCGCTCAAGGACGCCTTAATGATATCTAAAGGAGTTGGGGGCTGCCTGTGCATTTTCCCAGGCCTCCTGTAACCCGGAGCCTTCCGACCTCCTGATTGTAGGCGAAAGTGATGAGTGGGCACACCGGTTGCTGACCTGGTTAAGCGCATACCATGTGTCAAGGTTAATCCTTACAGCAGCAGCTTGGGTTCAGATCCAGCCTGGGCCCTTTGCTACATGTCATCCCCTCACTCCCTTCCTTTCCCATCTATCTCCATTATCATTGTTAAACATTTTTTTAAAAAGGCAGAAATGCCCCCCCCCCCAAACAAAGTCAATATACCGAATGACTTCCAGGAATCAGTGTCCACAAGGACAAATCAGCATTTGATTCTAATCACAAACAGACTGACAGGCAGCCATGGACAAGTTAATGTGAACAGCCTGAAGAAATGAATGGATGCTGAAGATTCAGGATCACTAACTACTGACGAAACGCTCATCTGCCGGTCGAAGATACACAACCTGCTGCATTTTATTTACGGTCCTAAAGAATAAGGACCCACAGTTTACAGTGCATTTCAGAATTCCAGGTTAGACTGGTTTATGCACAGTTCACCTGAGTGAGAAAATACTGTTCTCTGTGCAGGTGAGATGATATTCCATGTGAAGTGCAATGTCATCACAAACATTTATGTTTGTACTCCAGTGAGATCAAATGCTTCATCCATTATAAAAAGCTTTTGACTGTGAACATGTCTTCTGGGACTTACATGAGGAGTCATAAAGAAAGAGTAGATAACACGCCATCACTGTCAAACCTTGCATCATTTGACATGTGTCATTTGATGCCCGTAACATTAAGGTCACATGAGCCGTCCCTTCTGACAAATCAGCCCTGGAATACCATGTGGTGTCATGAGTTTGGGCTGCATAGTAAAATAAATATTGAGCAGAGTGATCACAGACTGTGCACCGTGTATAAGAATAATGCTGAAGTCTTTTCCATTTCAATCCAGAGTGATTCGCTGTTTCTACTGCTGACCATTGTTGACTAATGGTGAACTATCACCTGCAAGTCCTTGAGTTTGTCAGTTGTATGGGATTAAACTGCTGCTTTATGTTTCACAAATGTAGAATCCACAATATGAGGTTAATGTCAAACTTAAGGAATCTTAATCCAAACAGCACAAACGTACCTGCTGCTTCTGCATTTTGTGGATGGCATTAAACAAGTAAGTGAGACTTTCCACACAAACTTCAGAGTAATATACGTGTGTGTGTGTGTGTGTGTGTGTGTGTGTGTGTGTGTGTGTGTATGTGTGTGTGTGTGTGTGTGTGTTCTCTACTCACGACAGCGTCCTTTCCAGCCTGCTGCCTGTCGAGCCGATGATCTCCCCCAATGTACAGAACATCTGACCCAGGAAGTCCTTCACACAGGAGAGGAGACCAGCACACACTTAATGCTACACAATACAGCTGAGCTGTACACATGCAGCTCCACAGCAGTGCATCATTACTGTTAGAGGAAACCTTGAATGTGATCTTTTAATATCTTTTCTATATTTACATCAGTGGAGACTCACATGGTGACTGAATGAGAAGTTTTCATTTGCATATAGATTTAATCAACTTTAAGAGGCTGTTGTCATCATCATGTCACCATCCACTGAAAAAATACAACACAACAGTGGTTTACATGCTCCCTCACTTATTCACCCTCTCTCTCACACTCATTCATGTGTTTACTTATTCACTCATTAACTCAATAGTCAAGTCCATGCAAATGTAGCGGAAAACGTGACTGAATTTGCACAAAAAAATGACTTGGTTGCATTGAGATTTAAAAAAAAAAGTTGGTGGAGCGATTAAATCCCTGCAGAAGAAGAAAGTGCAACAAGATGACATGATTAAAGGATCACCAGTAAAACTTCAGACAACAGAAAACCATGTCGAAAACATTTTTACCTCACAAGTGCAACAACAAGAGCAAAGTGGTCTTGGGACACAGAGTGTGTGCACCTGCTGTTTTGGTTCATGTAGGTGCAGCAGCACAAAATGCAAAAGGGCTGGATGAGGTGGAATATAAATCAGAGGGTGTGGTGATTAACAAATGTGCTCTCAGCCAATCACATCAGTTGTGTCATTGCTTTGAAACTGCTGAGCCAGTCACAATGAAGTAGGTCGACAACAGCTCAACAAATGAAGAATGAGGATGGTGCATGAGACCAGCACAACTCCGGGAGAGCTTCAACCAGATACCAAGGGAGGCTGGGGACACTGAGTCCGAGTGGACCATGTTCACCACCTCCATTGTCGATGCGCCCATTCAGAACTGTGGTCATAAGGTCTCTGGTGCCTGTCGTGGCGGTAACCCCCGAACCCGGTGGTGGACACTGGAAGTAAGGGATGCCGTCAAGCTGAATATGGAGCCCTATTGGGCCTGGTTGGCCTGTGGGACTCCCGAGCCAGCTGACAGATACTGGCAGGCCAAGTGTGCTGCAGCCTGGGCAGTTGTGGTGGCAAAAACTCGGATCTGGGAGGACTTCGGGGGTCGGAGAGAGTCTGGTTTGGGGACCACAGGATTTCATCTCTGCTTTTTCCGGATGATGTTGTCCTTTTGGCTCCGTCAAACCAGGACCTTCAGCATGTACTGGGGCAGTTTGCAGCCGAGTGTGAAGCAGCTGGGATGAGAATCAGCACCTCCAAGTCCGCAGCAATGCGGTCGATGTACTGGTCATAATGGCACTGCATCGACATGTCTGTCCTGCTGCCTTCAGGTGTCTGAAGATTTAAAGACCTTTAGGAGAAACTTTTTCTACACTATGAAGCAGCTGTGCATAACAAACGCAGCTGTGCATAATGTAGTTACGCTCCTGCTGTAACTACATTAAAACTTTTTTTGATGCCTATTTAAAAACATGCACGGAGGTCCTACAGCACCCCCCCAGAGTGGGGCTCAAACCCACGACCCCGAGAGATTGAGTCTCATGCACTACCAACTGAGCTAACCGGTCAGCTATCTATATACATTTGAAGTATTATAACCTTATGTCTGTGAGTTTGTGCCAAGTATCCAGTTTACTCTTGTTGACAAATTTAGCTAAGTGGCAGCTGAAAGATGTGCCATAAACAGAGCCTCAGAGACGTCTATTTTCAGCACATCTAAGACCTGACTCACTCACGCTTAACAACACCTATGACTCTAAAGATTAATTAATTACATCTGGGTGACAGTTAAACGCACATAATCACCAGAGAATATAATTTATAACATGATTTAAAATATTAAGCATTTCCCCACATTTAATAAAGAACTTAATTGTCATTAAAATGCAGTGAAATGAACAGGTGACTGAGGAACATTCTGTTGTGGGATTTTGAGTCGAAGTCTCAGAGATGAGATCTTGTCACAATCCAGCCCAGATGGTCTATTATCTGTAAGACATGGTGAATCCCTTCACTTTCAAATCACTTTGACTTTCGAATCAGTCGAGCAGACACAGAAACACACTGAAAGGTCATCCAGTCATACAGTCCTAAGACGTTAGCTAAAGGGGGGGGGGGGGGGGGGGTCCAGCAGGTAACAAGGAAAAATGAACTGAAGGGAAGAAACATGATGTCATTTTACCTTCTGCTCATCCAGGTAAGGGGGCAGTAAGGAAAGGTAGATACAGGTTAGAGGAAAAGCTGGAGAGACACAATGAAAACACCTCAAGTTAAACATATTCATCTTTCTTACAAAGTGATGAAGGTAATGACTAGAAAAGGCTGCAGTATTCCACATGGGATGAATGATTGTCTTTGTCGCTCAGTGCAGCTAAAAGGCTGCTCGCTGTGTTTAGCTAACAGCTAGCCACACATTCCTATTCATTTCACCTCTGATAATAAACACACACATTCTAAGTCAATATCTGTTCCCAGAGCAGGACAAAAACAGGTGGAACACATTTTTGTTACAGATGGCTCATGTCCATTATATATCTCAGTAAGTCATGACAGTGCACAATAGCAGGACTGTGGAACTAGTTTTCCTAAAAGGAGTGGTTTTGTTCTCAGTGTTATCAACTACACCTTTTTTATTCCTGCCATAATAAGCCAAAATATCTGCTGTGAAAAACAGTCTATAGATAAATGATTAAATGTGCACTAAGACTGAAAAATAGGAAACATTAAATTGTTTTTCTTTAAATCAGAGGAGTAATTTCAATTATATTTTTGACTCTTCTGTTGATTTTAATTTTTTTACTGCTTCTTGTCAGTTTCAGGCATCTGTACAACATCACTGTTGAACTTATACATAAGACTGCTTACATGTTTGGACAGGTTGGAGCTCCTGGTGTCCACGTTGTACCTGCAAATGAACAAAAAACAGTAGACTTTCAGGTGGTTTCCTTTAGAACAATGGTTCTCAAACTGTGGTACACATGCTACCTCTAGTGGTACGCGGAGGAATATTTTTTTGTATTCTGTAAAATTAATTATTAATTGATTAAAATGTAAAAAAACTACTACAAATAAAATATCTGAACCATGAGATAATTGAAATGTGACTTAAAATAAGACAAATAATAGGAACTAGCCTTTCATAAATGTTTTCACACGTCACACTACTAAGCGCTGCCTGCAAACTTCAACTATTAGCTGCGATTAGCTGTCAGCTAAACTCAGGCTAAACTTAACTGTGATGGCAAGTTGGTTAAGCCGAGATAAAATAAAGTATGAGCGGTCCAAATATACTAAAGTCTAAAGCTCCAGAGGGGAACGAAAAGGACGAGATCTGTGGATCAGGAGGAGGATGTTTCACGCAGCCTGGACAACAGTGTTAACGTTAGCAGCTACATCAGTAGTGTGAGTGAAGTGCCCACGGCACCGGGAGCTGGCTGCAAAGAGCGCAGAACAGTACGGAAATATAACCCGAGTTATATCAAACTTGGATTCAGCTGGAGTGGGACGGAGGAAGAGCCAAAGCCACAGTGTGTGGTATGTGGTGATGTTCTCAGCAATGAATCCATGAAACCATCGCATCTCAAACTGCATCTTACAACCAAACACATGGTGCTGAAAGACAGAACGTAAACGAGATGAACTGTAGCAGTCCAAATGCACGATTGAGTCCAGTGTTACACCTTTGTATCGTGCCAGCCTCCGCATAGCGAAAGCCGGTAAGCCGCACAAAATTGGTGAACAGCTGTGTCTACCATTAGCCAAAGAGATGGTACATTATGTGTGGCGGTCGCCAAACACTTAAATTTGGTGCCACTTTCAAATGACACAGTGTCGCAGAGCATAGGAGCCATGGCAGACGACATTAGAAAGACACTGATTGAATGCATTAAAAATAATTAATAAATTAGCTTCCTTTGTGCATTTTAAGCTGAATAGCGTATGCCTACTGTATTTTCACAGTGATGGTACTTGGAGAGCCAAATGGTGGTACCTGATGTAAAACGTTTGAGAACCACTGAACCACTACTTTAGAACACACACATATATAGGATATATAGGAAACACAGAGAGCAAAGCCTTAATGAAAAAAGAACACCACCGTAAGTCCCCTTGGGAAGAGTGATAAAAAAAATATTTATTTCTATTTCTATTAACATAATGATAATATATGAATTTGTTGCAAAGACATTGACACTGAATGTATTAATACAGTTTTCAAAGGCAATATATTTGTTTTCCGCCAAAATATCTGATCTTACAATACAATATCCATGTTGAGACGTAAACATTATTTTACTTTTTATGTCTCTGTTCAGACTCTCACAGACTCTCACAGCTAAGGTCAGGGAAAGATCCTGGTCTGGCTTGACACAGAAAAAAATACACAGTGACTTCAGATACTTTTTGTTTTGCTTCTGTTGTCTAAACCTAAACACAGACAGGAATCAAACCCCGGTCTCTGGTGTGACAGTCGTGCAATTTGTACTCCCGCCCTCTTGGTGATTCCATGGTTGTTAATAAATGTGCAGCTTCATTTATTCAAAAACATGTTGCCTGTGAGCATAATCCAGTCAGTGATTATGTTTCCTACAAAATTATGATTTATTAATTTCTTATTAATTACTATAAGTTGCTGTTGTAATTTAGTTGAAAAAAAGCCGTGACCATGGGTTTGTAAATGATTCTGTTCAACAAAGTAAATCCACTTGTGTGTTGAATAACATTCATCAGATGTCCTAATCTCTCTCTGAATTTCTCCGTAAGCCCTGCTCCTCTGGTGTCAGCTTCTTTCTGGAGTCTACATGGAGGACAGAGGATGACACTGACTCTACAGAAGCCAGCAACAATCTTTTCACCTGTTTTCTCATCTCTGTCTCAGCTTCAGTTACACAGTCACATACTTAACCTGACAGTAATTAAGGTTTTCACCCCTGCAGAAGTTCCGTGCATGAAGGTTCAATAAGAAGATGTGAAAATAATTTTTTTTTTCAACTCAGGGGAGGAACAGCACGAAGTACTGCACTGAGATCTTTATCTCATACTATACACAACATATACAAATATACAACTCTACAGATGTACTGTACATTTCAGTAGAGACAGGTGCTGAAGAGGGCAGGCAGACCTGGAGAAGATGACTGAGTGAGTCATCATGAAACACACCCCATTCCGATGTTTGATGTGAACATTATCTGAAGCCCTTGACCTGTATCTGCATTACACTGCTGCCACGTGATTGAATAATTGCACGAATAAGCAGGTGTACATGTGTTCCTAATAAAGTGTTTGGTGTGTGTAGTAGTGTAAACCAAACATGGAAGGCAGATGTAAAGAATGGGATACTCTTCCACCATTCTGCCATTTCATGCCATTCATGCATTATTCCAACTCAGTTAGCTTCATTGCTCCAGTTAGTCTTACCCATCAGCTGAATATTGAATGCACTGACATGAAATTTAGAGCAGCCATTCATGGTCCCCAGAGAATGAATTCCACTGATGTTGTTGTTGATCCCTGCCAGTGCCACAATGAGGTTGATATTTTCTGTTTTGAATAAAATATCTCGGCAAATACTGGATGTATAAGATTTGCCAAAGACATTAAACCTAGTGACTTTGTTGATCTACTGATGTTTTATCTTAGTAAACTTGCTCCACATTTACATTATGTCTAAGCACCAAATTCTTTACATAATTCATGGTTACCAGAAGAGAAATCCTATTAAATTTGATGGAACTTTATTGCTAGCCATTACCATTAGATGACCACTGTGATCTAGATCAAAGTCTTTTCTTGAATATTGGATGGATCGACATGAAATTTTGCAGAGCCATTCACGGTCCCCAGAGGGTGAACCTCACTGATGTTGGTGATTTACTACAGTTTTCCACCATCATGTCAGAGATTGTTGACATCCAGTGAAATAACCCTCCAGCTTCAGTCTACACTGTCTCTTTATATTTCGCCTTTTTGTATTCCTCAGCATTGCCTGAGACACAAGCAGCAGAGAGAGCACGTAGCATGGACCGCACCTCACAGTTTATCCAGGGTTTGCTATTGGGGTAGGTTTTAATCCGTTTTGTGGGAACAATATTGACCGTGCATGTGCTGATGTAACCAGTAACTGCTGCAGCATACTCCTCTAAGTTTGTGGCCAAACACCTGCAAAACTAATGACATTCCCACCAGCCTCAGATGTACTGTGTGTTTACTGCCAATTAGCAAATGTTAGCCTGCTTAAAAACTAAAAGGTACAGCATTTTGTGTTACATATTTGTAGCAGTTAGGTGACGATGAAAACACAGGAAACAGAATAAATGTCTTTTCCAATTTTATTCAATTCAACTTTATTTATATAGCGCCTTCCACAATCAGAATTGTCTCAAAGCGCTTCCCAGAGCCTGACCCCAGAGCAAGCACTTAAGGCAACAGTGGCAAGAAAAAACTCCCTTTTAACAGGAAGAAACCTTGAGCAGAACCTGGCTCATATGGGGGACCCTCCTGCTGATGGCCGGACTGGGTGAAAGGAGGAAAAGGAGGAAGATAGGACAGCTGGGAATGGAGGAAAGTGTCACATCCAGCTCTTGAGTCAGGTCCTATTTGTCTGTTCCTTGATATCAGTTTAGTTAGTTTCCTGTTTTACTTTGAAATTACTATCCCCTTGTCTCTTTTGTAGATTTAATTCCTATCCTCCGTTGTTTCCCACCTTTGTGATTACCTGTCCCGTCCCTAATGTGTTGCACCTGTGTCTAATTGTTTCCCCGCCTCCTAGTGTATTTAAGTCATGTCTTCTCCTTTGTTCTCTGCCAGATCGTCTTTGTCTGTTTAGTCAAGCGCTCCAGTGTTCTTTCCTTGTGTTGACCTTGTTTTTGCTACTTGTGGTTCTGCCTTGTGATTTGGACCTCATACCTCTTCCTGGTTTTGGACTGCTATTCTGTGTACCAACCTAGTTTGGATTAAAAACCAGCTTTTGCCTATCCTTGTGTACGTGAGTTGTGAGACAGACAGAGAACATGCAGCTCCGGAGCCAGAGATACCTGCAGAAAGGTACAGAGAGAGAGAGAGACCAGAGAGAGA
>JBBMJY010000018.1:2065013-2085250 GCA_037833715.1 Toxotes lorentzi | reverse complement strand
CTGTCTATAGGACAAGATATATATATATATATATATATATATATATATATATATAAACAAAAAGCATTGTGGAGAATAAGTGACAATACCTCAGATGATGTACAGCTTTTTTTAGTCATAATTCATCAGTTCAGTCTATTCATCTCCCATTTTCATGGAAATATTATCACTTTGCTCCACATCTATCTATTGTGATTCAGGGGGCTAAAAATAACCTAGGTGGAGAGGTGGGAGATTAATAATTGATTTCCTCTACTGGGATGCTCCCTTCTACTGGAATCCCCTCTCATAACCCCATATCAGGGAGACCACAGTAATCTCCTGGGACTCAGCTCAAATCCATATCTGGGCCATGCAGGAAACAGACTCAACACACATTTATTCCCATTTCTAAGACAGTATTTTCACCCATTTTGATGTGTGGGGATGTGAAGCTGTGTTTACAACGGAAAAGTGACAATAAAAAGGATATTTCATCAGCATATTATTGACCTGGAACATGTGATAAGGTCATGACCTGTTACGTGTCTTGGTGATGCCAGAAAAATATGCAGACCTTACTGTTTCCTATTTTACAATCCCTCCCTGCAACATTATCCTTACAGTACTGATCTGCAGTGAATGAGGGTGTGATGGAGTCCTGTTAGTAGAGGTGATCTTTACGTTGTTTTGTTTTTCATATTTACTGTGGATAGAAACAATAAATCCAAGCAGTAGACAGGTGGGACATTTGGCGCTGAAGCTGCTGCTGTTCAGATTCACACCCACCAACATCTGCCAAAACCCTCCAATCCAGTCCGGAAGAGACAAACTGAGCGCTTCTTGTCTTCATAGCTGTCCATTTTGAACAGCGTTATTATCTGGCTCCCTCACACTCCACTGCCTAAAACTGTGAATGAGTTTTAGGGTTTAAAAGACTTCGTTCCATGGTGTGGTCTCGTGCCTGTGTCTGCGACTCAGATTAAGAAGCTGCAAAGACTCCGAAAAAAACAACGCATGCTAGTGACATGCTTTAAGTTTGGTCTAGATGAACGTTGGATCAGATGGATGTGCCTTTTTGCTACTATTTTATTACTAAGTTTCCATAAATACTATATGAACTTCTTCAGATTAATATTAATTTACACCTGTGTGTTGAACTGTTTGGTTTATTTACCATTTTATATCTCTCCTGGATTCTGTGCATTTGTACAGCACTTCTCACTAAAGCAATGGGTCAGGCTTTCTTTAAGTACTTTAAGTTCTTCAAGCTTAGTTCTCATGAAATTTATGTATGAAAAGCTGCACAGAACTGTTGTGTTTACCTTTTAAATTCTGTTTGGTTGTTGTTGTTTTTTGTTGTTTTTTTCAAGGCCGAATGTTGAGTTCCAGCATTATATTGCTTTATTTAATTTGTGATTTAAACATCTTACTAATCTTATTAAAGCAAAAATTGCATTCTTGATCAAGGAATAACCTTTGATCAAGGAAAAACATGTAATTTATCAGCTTCCAATAATTAATCAGTGATCAATCTTCAGCATTAGGTAATCACTGTTACTACTTCCACTCTTGGTAGAGCAGTTTGTGGAGCACCATTATTAATTCAGGGACAGTGTTCATTACGTATGTCAAATGTTTTGGGGAAAATGTGCATAAAGCACCAAAACATTGATTAATTTATTCTTTCCTCCTTCTTGAAGTGAAAACACTGAAAATAAAGTCACAGTGTGCATTCTGTGCAGCAACAACAACAACAACTAGATTTGCTGTCATGTGTGAAGGACAGTGATTCAGGTGGCGTCTACATTATCTACCAAAACCAACGATGCACAACACTTCACAACACACACAGGGCTTTGAAGTGTGTGCTTGTGTGTGTGTATTATATTTTGCACTAGTTAATAATTTAGCATTAATGATTTACTTTGTCAGGAGATTAAGACTCCTCACTAAGCGGGGCAGCTGCTGTCCCAGGGGAGCATACTTCAAACTCAACACTCAGTGCCATGAAAAACTTGGTCTCTTTTGCAGCCAAAATAACAACAGAATAGATTTTCTGATTTCTGAATTCATTTCCAACATTTTCTTTTTTTTTTTTTCGTTCAGTATTAAAAAGAATAGCAGATTAAGTCTATTCCACTGGGTAAACACAATGTTCTAATATCACTGATATGAAAAGGCTCGGTGACACACCAACTGACTGCGGGGCTAACCAGTGAACCACTGTAACTGGTGAGCTAACAGACAGTACTAGCCAGCCTGAATAGCAGCCTGAGTTTCTTTACATCAATTCATTCAGCTAACAGTCATAAAAGAGGGTGGGTAGTTCAGGCAAAAACTACTCCAGGAGGAGGTACACACAGAGGTGAAAATAGCTTGCTGCAGCAGAATGGTGCGTGTGTGTGAAAGCAGGGGGCCGGGACAAAGCAGCATACAACCTGCTGAAATGTTACCTGGGCAGAACTCTAGAAGGTGGAACAACACTAATTCAAGTCCTTGGTCCAGTGGTGTATGATGTTTCCAAGCCTGCCAGACTCTGCCAGAAAAGGGTATTCATAGAGCATGTTATCAGCTGCTGTGCAAAGGCCTTGGTAGAGGGGTCATATTGTTGGCACCATGGCCAAGTTCTGTGGGCAGTGGCAGACACCATCTGCACTGGTATCAACTACAGTAAGCAGCAACAACCAACAAAGTGCACCATCACCTTTGTTCAAGCAGGGGAACAACCCCAGACAACAGCCCAGGGTGGGCTCCTCACAACAGCAAGAGATTAGGTACAGTCCTCTGTGAAAGCAGCACAGCCTCTCATGCTAATGTTGGGGACACAGCAGCACAGATCTGCCATGGAGGATTGTGCAGCTGCAGCTCAGAGCTCTACACCGTCACTGACCTCTCCTGTGTGCCACAGAATACTCCAGACTCAGACTGGTCTGTACAGCCATATGTACACTCACAAAAATGACACATGTCACAGTCATCACCAGCTATAATGGATGAACAACACATACAGGAATACAGTAGTATCACCATAAGACAGACATGAATTTTCACTCACAGTATAAATCATTGTCAGCTTTTTTAGCAACTGATTTTATTTGTTGCTTAGTTACCATCAGATGAAATTGGACATTATATATGACAGTCTTTTGATTTAACTTTACATCACTGACTACACTGAACACCAATGTCAAATGTGTAGCATCCTAACTGACATATCAGTTCAGACTGCAGTTTCTTCAGGTATCGACTGAGGATTGGGATTAGTTCAATCAGTGCCACAGCTCAGTGTTGTTGATTTTCACTGTTAATGACCACACAGTGAGGACCAGAGGGGTGAAAAGCATCTCTGTTCACTTTGAGAGTCATGATAGGCTCTCTGGCCTCTTCCTCTACCTGACCCCATACTGAGTGTCTTCTCTGAACCACCTATGGAGGCATCGATCCACTGTGAGGAAAGAATGAACATGGAAAAGGCATAAGTTTTATCCTCCTGTCTGCATTTGTGTACCTGCAGTCTCCTCTGTGACTGATTCGATGAACAGAAGAGTTTGAAATGGATGCGTAGCTACAGAGAAGCTATGCAGATCTGTAAATGAACAGCAGCTATTTGCCGACTCAGTCAATTTCCCTTTAATTCTCCTATAAATACTCCAGAACGTGTTGATATACTTTAAAGCTTTAAACCAAGCAAAACAACTTTAAGATAAATAATGAGCTCACGACAGTAGACTCAGAGAAGAACAACAAACATGTGACAAACATAAAAAGATAAGAATAAAAGGCTGCGTATAATGCAGCTATAATGAATAAATCATGTAGTGATGCGCTTCATTTTCAGCAGCATTACTAAATCAACTTTGTCACTGTGTGTTTGTCTACAGGCAGAATACTGTATTTCAGGGGAGGATAGATTGACCCTTGATAAAGAAACTAGCATACATCCCATACAGCAGTCATTCATAATTCAGATTTCTTCAACTACAGACATAAAGATGTTGAGCTATCCAAGACTATGAAACTAACAGAGAAAAAATCATGGTGGAGCAATAGAGGTTTAAAGAGGACATGAAACAGCCTAATTTTGACAAACCTGTACCTGAGTTAAATGTTTCGTATTGTATTGTATTCACCAGCTTACAGCTGTTTCTCTTTGTAATGATTGTATGGAAAATGCTGCACCACAAGTGCCTGGCAGTCTTGCAATGTCCTGGGGTATGATTGAGGTGTGTGTAGGAAGAGACTACAAGGTCAGCCCTGACATCTCTGAAGACACCAGGAACTTTTGCTTCCTATCTTTAGGCTAATTGTCACACATGTCGACAGAATGAAGAGTGCATTTACTGATGATACTGTATCAGAAATGTTTGTGCTATAAAGTGTGAAAAGAAATAATCTGCAAAAGAATGTGAAAAAATATCAAGTCAGTCATCTAAACAGACAATGTGAAAATATAACTTACGTCACAACTTGCATGATTGAAAATTCAAGCACTGACTTCTGTGTTTTACAAATCAATTGTGTTTCTGGAGTTCTTCAGTGTAAAAGCAAAGTGATGCAGAAATTTGTGACATATTGTTCGATGTGACTGATTTACCATCTAGCAATTTGATGAGAGTCATCCAGGCAAAATGGTTTTATGGTAATCAGCTTTGACTGGAGGATTCTAAACCTAGTGGGTATGAGTCAGCAGGCCAAAATAAGAGGAGGCTTGATTGAAGTCATTCCCTGGTATAACAAAGGGAAGAGACAGCGGTGCTATGGAGGGAAAAGGCGGAGATGTTCCCACTTACACATCAAAGCGCAGGTTCTGTTTTTCTTCAAAGAAGAAATCAAGGACAAATTTCCTCACAAAGTCGGGGTTCAGCGTGTTATCGATCACCTCTGTTCGACCAAACTGGAAGAAAGACAGAGACAAGAGAGAGAGAGAGAGAGGAGGAGACGGTCAACTCTGTGCTGATCAATCTGTGCATTTAGTGAAAAGGAAATGCAACAAATAGTGTAGGAGGGTAACTCCCACTGCTGTGTTGCTTCTTTTGCAGGTTTACAAGCAAACGTATGAAATACAGAGATCCACTATAAATCAGACTTAGCCTGATTAATGAAACGCTCCAACTAAACAAGTACATAAGTCAAGTAAATGTATAATCCGATTAGTTTATTTGGAGTAAAAATGACTTTACTTCCATTTGTTAGAGAATGTAAATGATGTAGATATCTTTGGTTTCGAAGGCTACGCATTGTCAGCAAAGCCAAGGAGAGCTGCCAGGGTTGCTCAGTTTTACAATCTAGCAATTTGCAGAGTCAATTTAATCATCTCATTATCCCAAGATAACAAATGAATGGTTTTGCTGAGCCAATTAAGCCTGATCATTTGTAGAAGGATTCAGGCAGAACTGAAAAAGACAAAGCTAGAAATCAGGGAACCGGACTACTCCAGCTAGAAAGCCCCCCCCATAAAAATGTATTAATCTAATAAAATGTATTAGATTAATACATTTTATTTAAGGATTTTCAGTAGACATATCTGAAGAAGATACGGGTGAATGAAAAATTTTAAAAAGAATCTTGGTGAAACACATTAATGGCCATAACATGGTAAACTGTGACTCTAATGACACCAATTAAGTCAGTTACTGTTCTAGTTTCATACTGTGGACCAGAGAAACTTACAACAGTGTGAACAGTAAAAATTCCCTAAAGTGAATTGTTTTGTTTATTCATTCACATATTTGCTGGCAGCTTTTGGCTGGATTCATCAACTTAGTTTTGTCGACATGAAAACAGATGGTCCCAAAGATGTTTAGCATATAGCAAAATGCTAAACTGCCCATACCCAGAGGGGTTCATACAGGGGTGACTCAGACACCTATACCATTGTTTTGAAATATATCATGTTGTGTTCTATATTGCCAGCACGTTTGACACTAGGACAGTAATTTGCTAACACATCCTGTCAAACAATCTCCTGTTGATTGCGGAACAATCACACACACTCATTCCTCCACGCAGAAGACAGTTCCATCATGCTTTCTGGCAGATGACAGTGATGAGCTATCGATCTGACAAATACCTATATCCCCACCACCACCTCGGTTTCCGCTGTCCTCTGTCAGTCACACAGTAGAAGACAAGAGAATCTCATCTGTGGTAACTCTGGGGTACAGAGGTCTAAACACACAATACACACACACACACACAGCCGCTGAAATCTTCAGATTTATGAGTTTGGATTTCTCCAGGAGACAAAGTCATATTGTCAATAGCTGCCATCAAAAAGACAAGTGAATCAGACACTAAAGCATTCGATTAAAAAATGGTCACCAATTTATTAGATGTTCTCATCATAGCTTAATAATGAGTTCTGTGTTTGTTGTATATTAGAGGACAGGGACAGGTGAGACATATTAACATTATGATTGTTATAATTATCTGATTGATGGAGGCAATACAGCTATGTATTGTACAGCTCCAAATGATCCCATCTATCTCATGATGAAAGTCAGCCAATAGGATTATTAATGGTCTGCATTGCTGGTTTGTGATGACACTGATGAGCAGTAGTCACGATCTGATTGGCTGTGTGCTGGCCACACAGACGGTTCAGCATGATTGTATCACCAGAGCAATCAAGACAGACTTTACCTTTCCTGTGCCAGTTTTTACCAACACTGTCTCTAGGAAATTACATTTAACAACAACTCATTTGTTTTCCCAGTTATTTTGCAGTACAACGTTATGTTCACAGGCAACAGTTTTTGTTGTAACACACAAAAGTTTGTAACACACAAAAGCCACAGGGAGGTTGTCAAGGTGGCTGGTGGCCACACAAAGCCCAGGGCCTTGGCACCAGAGGCATGTCAGTTAAGGTTGGTCAAAGACTGCATAAAGTAAAGTAATAAAGTACACGTGTCAACTCACTACAGACTTTTTCTGTATTAAACCAGACCAC
The DNA here is from genome assembly GCA_037833715.1 of Toxotes lorentzi. NCBI lineage: Eukaryota > Metazoa > Chordata > Actinopteri > Toxotidae > Toxotes > Toxotes lorentzi. The sequence continues at coordinate 2,078,319 of JBBMJY010000018.1, read as the reverse complement.
GATATTTCCCTAACATTAACCAAGTGCTGCTGTGAGGGTCTAAACATGAAAAAAGTTTATCTGCGAGCATTTTACTGAAACGTTCAGTGTCAACATTTTGCCACTTGCCAGATTCGTTAATTAACAACATTTCCTCAACCAGCATAGTCCAGCTGGCATATGGTTCCTTTAAAATGTATTTGCTGTTGCAAATTAGTAGAATAGAAACTAATTTCTAGGCAACAGTGTTGGTAAAAATATAACAAAACTGGCACAGGAAAGGAAAACCCTGAAACAATACTGGAGAGGAACTACAGGAAGGTTTAGCTGACACCTTTTTGATGACTCTACATGGAGGAGTCATCACCTGACCTGCAACATCATCACAAAAGTCAACATCTGAAGTCTGCAGAGCAACATCTGGATAAGACCTTCATCAGCCAGCCTCCTGTTAACCATGGGGTGGAAATCTCATGATTTGGGGTCACGTGGCAGCCAGTGGCACAGGAAACACTGCACAGATAGAGGGAAGAATGGATTCCACTAAATATCAATAAATCCTGGATGTAAATGTCCTACATATAATTTTACATGTAAATTGACTGTATTATATTTTTTTCATTTTTATATGTCATATTTTTTGTGGTCTGTTTGTGTGCATAAAAGAGCAAATAATATGTTTTTGACTTTTGAACTGTACCATAAGAATATTTTGAGTGATCATCAGGAAAGGTTTGTAAAGTTTTATAGGCACCAGTAATTTCTCTTGGATTTTGGAACATTTATATTTTCTTAAATAAACGAAATGATTTGTCAGACTTACAGCTGAGTTTGTGCTGAAAACAGGATTCCATACATGTGAGGTGAAGACAGTTTAAAATGAACTTAACAAAGACAAAAATGACTGGATAGAAAGTCAGAAAAAAAATTAGGTAACTTGATCCTGAACGCCAGAGTCGTCTTGATTCAGCCACCTTTTAAGCTGAGACAGTCACTGCCAAATTGAAAAGTATAGTTCATACAAAATCAGAAGAGAAAGTGATGAGTGTTTCTGCTCTTTGAAAGTGAAGGAAAGATAAATGCAATTGTTATGCGTCTGCCTGAGAAGCTTTTAATGTCAACTGCTCTTGTAATCCGGATAAGCCATTTTTTAATACTATGCAGATTTGACATATACCTGCCAGGTGCAAAGAGGATCAAACAGCCAATCCACTAACACACACACACACACACACACACACACACACACACACACACACAGTGCAGTACAGACACAGAGAAAGCGTCCTAGCCCCTACAGTGTAGCAGTTCTGGGGCGAGTGGGGCGGGTTGCTGTCATGGACAGAAACTTAAAGACTTCCTGCCACCGCTGTTCTGCCAGCAGCTGCCAAAACACCCAGCAGTGGCACCCGCCGCCCCACTGATCCTTACAGCACAGCCTTTTGTTTCATATTTACTTGTTAACTGTGTCTCTCTGGCTTCACAGTGGAACAGCCCTGACACGTCTCGAGGTACAGGATAGAGAGAGGCTCATTGTATTCTCATTGGATTTAAGAGCCTGGAGGAGGAGGAGTAGTAATTAATGAATGAGTTTGACCTGTGCTACCCCTCTGCCCTCTGCAAGACTTAAGCCCCATTTGGCTTGGATTTATTTCTCCAGTAAAGGTGGGCTGATAATAATTATAACTCAATCACTGACTATTTTTTGGTGAACTGACTCCTGGTTTAACTTAAATCCTGTCCAGATCGTTGTCCTTTTTTTTAAGATGAATTTCGGAGTTTTTTTCTGCATGAAGTGCTGGTTGTTCACCTGTCCTTTTTTTGTTTAAATTTGACTCCATGTGTGACAATGGAGTCACGCATCTGGTGGCGCACATGCCACATATCAAGCGTGAGTCTTTCAGCAGCAGCCAGTCCCAGATCTTAAATGCCAAATCTTAAAAGACAAAATTAAAAAGTTCACTGAATTAGCTATTAACAGTTCCTGCAATATCTTTGCGTGCCCTTCAACTCTCCCTCTCATCTATGTTTTTTACAGACCATATACTGTAGTGTCCAGATGGTTAATATGTTCTCTGAAACAATGAGTTCAGCTACAGAAGAGCACAGTGAATTTTTCATTCCCCACCTCCCTCTGTGATGTTACTGTCCCCCAACTCGGCCTTCAGTCCATTAAACGTGAACCAATTCATCTGCCAAATGAAAGTCCTTATTTATTGCACTTGGTCTTCGCTCACTTATTGTCTGTATTTAACTTCTGACTTCAAACTTCCAGGGCATCACTGTAGCTTAAGGGAAAGCTGCTGACTGTGAGCCGTAATGTCCAGCATGTGACAGCTTCTTAGTCTATAATAAAGACAGCAGAGAAAAAAGAAGTTTAATTGTTTTCTCACAGCCTATGTTTGATGGTGTACCAGTGTGGTTTAATTACTTGACTGGCTGTACATGACTGTTGTGGATACTTTGCATACTGATGGTATACTGCAACAGCTTATATGAAATTGCAGTATATGGTGTGTAAAAAAAAACTGAATGTGTTGAATGTGCATCAACTGGCCTTCACCTATGACCATGTGAAATGTTCACATTTTCCATTTCAAAAGGAAAATGAGAGAAGCTAGAGTGAAGAGGAGAAGGGCGACCATCTGTTTTTCATGCTTACTTACAGTTTCCCGACACAGGTTCATGGGTGACTGAAGCATGTCCCAGCAATTTAGTTCCCAGTCCCACTCATGTGCATGCCTTTGGACTTTGAGATCAAACTGGAGCACCCAAAGGAAATCCAGAGCCAGGATTCATTACCAGCACCTTCTTGCTGTGCAGCAACAGTGCAAATCACTGAACTGGACTGTTTGTTTCTACCTCCAGGCCACAAAATGTGTGTTATAAATGAAGCTATGCTGAAGATAGGGTCCTCCTCTGAGTCCAGTATGTGTGCATGCAGTCACTTTTAATCTATGAAAGACAAGTGGAACTCTTTAAAGCATAAGGGAGATGTACAGTTAGCACAAATCCCATCAGTGTAGCAGAAGGGCTTTAATTAAGGGCAGCCCAGGCACAGGCGAAAGAGTAAAGTCGACTTTGCTGGATGTAGGAACAGCAAAACCCCTGAGGGATCATTCAGTAAAGAGGGATATCGGATCTGCAGGAGGATTTTCTCAGCTACTATTCTCCTTTGTCTGCTTTAAGAACAGCACTGCACAGGGGGGATTTGGATAAGTTAGAATAAAATATAGACAGCAGCTTGTTGCATGAAATCATAATAATGAAGGAGTCCACCACCTAACTGGTTCCCTCAGGTGATGAGCGGTTTGGGACCAGACAGTGGCAAACATACACAACATGCTTCATTTTTTCATGCTGAGTGAGAGTTTGCATTGAGTTAAAGAAGCTAGTGAAGCAGAGGCTAGCCTCGGGCATGACATTCTGACTTTTGCTCCCCATACAACTATCTGCAGGCAACTGACTGTTATTTTCTTTTTATTTGGCTGTTATTTTGTTCTAATCCCTGTTTGGGTCTGTGGCATACAGACTGGCAACAAGAAAGGCACAGGTTAAATTTAAGATGGCCTGAGAAGAGGACTAACCAATGTGTTTGGCAAACGTAACATCTCAGGTAACAAGTCTGGCTGGCTGTGCTCATTTATGGTAGTTAAGATATGATTGGTCTTGTTTTAGTTTGAGCCAACCACAAAGCATTGTGACTGGATCAAACAACTGAGATGTGTTAATAATCTTTAAGCTTTAGAGAGAAAATACAAACCACAATAAAACCAGAAAACAGCTAAATGCTCCTCAGTCTGTTAGATGGTCGATGAGTCCAAACAGGCTTTGGCTACCATTAGCTGCAGGAAATCAACACTGGAGTAATGGCGACTGATAAGCAAAGAACAAAGTACCTGCATGTAATGAGCTCTGTGCAAAGAAGCACAAAAACAAAATCATATTTTCAAAAGAAATATTTACTATGTAAAGGAACTGCTTCAATAAGGTAGAATATTATAACATTTCAATATAAAAACTCTGGTAACTGACATTTCTGCCAACATTTCCTTGGTGTACAGAGTCCACATATTCATTTCATATAAGTGTTGTGTCATTTTTCTTACATTATCTAATTTCCTAAATATTCTTCCAAAGAGAGCTATTACCTGTTACAACTGCAGACGGAGCAAAAGTTCAAATAAGGCAGCACCAACGCTCCATCATCAAACTCCAAATCTCATTGCAAAAGATCCACTGACTCTGAACCAAATGTGTGATGATACTAACTATGTTCAGGGAAGTTAATCACACCACAAGCATTAAGGTCAAACCCAAGACATAACCCTATAAGCACTGTGAGGCAGAGGGCCAGATCAAACATTCACACACTATTCTGACTGAGGACTCCATAACTAAGCAAAACAAATGTAAGAATGGCAGTGACTGAAAGTCTAACTATGACTGACATATCTGACAGGCTAAACAGCACTAGTGGTGTAGTAATGCTGATAGAGTCAGTCAGACACGACAGGAGCAGAGATTGCAGCCATTTTCTCTACAGTCTGTGTGTAATGACATCGACCTGGGTGAATTTAAATCATTTGATTATTATATAATTATCAGAGCTCATCATTACATCATATTAGCCACCAGGATATTCATCAGTATTTCTTCAGGTATTCTCTGAACTGATCTCAGCTGGTATCACTAGATATAACAGATTCATCATGATCAGGGACCTGAATGTTCATATTGATCAAAAAGAATGAATCCAAACTTGTGCATGTACTGGACAGCTTAAAAGCTTAAAAGGCTCACAGGTCATTGTCATATATACAAATAAGCCATAACTACCCATAACAAAGCAATATGTGTGGCAAGAAAGGATTATGTTCCCAAGAAGAAACAGAGAAAACTGGAAACTCCAGAATATTACTCTCCATTATTGACCAACACTGCTCCCATCCCTCCACAGCTATCTGCATCAAAACGACCCCAGATGGCCTCAGCAAACCCTCTAAACAGATGTATTGACTATGTTGATTCTGGGCTGGGTCCTGTCCTCTTCTCCGTCTACACCAAGACGCTTGGAAGTGTCTACAATTGCTTGGCGTCTCCAGCCACTGCTATGCCAGTGAAGCCCAGTTATTCTTGTTATTCACCCTCCTGTCAGTCAGGTGAACGCCTGCATCTCTGCTCGCCTGGTTGACATCTCGGAGTGGATGTGAGGGCATCACCTAAAGCTCAGCCTGGACAAGACTGAGCTTCTGTTCCTGCAAGGGAAATGGTGTCTTCATCAAACCTGTCCATCACCACTGACAGCCCCATGGTGGAACCAGTTTGTATGATGGTGACCCTGGGAGTGACCCTGGATGACAAACTGTTCTTGGCAAAAATCGCAGCAGTAGCCTGCTTCCAAATGTGACTGCAAAATGAATGTAATGTAATATACAAATGTAATACGATCCTTATGAACTGATTAAATCCCTACAGCCCTGTAAGAAGCAGCAGGAAAGATGTTTTACATCAATAATCTCTGATTTAAAAGAAGGGCTGAGAAAAGGATACCCCCACTGCACACAGTGCTCTAATGTAGGTACCTGGATCACAGTATGAGCAACCAACATCAGCATGCTGCCAAAATAAAATAAAAAAACACAAAGATACTGAGTGCTCTTGGATATGTCTCTATTGTCCCTGCACGTTGCTGAAATTGCATCATGCTTGATTGAACGTGACGCAACTCAGTAGTAGACTAGCATCTAATGATTTCAGAGGACTCATTCTCTGTGGCTGATGAGTAAAGTGAAACTTAGGGGGTTTACAGGCACAAGACAGTCCATTAGATTAAATGTGTGTGTCTGTGCATGTGCTTCCCAGCAGCATCGCAGTGCAAGCAGGAAAACCGCCTGAAAGCACTGAGGCAATCAGGCCAGCTTTTCTCTCTATTTGAGTGTGCTGCATCTGTAATGAACTGTCTACAAGTGGAGGAGACACTAGACGGAGAGAAAGGAGGACAGAGAGACAGACAGAGGGAGAATGAGTTTGTCCCGATGGATGAGAGATCCAGAAATTCATGTAACACCCACAATGTGGACTGAAAATGTAGGTAGGATCATTATTATTGTTATTCCAAAGAAGTTGTCAAAAAAGTAGGTTAGCATGGCTGTGTGTGCCTCCTGAGGGAACATGTTAGGCTGGCAGTCAGACACTGCCAGAAACCAGCTAATGAAGGAACTGAACTCACTTAACTCAATAACATGGTACAGAAAAATATTACTTTTCCAGGGATGGACCAAGACTTTTGGGGGCCCTGAGCAGGATCTGCCAACACTTCCCACTCCAAATGTATAAAACAACAGTTATTAATAATACTATTAATAACATTTAGAATGAAAAAAAAAAAAGTTAACATTTTACACTGGCAACAGAGTGTTACAAAAACCATGTTAATATGTGTTAAACACAAAGCGTATTTTGTGTACAGATGGACAGAAAGTCAGTCCAAAGACACAAGTGGATGCAAATTTTCAAAAGCAGTGGCTGAGTTCTCACACAAACATGGTCAGTGCATGTCCATCATTGTTTGTGTGCAACAAAACACGGACCTGTCTCCGTAGTGCTACTAATGGTCAAAAACTAACCAGGGTACCTTTAACCATTGCAGTGAACATATGAAATTACATTGCTGATGAGACTGGAGTTGAAACAATGAGCTAAAAGAAACTAAAACGCACTATAGCAACTCGATGGCACATTTTAAACACTAAAATAATCACAGGTTTGAAAATGTATCCAGTTTAGCATCATCATCACTATTCCGGGTTCATTTTTTACGCTTACTTACATATTTTTTGTGTTATTGTTGGCTTATTTACCCAAACTAAAATACAGTTATTTCAACCCAGTCGACAACAAAATGTTCAACGATTAACAAACAGTGATATGTATGTTTACAAACAGTAGATTATAGTCATCTAGTTATTGCACTGGTGCAGAGGTGATTGTCTGTAGGTTCACCAATACAAGTTAGGTCGGGTCATTAGTTCTGTTCAGATCAAATGATTTATTGGTGGAACTTAAAACAAACCCAAGTTTACATTTTCAGTTTATCTGGGGGCCCCTGGTGGCTATGAGGCCCTAAACAGCTGCTTAATTTGTTTTTGCTCTGTGCTTCTCCTGTTGGCATGTAGCATTACTATCTCCACTGCACTAATTATACACAATCTAAAACCAATCTGACACTGCATTTCTAACCCTTGATTTTCTTTTCTAATCATCTGAGGTGGACACACACTAAACACAACAAACAAAAGAGTCAACACTGTCCACCCTGCTGGTCAGTCACAGGACAAGAAACTGAAGACTCTGACTGGTCCTATTTTTTTAGAGGGCGAAAAGTTTGAAATTGTCAGTTTTGGAGATGTAACAGAAATTCTAAGTGAGTATGCAAGTAAAAGTATTTATAAACTGAGAAAAGGAGTTTTTTCTTTTTTTTTTTTCTTTTTTTTTTCAATGCAGGGTGGGGGGTTGGGGTGTAACAAGACCATCACAGACAGGGACAGTTGGAGTAGGCGATTGGTTTTATATAATAATATGGAAAATGAGCTGTCTCCCTGTCTCTCACACACACACGAACAAGAAGTAAGTTTTTCTGTGCAGTTTTGTCCCTGTCACCCATCCAAAATCTAGATAGTTTGTTTCTGGCAGAGCTGTAATTTTTTTTCTCTCTCCCCCTTAGTGTGAGAATTAGATTTCTGCTAATTACATCAAAAAGTAGCTCGAGCCTAATCTGCCAGTGTGTTCAGACATCCCACACAATACAAGATGGTGACAATACACATGTCGCAAGCAGGCCTCTTGTTTCCTTTTGCCTGCAGACAGAAAGATATGGACTACCATTCGCATAGACTGGCAGAGTATGAAGTGGGCAGCTGAGTGGGACCTGGAAGCATAAGGAAGATCTCCAACTGTGGCTGCACTCCAACCTGGCAACCCAGGCCCAAAGAAGCTCCTCTGCTCTTCAATCAGTTTGGTTTTATAAAAATAAAGAGCAGCACAACATGCATTTATAGCCAAACCATGTGCTTCAATTGCTGCTGTAATCAATAGCAGAGAGAGTCAGTGTGGAAAATAAAGTTTAGGATGCTCCCAGACAAACTGATATCTTCTCACAGAAGCAAGAGGCATTTCATGATATTTTCCAATTGTGATGTTTTTGCTCTGATGGAGGATTGAGAATTTATCCTGCACAGTTTCTAAATCTGTGTTAGGATTACTGTTCTATCGCTCCCAGCAACCTAACATTTTCCCACCAACTCGCTCTGAAGTTTAAAAAAGTACATTCCCACCAAGAGGAGAAGAAATCCGTTTTAGCCAGTCACTGTCAGTCAGTCTGTAAATTCTAATCCCTTGGATGCAGACCAGAAAACTAAAAGTCAGACAGTGATAATAGATGATATAATAGATGAGGATCTAATAAAAAAAAAAAAGAGCAACAAAAGTTGTGACTGGAGAGGGAGGATTAAGGAGGCTTTAAAGACCAGGTATTAAATTCTTATCATATACTGTATAAGACAACACACGTCTATATGTACAGAGCTGTTTATCAAAGACATTAATCATTTTCAGCTGATTTTATTTTGACAGGGCTGTCTGCTGTAAGCACGTGAGCTATTTACTGGCATTAATCACCAAACCAGTGACTGAAACTGTGGCCAGTTGTTCAGACTGTTTCATGTTCAGACTTATTCAGTCTCATTATAAAGCAGTTTCCTAAGTAGACATTTACACACCACTAAATAAAATCAGATTCCACCACACAAATTAGATTTTACAGAGATAGGTTTTGGCTAAATATTTACATTTTTATTTGGAGTATTTCCAACTACTTTCAATAGAAATTAGCGTAAGAAAACACGAATATTTGTCAAATTCTAGGTGCTCATCACGTAAATACTTACATACATACAAAAAACATCCACTTTTTTTTTTTTTTTTTTACAAATCCTTGACCTTTAGTACAATGTGGAATATCAATAGCTTGGAACTAACTAGTTTGTAATGTAATGGTTACTAAGACTAGGAAGGACGTAGGACTTAGAAATGGCTCTGGTTCTACTCAGTCTTGGAGTAGATTTATTGGCTAAAAATAAAAACTTTGTTGAATGGAGCATATTGTTCAATCAACATGATCTCTTTGTTTCATGCTTCACAGTCACTGGCTGCTTGGCTGTCAGCTGATTGGTAACATGACCCTAAACAGAATAAGCAGACATGTATGAATGGATGGATAGATGGTTATTTACATTACCTTTTTTACACAACACTGATATTTTTGTTTGTTTGTTTGTTTGTTTGTTTGTTTGTTTTAGTACTTATCTTTCCAGGAACTGACTGCCCTTTCTTTCTACTCAAAGAAAATTGGTTTTCAAAGTTGTTCCTTGTTGATCTTACAATAAAGAACTATGGCCTTGAAATAATTGAAAAGAACTTTTTGATGCTCCATCAAAAGCACTTTTGTAACACCAAAATAAAACACTTAGTGAACAAAAGAGAGCCCACAGATGTGTCCTTGATGACCCTCTACTAAAATATCAACATATCTGTCAACCTGTCAGGATGGAAAAGCTTCTGTAACAAAAAAAAACACTATTCACTGATACCAAGGATATGACTGGTTTTCCATATCAAAGCCACAGTATTCAGTTCTGTGTGCAATAAAATAAAGTGCATCATGTTTACTTGTCAAAAGGCAGATTTCTAAAACCATAAATTCAACCCAACAAAGGCAAATCTAAGTCATTCTCTGTCTTTCTCCCTGCTGCATCTCTTTTAACCTGCTGCATGAATTCTAAATGTAGCTGCAGCCTCATCAGTCCATACGTTCGCATCACATAGCTGTGATTACAGTGACAAGCAGCAGAACCATTTACCTACAAACTGATCCATACTGCTCTGTGAGTGCATCGACCACAGTGCTGTGTGTGTGTGTGTGTGTGTGTGTCCCTAAGTGTGTGTGAGTGTGTGAGTGTATGCTGCTCTGCTGAAAGCGTGCTCTCCCTGTGAGACTGATTGAGGCTCACTGAGATCTGTGTGTCTGTGTGTGAATCCCCACTGAGGTGAGACTGATTTTCTTTGATGACACAAAGCACAAATTACTGCGAGACAGAGTGAGAGACACCAAGGCAGAGAGAAGAGAGAGACACAGAGAGACAGTTCTATATGTTTGCACAGCCACAGTGTTCCAAGGCCGACCTCCCAAGGTGTCTCTGATGGTTTTTCAATTTATGAATTCCTGTATATTGGCCGCTCCGGCTTCACAGAAGGACCTGGTTTTTATTACTTTCTGTTTGCCTTAAAAGACTCTGATCAGTCTGCCATCACAGGACATTTGGCTCCATGTCTGCTCAGACTCTCTTAAGCTCTGGCCTTACTGCAGGAAAGCACAGGTCTCTTTTTATCATGTCGCTTTGGGTTTGTTTTCACAAACGTGCTGAGAATGACAAATGTATTTTAAAGGATTTCTATTACTTTCAACTTCAGCCTTGATTTCTACGATTTTTTTTTGTCCATTTGTTCATTGACTGTGTTAAACATTTAGTCATCTCATCTCATTTCTTTTGTCAATCCATGAAGTAAATGAAAGAGCCCTTTACAAAACCACCACCATTAAAACCCCTACGATTTAAAATCCTACACACTGGTGTGCAGGATTTAGTGGCATCTACCTGTGAGGCTGCAAACTGCAACCAGCTGAATACCCCTCCCCTAACCCCTCCATTTTATAAGTGTGGCCTTCAGGTAACGTAAAAATGCAAAAGGACCTTTCTAGACCCAGTGTCTGGTTTGTCTGTTCTGGGCTGCGATAGAAATGTGGTGTGCTCCAAGAGGACCCGCTCCCTATGTAGACATGAAGGGTTCATTCTAAGCCAATGAAAACACAACCATTCTTAGTTTCAGGTCATTATACACTAATGAAAACATAATTATGAATATTATATTACACTTTGTCAATCAGTCCCCCTAAATCTTACACACTGCTCCTTTATTTGACTTCAAAACACATCTCTCACCTTCAAAGGCACAGTTGAGTGTATTACTGCTTAATGGCAGTTGGCAGATATTTCTGCAGCCTAAAAAATATTCCCTCATATCCTGATAAGAAAAAAAAAACAGGGAGGTTGATTTGGTTTTCTTACAGAGCGGTGTATGTTCATACAACATCTAATATCACCTACTGTAAATGCAGCATTGTGTTATGACACAGTGTCAGCAAAGGATTATGAGACATCTAAATTATGGTTATATTATAGGTTGTCAGCTTTAAATCATTTCAGCTGAAGCTCATCTACCACAAAACAATACAAGAGTACACTAAAGCTATCCAATGTCCACAGAGTGGACTTTATGCTGAAGGGAATCAATTGACAGAATGTTAAATCTAAATCTCCCACACAGTTTTTTTTCCAGTACTGATGTAAACCCATTCAGATAGTATCAATTAGTTTATTTCAAATTAAAAAATGTATAACTGTCCAAATACTTTTCTATACTTTTTTTTACCGTTCTCTAAAGAGGACACTGAACACAGCTGTGTTTATAAGCAACAATTCCTCCAACCTGAATGGACACATAGGAAGAAGAATGAAATAACTATGGTAGCAGCGGTACCAGACTTTCGTTGTCATGGTTACAACAATAAACACGTGGTTAAGCTTACGGAAGGGTTTGATACACTTAAATCCTTCTTCAGCCAACTGTCAGGTCCACCTCACTTTTTGGGAGTTGCCAACTGATCTTTGACTAAAACCCATCAGACTTTCTGATGAACTCATTTTAATCTTTAATAACTGAAGAGTCAGTGTGAAAACAGAGCTACAGTTTCATCTGGATTTAGAATTTAAATGTCTTTCACTCACCTCTCTCCACTCCTTGGTCCCCAGGCCTTGAACATACAGCACCACCACTGGAAAGAGAAACATCCATCATATTAGGCATTTGCATAAACAGCATAAACATTTATAAAATGTACATATATATATATATTTAAGAGAGATATGAATGAAGAAAACAAAAGTTTTCAAAACCCCAACAGAGGAACTACAGGAAGGTTTAGCTGACACTGTGACCTACAACCTCATCACAAAAGTCAACATCTGAAGTCTACAGAGCAACATAAGACAGAGGCACTGTGGCAACATGTTCTATGGATGAATCTCTGGCCAAAATCACCAAGGGTGTGTTTGGAAAAAAAAAAGCATTTGACATAAAGAACACTCGGCCACCTCCATGAGGGAGGGAATATCATGGCCTGGGGTCATGTGGCAGCCAGGAGCTGCAGGAGTTTTTCTTACAGAAACAGAAACTCGGGAAATTCAAACTTCGTCAGTAGATTAGCAGGATTACCACGTTAAGATGGAGACAGGTTATAATTATAAAGCATTTAGCTCACACACACACACACACACACACAGTCCAGGAGCTTTCAGCCTGGTGCTGTTGTGCTTCAGCTGACAGGTTAGTTGGCTGTCCAAACACTCAGGAACTCCTCAGGCCATCTCAAGGTTAAAAGCAGTGCAGCACTTCCATTAAAGCTGCTACTCTTCCTCCTCCTGTTGTCACCCTCCTACTGCTCCCAGACTAAACTGAGTTGTTTTTTTGTTTGTTTGTTTTTCGTGAGTATTGTGAGAATCCTGTGCAGTCTGCAAACTGTGAATCTATTTTTGGTTTCAGATATGTCTGGAAAAAGATTAACCAGTCACACTGAGATCGATGGATTGCAAATTACAGAACCACCCATTCTCCTCTCCTCACTTCTTCCTCTTCTTTTTCTGTCCTCTCCTTTCCAACTTCTACTCCTCTCCTTTCATTTAATCTGACTCCTGCCCATGCCTCACTTCTTTTCAATTCCTCTATAATTCTCTCCTTTTGTCTTTTTAGATTCCTCTCCTCTCCTCCCTCTCTTTTTTCCTCTCCCTCCACCCCTCCTCTCCTCTGCTCCTGTCTCCTCTCCCTCCTCTCCTTCACAGCAGTGCATGATAATGGCATGAAGTGAAGAGAAAGCATCATGCTTCTGCTTGAGAGGGACAAGAGGCCATGATGAGCAGCAGATATCCTGATTCCCTCTGCTCTCCTCTTCAAAGAGGAAAGAAAAACAGGGTCAAACTAAATTAATAAATACCAAAACAGAGAGAAAGAGTTAAGGGACAGGTGGCTAACTGACTCCATTTGGTAGAAAGGGAGAAAGTGATGCAAAGTGAGTGTATATAAGTGTGTGTGTGTGTGTGTGTGTGTGTGTGTGTGTGTGTGTGTGTGTGTGTGTGTGTGTGTGTGTGTGTGT
>JBBMJY010000018.1:2013138-2060588 GCA_037833715.1 Toxotes lorentzi | reverse complement strand
TGTGTGTGTGTGTGTGTGTGTGTGTGTGTGTGTGTGTGTGTGTGTGTGTGTGTGTGTGTGTGTGTGTGTGTGATTGTTTTTAACTGTGCTTCCTAACAGTAGGTAAACCCAGAACCATATTCTGTCCAAAATCTGCATCTATATTTCTCTCTGATCCTTCACTATCCTTCATCAGTCCATTTTCACACACTATCTGATTTTCTTATTTTGCAGCTGATTATTGATTATGGATGGTTCTACATTATGTGCCACATTATTATCTGGGGATGGGTCACTGACAAGGTTCTTTTAACACTAAAATATAAAAATGACATTCAAAGATGATGGTAATCCTAAAACCGAGTAGGAGGTAGGACATAAACCAGATAACTGTCAGAATCTTTAACAGCTACTAAAACGAAGATCATGGTTCATGAATGAACAACAGCACATTATAAAACACCCTTAATCCTCACTGACATCCACAGTAGAAAAGCTCCTTCCTGCCTGTCTGTCACTGCTTAATTCTATAAAACTCTCTGAAATGATTAATGAGATCCATGTTCAGAACAGTTTATCCCAGATCACATTTACATCTTTGTTCTTGCAGATGAAGCAACATTTTACAAAATCAGACAAGAAGAGGAAAGTTTGTTTCTAATGTGGAGTCTGTGAAACAGATCCACATCTACAGACCGGCATTAGATAGTTCAGCGTCTACCACAAAGACGTACTTGTGAGAATATATTTTAAATGGGGCTGTGAGGACACAGATTAACACAGCTTGTATCAGTTGTCTGAAGTGTGACGTCTTGTGAGATGTTACATCAAATAAAGCTGGAAATCAAAGTATAGATTTTTCTTGTGGGAGTGTTACATCCATTGAGGCAGTGGTTCTAACTGTATTACGGTCCCTAGGGGGGACCCTTATCCTAATTATACTTATCCTAATTAAGGAGTGTTCAGCCAATCAGAGCAGACAGACACAAACTCAGATGTCTGATTTAGTATGTTTCAGCCAGTTTTGACTAACCCTCAGGAAAACCCTCAGGAGACCTGTGCTTATTAGATTAATTGCACATCAGCTGTGTAATACTTGATGCACAAGGAAAGCATAATCTAAACCAAAACAAAAGGGGCCTTAAAGTGACACAAACAAACATTATTATATAATCCTGAGGTCTGTTTTTGTAAAGGGGAGTCATTCCTTGTCCACAGAGGATGTGTCCCACAGACTTTGGTGATCTCCTGACGTTTCATCTAGCTGCAGCAACAGGTTCACATTTTTGGTTTTTAGTAAAGCGTCTCATCAACTATTGAAAAGAAATTCATGTTTCTCTAACGCATCATCAGGTAAAAATTTTAATTTGTATCATACATCGGTTTATGACCAAATACCAGAAAACCAATGGCACTCCCATCAGCCTCAGCTGTACTTTAGCATATTAAATTATATGTTCACTGGTGAATATGGTAAACATCTAACCATCAGCATGTTGGTATTGTCATTCTGAGGATGTTAGCATGCTGATGTTAGCATTTAGCTCAAAGCAACACTGAGCCTATGTACGTCCTCCCAAAGCTGGTGTCATGGCTGTGCTCTTAGTCTTGTGACCAGATGATTACAGCATGAATATAACTCCAACGTCACGTGTTTGATTACAACGTGTCATATCTTTCTCTCCCCTTGGTTTCTTGTCTGCCCTCTCACTATTAACTGCTCAGTAAAGGTAAAACAAGTATTTTGAAATGAAATTTCATATGCAAATGTAACTGAAAACAGTAAAAGCACAAATTAACAGACGTGTTCACTGTTTGACCAGTGGCTGACCAAAATATGGGACATTATCGGTATCCTGTCCATTGCCCACGTTGTTTAAATGGCAAATGTACTTGCACCCATCTGAGCACCCATGGGTGTGTTTGTCTATAAAGGAGCTGTGGTCAGGCACATGGTTAGTGCGTTGCTATCTTGAGGAAGCAGAAAGTGACTGATTAGAACAACACAATCCTTGACTGAAGTCAATGGCCCAGTATTTCACTGTTATTTTAAGGATGCATTGTCAGGATTGTAAAATGCGACTATACAGGTGGGTGCATGTGTAGGCTCTGCTTGTTTTACACACGGGGACATGGAGCGGCTCACAAACATGCAAAAGATTATTACTGCCTGGCAAATCTGCCATTATGAGCCAATCTGCCAAGCTGCAAGTGCACGTGACTTTTAAAGGGAAATGGTGTTGAGAACTTTATTCTGCTGTTAAACTAGCAAAAGCAGATTTAGACACAACCTAAATGCACTTGCTCCGTGAGCTTTAGACTGTGTGTGTAGATTGATGAAATACAGCCCAAAGTGTTAGAAGTGTCACTTTAAGGTCTTCATCCACTGAAGGAACCTCAGAAAGTGTCTCATCTCACATTTTCTGTACTTATAGAGGATTCTTGTACCATAAACCAACCGTGTTACACAATAGCATAAAGTACACAGAGCACCTCTGCCTATGGGGGATTTAAACATTTTGTTGTGTTAAGCACAAAAGCAACACAAGCTCACACGGGTTTTGTCAGGTTGTAGTGTACGACTAATGTTCAAAGAGAATTTCTTCTTTTTTGGTGATCGCACTGTTTGTGCTTTGACACTGAGATCTGAGGCTCCTTCATCTGTGCTACAGAGAAGCACAGTCACTGTGGAAAACATGATCCAACAGCACTCACACACACTGTCAAACACGTGAACAACGACCACATGGGCCTTCATGAACACACTGATGACAAACACGCACATAAACTTCAAGCAAAAGGTACAGTGCTGTACAAAATAATAGAAATGAAAATAAAAACCTTACAGCCTGGTTTTCATCAATCAGCAATTAGTCTTTTGGTCATGTACTTTGTTGTAAATTTCTGTCTCGTAATCATTTTGAAGCTACAGCTGTCATCTTTGTTGTCTCCAGTTACCATGGTTACAGGTGCTGTTCTTTCAGTGCAGGATTAATGGTAAAGGTACTGTTTACCTTAGAGGAGAAGCTAAAACATTGGATTAGATCAAGTTCGGAGCAGGGGATATTTTTGGCAGCAGAGCTACAGTGTGCGGTCCCATAGAAACACTTTACATTTAAACTGTAGTTCATTTTCATTTAGTTTTCATATATTGAGAAAAAATGCAATATATTTAGTCATGTTCTCATTTCATCATCATCCTCCTCCTCAAACTGAACAACAAACAGCCCAGTAATGAAAAGTACAATATAATGCAATTACATAAAATTATGTTCATATGTATTAAATTGATTACAATACACTATAACACTGGTGTGGTCCAAAGGTACAGCTAACTCCTGTATTATCACAGCAGAGGAAGAAGCAAATCTCTGGCTCTCCCTGTCTCGCCAGTTAAGCCGAAATCTTTTCTGAAAGCCAAGTGATTTATTTTCTGTCATTCACTGTTAATTGCAAATCATGTTTTCTTTCTCTGAATCACTTCTTCCCTGCTATTCTCCTCCCCTTGTTTTCTTCCTCTCCCTCGCTCTCCCTCTAGTTTCATCTTCCAAACAGCTTAAAGTGCAGCACTGTTCACTGCTGCTCCTAAAGGTTACTGTTTTTCATACTGTGCATGTGTGTGTGTGTGCATGTGTGTGGCCAGTATTCATTAACTGTCAATCAGGCTCCAGTGATTAGTTGCCCTAATTGGGAAGAAACTTGATTGAAAGTCTTTTCCAGCTCTACCTTGGGACGTTGTGCTGTGTCTGTCAAAGCTCTGGGAGACGCTCACTGTGTTACTGCTCACTGACGCTTGGCGAGCGCTGATAAGGTGCATGAAGGAGTGATTTAATAATGCAGGCATGAAGCTGAATGAACACATCCAGCTGGACTAACGTGTTGTGCAGAGTAAAAAGGTATCGAGGATGTGAAATCAGAGCTGAATTTACAGACATGAACACTGAATTTGATTAAAAGGATGAATGTGAATGTGGCAGCAGTTACCTGGATCTGACTTCGAGAAGGTGTCCATGTCTAACAGGTTTCTGCAACAAAAGGAGAGACTGTTAGAGACTGAGACAGATAGTTAGAACAAGGTTTTGTTTTTTGAGGCTGAGGTCCTAGACTTCGACCATATTTAATAAACCGTTTCCATCACTCTGATGTCACTGCAGTAACACTGGATTGTCACAGTGTAGTTATCACACGCTAGATTTTGAGTGACTGAGTTATGGACTAACTTCATGACAACAGCAATGAAGTCATGAAAAGTCATTGCCATGTCCACAGCTGTATCACCAGAGCACATTATAAAACATTATATAAACAAAGTGGATTTTATGTATGCATGCGTTTAAGGTGGACAAGTGACAAAATTAAGTATACTCAAAAAGTCAGTACTTACTAAAAAAACAATACATTTTTCAGTGCGCTGTTAATTAAACAGAATTAATCAGGACACAGCACATGTGATCCTTGACTCTGGTGCTTCATGGTAACATATTGGCACGTTTCACCATATGGAGTTACAGTGTACAAACATAAATGCTATCTCTGGGGTGACCAGATGCCACAGGACACAGGAGACAGTCTGACCTGAATCACCAAAACACTAAATAAAGTCCACTTTTCCATCTTGATTTATTTATACACATTGCAGTGCAGTCTGTAAAACTATTAGGACAGCTGGCTCTGTGGTCCAGCACAGAGGACGGCAAATTCACGATGATTATGAGATTAAAGTGCTGACTTTCAGCTTTAATTCGAGGAATTACACACAAGGAAGATGAGCTGTGTAGAAACCAGAGAGCCCAAAAGCCCAATGCTTACTGCATGTCACTTATTTTAAATTATTTTGATGAACTCTGTCAGGCAATGTTTGCAGCATTAAAGGTGGGTCCTGCATTATTACATGATCTTGTTACCATGTTAACATACAGTGTATTGTTGTCACAGGGCACATATTCCTATTTGTGTTTAATGTAATTACTCCAAAGTAAATGATACACAGGAAGCAGGGTACAAACACAGTGCACACAGGGCGATTATTAGGGGCCCAGGAGCCACAGATCCTCAAACTGTCCCGAGGTAAAAAGGGCCCTAGGTCCTACACTGTTTCTTTGGCAAATGGCCAGGCTATCAGTATGGTAGGGCCCCTATAGAAAATAACTTTTTAATCATGGTGTTCTCCACCTCCACTACTTGGTAAAGGGAAAAGGAAAAGGGAAAGATTGGGGTCATGGTTAAAGAGACCAGCAGTGAACATGAGCCACAGTCCACACTGTCCCAAAGTCAGACTCTTAACACAGCCAAGCATCCACCACAGCATCCTCCCTGAGAGGTTTCACAGCGTCTGGACAGAGTCACGTGACTTCAAGCTGACGCAGCTGTTTTTAGCAAATTAACAGATTCACATGTTGACAAACAGAACGATGTAAGAACAAACTGGTATATTACAGCTTTATTACTAAATAAAGAAGCTCCATTGAAAGCCATGCAGCTCTCCCTGCCTACAGCCATTTATCTTACCAGCCCACAAGAGCAGCTTACTTCCACCCCTTCAAGCATAAAAACATTACACAGTCAGTGCTGTGTGTGATTGGTTTAATGTGGGCACCATTCTCATGTATTTCTGTTTATTTGTGGAATTACTCAATTACTAATAAAAAGGAAAACTGTAGCAAAGGAAATGAATCAAACATACACACAAATATAAAGAGCATCAGAGCCATATTCCGTTCTAACATCCTGACACATTAGAGACAATTGACTGTGATAAAAAAAAAAAGAAAAATAAAGCATTCAATGTAGAGCCGAGGAGCAGTAAGTGGCACACTGAAACACTCCTCTCTCCAGGGCTTATAGCTGTAAGGTTGATGAAGGAGGGGGGAGTCAGAGTGACTGCAGGGAGCAGCACAGTGTGTATCTTCACTTGTTCATGCTGGTCTGTCCATGTCTACGTTCAGTGTGTTCATGTTCATTCCTGAGCTTCACTACAGTGGCCCTCCCTTTCCAACAGAGTGTGACAGTTTGTGGAGCTAAAACACAGACGTGTCAGAGCCACAAATCCTACAACCTTTACTATTCTCTGCTGAACAGTCTTAACTCTCCACCAAAGACACAGACCTCTGATAGAGAGGTGAAGAGAAACCAGAATTCATGTTCTGCCAGAAGAAGGAAAACCTCATTAAAAAATTCCACTGAATCCATAACAATACTTTTATTCCTAAAAATCCATACATGACCTACAGCTGAGCTGAGCACCATAACCTTGCTCGGTATTGTGTCACATGGTTCACTCCATTTGTCCGAGAATCGTTAACTTCAAAACCAAAATCTATTAAATATCGTTGTTTATTCAATATTTCCATTTTTAGCAGCCTCTAATGAACACCATTTCCCATAAGTCCAAGACCAGCACTAGCTTGACATTGGTTAAATGTCACTAGCTTGACAGACAGGCCAGGTGAGTGATGAGCTATGAGAATAGACGTATCTATCTCCATAGTCCAGACTCTGCTGTAACAATAGCAAAGCTTCTCACTTCTATTTTAAACAGGATCCCAAAAGAACAGAAAGAGAAGAAGATGAGGATAAATAAGAAGAGGAGAGAAACAGGTTATGATGATAGTGACGCCGGTGCTGAGCTGGAGAAATTTCATGGGAGTTTTAGTTTTTTTTTTTTTTTTTTGTTTTTATTTTGTATGTAACTAAATCATAATAGATGTTTACAGAAAAGCAGATTTGTTGTACATTTGTACTGTGTTACAGGAGACTGTTGACAGTTTTGTCAGTGAATTGCCCAGAATACCTGGGGACCATCTGGCCTTTTAAGAGCTTAAGGAAAATTCCACTAACCTCCAATTTATTGGAAATGTCAAGGGTAAACTTTTTGTTTACAGTAAATATTCTGCTGCCAGGACTGAACAACAGCTAGCCAGGTTTCTGTAGTAAAGACTTTTTTTTCTACTTCAAGATATTTGTATTAAAGAGAAAATGAATGGAAATGAAATGAACAGAGCCACAGACTAATGACACGCAGTTCTAGATCCATCGTTCAATAATTTCCCACTAAGCTGCCTTGCATTTCCTCTCTTTGGATGAACATGTGTATTGAGAGATTTATTAGGAGTTGCTTGTTAGCAGGGATTTCACAAAAAAACGAGAGGCAATGAATCACCAGAGAGAACAAGCAGCTTTCCTGCAGAAATACTGAAATAATCAGATATTTGTAGGACTACGTCTGCAGTCTTTCATCTGAAACTGTGAAGGATTTTGTTTGGTGCTGCACTTTTACTAAAGGAGCAGAGAATCTGCTCTGCAAGACACCAATCTCATTTAAGAGACAAAGGTTTTTGCTTGTAATGTGGCGTTATATTTGAGACCTTCAGGACGTGATATGTGGGAAGCTGGGTATCCAATCAGAGCCCGCCCCTGCTGTGATTGACATTCTCCCACTGAGAAGTCCTGGCTCCCTGTTCTCACTGACCTACTTGGCATTTCACTCTGAAAGAACCACCAGTGTCACATTTTAGCATCAGGCCGCATATTGAACCTCACTGTGTCGCCATCACAGCCTCAACGAAAAATACAGCAAACGTCTGACGCTCATATGATCACTAGGCTTTCCAAAGACCTAGGATCTTCATTGATGATGTATGAGCTTCCAATAGCTGATCGCTGGGTCCAGATTCCAGGACCTTAAAGCTGTAACAGCCGAAATTGAAATGGCAGCAGATGAATCAGCATGAATCACAAAGTTGGCTGTTCTATTCCCACTAATTTCAATGTGAGAAATCTGACTTCTTTGTTCAAAGGAGAGCTACACTACTTGGCTTTGATACAGCGCCCTGGAGCACCCTCAGATTAAAACATCTCATGTCAGCCAAGGCTACAGCAGGAGATTATTTTTTTCATAACTCCATCTAACACTTATTTCCTCAGTACATTGATTGTTTGGTCTATGATGTAAATGTTCATAGTTTTATTTATTACTAGTCTACATTTATTAGTGATTAGGACACAGACCATTTACTGTGATCACATTGTGCCCAGTTCAGTTACATATGTGTATGTAATTAGAACAAAACAGAAAAATGTGATCTAATTAGGATTTATTTAATTATGTTTAATCCAAACAGCTCTCCGTTTCACCTCTTACTTATCCATGCTCACACACTGACAGCAGCCAGATACCATGCATGGTGCTCGACTGACCGTAGAGAGTTTCACAGTGTTGCCTTTGATACGTGGAGAGGAGAAGCTGGGGATCGAACCATCAACCCCACAAACACTGGACAACGTGCTCTCCCCCGAGTCACAGCCAACCTCACATGATGAAGCACTCGTCAGAACTGTTTTAAAATATGGCATGAAAGTTATTTTGTCTTGCTGTATTTATCCAGATTTGACTGTGTTGGACGATTTTTCTTATTTTTTTCTTAACCTGTTTGTTTTAATCCTGCTAACTCTGTATGGCTCAGGTTTGAATCATTTCTTCTGCTGAAAATGAAACATTTTCACCTCAAGTTGACACAGTCACCTCTTTCTGAGCTGCCTACAGGAAACAAGTCTTTTTGCCTCCATTCACATTTTACCATCACCTCCACCCTCTGCTGGAGGGTCCCAGTCCAGTGTCCCAAAGAATAACAATCATATTGGACGAATCAGTGCCAATGCAGGATGATAGTAATGTGTCATTTAAGGTAAGGTGTGCATGCTGGGGCAATGGATGGGTGCAAAGTGCATCTGACTGTCAGGAGACCAGAATTCATTCACCAACAATTAACAGTTTTTGTCTGGTGCTCTGGTGCTCAGCTCATGGAGCTGGTTTCAAAACATGGACAGTGAGCTGGAGCAAACATCTGGGGGGAGCAGATCTTAAGCTGCACTAATCAAAATTTTAACATCAAAGATTAAAACAACTGTCTGTAATGTGAAAGGTGTTGCTCTTAGTAACAAACACAGAGAATAATCACTGGACTCTGCAGGTCCTCTCAGCTCTACAGAGCATTTTAGCCTCTTTTAGCTGACAGACAAAGTTCATTAACAGCTGAGGGACATAGTGGAGTGTTTATCAGCTGAAGAGCCACATATATTTCTCTGAAACTGAAACTGAAACAAGAAAGCTAATGTTGCTCAGTGTCTGCTAGAGGTATAAACATCTAATTGTTAATTACTATTAATGTTTGCTATAACAAATTTTGAAGTGAAAACATGTCAGATGTGTTTTCAGCTTGTTTTGTGGCCAACCAGCCAAAAAATAAATAAATCAGTGATTAAGTTTTAAATTCATTTGTTTACAACATTTTATTTCATTAGAAATGAGTCATACATCTTAAAATCAGTCAACTCTTGTTGTCTGCTGCCACTTGGGGCCCCCCTCCAGATTAAGCAGAAACACTGCCATTAAAAACTGGTGTGAAATCTAATTAAAATGTCTCTCAGTCACAAATATATTTTTTTAACTTGATGAATTTGATGATCAAATAGAATATTTTGTGATGAGGCTCTGCAGTCAGCCAGAAATAACCCAAATACTCGTCTAACTCATTTTCAGCAACTTCCTGTAAAGAATACAATCATATAAGCACTCCCAAAAATGATAAACTACATTGTCTAAAACATACTTGTGGCATCCCACCAGTCAGGGACACGTGGCAGGTTAATACTGCGGTTGATAGGTGCTTTGCTTGTGAGAGAGGGGTGCTCATATATTTCCCACTGCCTCATTTAAACAATCCAGTTGCAGACTGCAGGGAGGCTGCCACACTCAGCTTGTCTAACAGGATCCAGAGGAGATGTGTTTGGGTGGCAGGCAGGCAGCCGCTTATATAAGACAGAAGAACAACACAGCCTCCTTCTACACTATGTGACTGCCTGTCTAACCCACATACAGTATGTACTGACACATCATCTGACAAAGCTGTTTACATACACAAAACACAACATGCTTACACTGCAGCCAAACCTGAGTCATTTTCCAACACCTGCTTTTCAAGGCAGAGCCTCCATACTGTCATTCAATACTGAAAAGAGATCAAAGCAGATGTGTGTTTACACAGCAGAATAATGTTCTGATATAACTGATTTATTTTGATGGAAAAATACACAGTGTGACAGAAACACTCAGTAAAGTACAGAGGAAACATCCTCACACAGCCTATCCATGTAAGGATGTTTCCGATAAAGGATTTTTATCCGATAAAGGATTTTTACCATTATGAATGTACACATCTACATGTTCCTGGAAGTGTTGCATTGTATACACCTGATCAGAACAAAATCCTGTTTTTGTCTGATCGTCAAGAGACCACATGTGAAAAGGGAAACACCTGAAGTCCTGCATTAAAGCTACAGTGTGTAACTTTGTCCTACTACTTTTTAATTGGAGTATTTTATAAAACATATCTGAATGTGGAGACATGTTGTTCACAGACTCACTGAACAGCCTGGCAGCAGTGAGCCTCGTCCTTCTAACCGATCACAAAGACGTCGCTGTGGCTGAGTCACAGCAAACACAACAAAGGATGCAGGTGAAGAGCAGGGTGGAGTGTAACGGAGCAGGAGGAGGAGGAGCAGTTTGCTCCTGAGGTGCTTCTAGAAGCAAGTGTTTAACTGTTAAGTACCATAATACATAAAAAAAAAATGCTCACACACTGACAGAAGGACAGAGTGAAAAATGTTTTGGCTGTGGGGCCATCATCAGGACAAACATACAAACCATCCATCCAATCCTTAAACAGGTTATCAGACAAACAGCAAGGACCAGTCAGGAGAAAGGAGGTAAGAGGCAGAAACTCATCAGCTGGTTAGGTGTGTTCACAAAGTCTACAACAACATCCGAACAAATATAGGCAGTATCTGCATATACAGTGCATCCACTGTGCACCAGTGCAGCTCAGTATGTATCAGTGTATGAAGAGCTTCTATTAATAAGCCAGATAGAAGGAAATGAGATGATACAAAAAATAAAAGGTAAGATGAGATCACTCCTTTTTTTTCCTTTTGAGTATAAATGAAACTTGAGGAGCAGCTTTCACTACTTCTTTTTCTTCTTTCATTTCCATTAGTGCAGACACAGCATCAGTCCATTACCGCCACCCACCACTACACACCCCCTACTGCTCCACAAAATGTAGAACAAAATGTTGGCTCTAAAAATACCACAAGTTGTATGAGAGACTTTAAGACGTCATCCACTGAGAATAATCTGATATAGTAACACTAATCAATGTAAATACTCACCGATTTGAATCCTCTTCAGAATTACTGGTCAGAACTTTGCTTAAAATTTGCTTAAACTTGCAATAACAGATTTTCTTTCTTCTTTTTCATTATTAGCAAACTCGTAAGCAAACCGTTGAAGCTGAATACAAATTCAATATTCACATTATTTTTTACCCTTTTTTTGGGTTTAAATCTCTACTCTGAAACCAGAGAGAAATCTGAATCCATCTTCGAGTCCAAACAATGGATTCGTGAAATCTTTTTCATTTCATATAAATTGGAACATTGTTGATCACTGACTTTTCCCTCCTTGCCTTGTAATCTGTTCAGCACAATGGGTCTCCTCTTCTATTTTTGACCCAATGTGACGTCATACAGCCGTCACACACAGAGTAAATATCCAATATTTAAAGCAGATCTGAGCTGTCCATTGTAGCTGCCTGCCTGTCTCATCACTAACATACTGATCCTGCACACAGACACGATTCCTCCTCGCTCTCCCCTGATTCTCATTTCCCTTTTCCATTCACGTTTTTCCATTTGAACAGAAACCTCTGTGTCAAGCATCTTAACCTGAATGGAACAAAGAATCCACCTCATTACCACCTGCAGTGGAAATACAGAGCCTCTTAGAAATAAAGTCACATAGTGTATATTCACCCTCAGATAACCCACCCTGACAATTCACAATTCATGTGGCCACATGAAAAAGTTTTAAAGACGCAGGCAGCACAACATGCGAATCAGAATCCACCTTCGTTTCTGTCATTTGAAAGGTTTGTTTCCTGTCACAGGCGCAGCTGGTGATGTGTGTCAACTTCAATGCCATTAGAGAACTGTGTGTTTGGTTATATGCCAGACTGAGAGCAAAATCTGTTTCATGTTCTCTGACTGCTCGCAGGAATGTCATTGGTCTCCTGGAACAAGAGGACCAATTATCTTGTGTTGTCAGTATTGGGACAGGAAGGGAAATCTAAACCTTGAGAAAGGATGACAGCTGGGAGTGTCATGATGTTTAACTATACACACTCAGAAAGTCACTTAAAAATAGGCTGATTTTAAAGTCACAATCCATATGATTTCCTGTACATCAAAACCTGTTTTAACGCTGTTTATGGGCAGTGTTCCCACGTAGGAAATTCTGTAATTGTACATGTTCACAGGAGATGATACTGGAAGTGATGCAGAAGGCAAAAACTGGTGCAAGACAATACTACTGAAGGTCTTCTTCAGTCTTCTTTATTAAAACACCATGATGTGATAAATCCCTTCAGTTCTGTGATACACAACAGATACACACGTTTCTGGTAAAGTAACTGCTCGCGGAGTGTTTGCTACCCTGAGTGGTCAATACTTGTCTATTATCGAGTGATAGCAGGTTTAACTAAATCGAGCAGAACTGAATCATTTTAAAGTTGCATTGATCAATTTATGGGATTCATACATTTTATAGATTTGCATTAATAATTGTTTTGTTTTTGTTAATAATTGTTGTTTTTTTGACAACAAGCTAAAAACCACACATTAGACATCCTGATAAATTCTAATTCTAAAGTGTTTACACATCAAACAGAGAGTAACATTAGTATTAAATCAGAATCATGTTTAGTTTTCAAGCAGATGGATGCAAATTCATAGATTTCATAATATTCACTTTCATTCAAACTGTTTTGGTCTCAACCAGCTCCTTTCAAACATATCTGTCTCTGTTTATTGATGTTCATTCTTGTTAAAGGCCAAAATAGGCTTCAAAAAAATCTACCTTTGTAATAAAATCCCTTTCGTCTCTCTTCCTGCAAAACATTATAATATTTCTGTTGAATTTTTGAAGATTATTTTAAAAGAATAATCTCAAACTTGGAGGTGTACAAATTAATTTATCCAATCAAATGTGATTTGGGGGTGACCAGCTAACCTGCCTGTTATCAACTGCACTTGATTGTGAGCTAATGGTTTTAGTAGGAGGTGTGTATTTTGGATAAGTACGTGATTATGCTATAGTTCATTGGTTTTTCCTTCACCCTCCCTCAGATCTGTACTGCACTGTATTTGTTACACCCACTTTTAGGTGATCCAATCAAACTTAAACGTTAACTTTAAATCCCTCCCATTATTACACTAACAAAGGTCCCACTTCACTCAGAAATACAGTGGAGTCCAAAAATCTGACAACACTTCGCCAATCGCTTGGCTTATTAGAGTTTTATTGTGAGTGGCACCTTCCACATTACACCCTGACACATAAACATATTAACCAGTGCAGCTTTAAGGATTATACCATAACAGTAAACTGCAGGTAAAGACGTTCAAAATAAAAGCCACAAAATGAACCTATGACATTTAAAAGTGACACTTACATCTATCTACAGGATCTGTAACAGTAAACATTTACTCATTCAGTCAGACAAGACTACATCCAGCTCCGCTAATGGAGTGTAAGCATATGGGAACAATGAAATCTGTGTAACTACTTTCTCTCAGCAGCCAGGAAGTGACCTGTGATGCAGGTCCAGTGCAGCAGTGTTTTGATCAGTCAGCTGACTGTCAAAAGCATAAACGCAAGACCAGGAGTAAACAAACCACAACAGAAGCATAACTTGATTACAGGTGTCAGCAACATTAATGAGTGTCCCAGCAGGTCAGTGAGGCAGCATGTCCTGTAAAGAGGGAGCTGGAACTGACCCACCTGAGTGGAGCACAGTCACTGTCAAAACGATTAATTACACCTGTGTTTCACATGTGAGAGAGGCCTGTGTGAGAGAGGCCTGTGTGAGAGAGGCCTGTGTGAGAGAGGCCGGTGTGAGAGAGGCGTGCTGGGTCACTGTGGCTGACCATCACCATCAACCACCGGATTTAACAGAGGCCCCCTCAGCTTAATATCCACAGCTAAACCAAGGCTGTCTCTCCTGATTCCTTCTCTCCGTTCCTCTTTCCTGCTGGATCCCTCTGGTCCACTGAGCCACCCTCCCTCCCACCGCCCATTCTTTCAGTGTCAGAGAACTGAAATGGTCCCCCTCTCACCCCTCCAGACTGAACAGCCTGTGACAATCAGCAGCTTCAGGCTCTGTTAGCATAGAGACATGCCCCGGGACATGGAAATGCTTTTGTTTGAGGGGACACCATGGCCATTATTCACAACACGGGTCTGGTGGTGCTTAGTGGTATATTTAAGCTTAAAGCAATTTTGGTTTTTGTTTGTTTGTTTGTTTTTTGGCACTAAGGGGCATCAAATGTGTGGGCTTATGAAGTTGATATGGTGAACATGTTAGAAAACTATTACCATTTGCACACCACAGATTCAGAGCAACATCTCACCCATTTGGAGTTGTGTTTCAATCCAACCTAGTTGTCAATATTCACTCTCCCTTTAGTTCAAGCCTTGATGGAAATATCTCACCATTTAGCAATTAAACGCTTCACTATGCTCACCAGCTAGTCTCTACCTTTGTCTGTCTGCTGTTTGATGCTGGACACACTGTGTATGGTGGGTTTACTGCAGCTAACGGAGGTTAATGAGAGCAGTGAGACACTTTACCTGAAAGACACTCAAACACTTCATCCAGCTGATGGATGCTGCAGAGTCACATGATGTTTCTCTGTGAGTCTGTCACTGTCTTGAGCGCAGCTTTGCATTGCACTTTGGGTTTGAACTGAAATTTGAAGTGTGTAGGTTTTTGTTCTGCAGCACTTTGCACCAAATATCAGATGGACTTGTTCACATCTTCGGTTTTTTGTTCAGTTTTGGTTTTTGTTTCTTGGAACAAGTCAATAATGGAGCCTCCAAGCTCTCACAGCCACACATTTTGCTTTTCATGTTCCTCAAAAAAAGCAAAAGAAATCACCGGCTTCACCAAACCTCAGTCAGGTTATAAAGAAATCGTGAGTTTCACTTCTCTTCCTTTTATTGTGGTAAGCTCAGTCTCAGGCAATGACTCGAATAATTTACAAAATAAAATGCAGACTAGGTGGGTTCAGATGTTATGCCATCACCTGATCCTCAGTCTTCCTTTAACAGACAGGCAGGTTTTTGGTCAAATGCTCATTTCTGACTCACAGCAGATTCATAGAAATGCAGTGTTTTGGTCCTTTGGCTGTTTATCAGGTATTAAATTCACAACATGAAACAACAGCTTTTTACTCGAGGCACAGGCAGCAGCAGCCAGTCAGAAGGGAGCCAAGCACAAAATTCAAAATATTCCTGTGAATATTCAGCTGAATGAATAAAATGAATTAAATTTAACAGGTGAACTGGTTTCCTTTGAGTCTCAGTCATTAACTGTAGTAAATTGTAACTGTGGACATTTGTACATAATAAGGTTTTAGAACTCGGATTTAAAAAAAAATCGTAGAGTGTGTGAGTGTGTTATCCTGCATGTGTTGTACTGGAGGTTAGTGATGACAGTGGGTTTGGGGTGTGGGTTCATCACATGCCCTGCAGCATTCAGCGAATCCTAATTACATTCAGTGACTAAGGGGAGAAACACTCATGAGGATGGTCCTGAGAATATGTTGAGAGTATGTTTTTTTTTTTACAGGTCTGTGAGCCAAATCAAACACTTCATCAGCTTTTTGACTTGACATTCGTACAGTACACCCTGCTGGCTACCAGCTCTTCACTTCTCTGTTTATTCTTTTCTTCCTTTCCTGCATCTCCATTACTTCTGCTACGCTTCGGCTTCAAAGACCTCTTCTTGACACACACACACACACACACACACACACACACAGATAGATTTTCAATTCTCTTTTACAGTTATGTCTTTCTTTATATTAAACCTGCATATTTGTCTGATGTTTGTTGATTTATAGCATCACTGAAAAAAACCAAAACAATATCATTGTAAATGAATAAACTCTACTGTTCCTGCTGAGCCTCACAGTCAGTGCGTGACACTGCTGTTAGAGTACTTTCCATGTGCTAATTTTAGATTCCTCTTTTTAAATGAACAGTTTTAGATGATTCCTATTCATTCTTTCATCTTCCTCTTCAGGTCTGATTAATGTAATCAGCGTTCAGACCAGAGTCAGTTCTCCCTCTGTGTCTTTTCTTTATTGTCAGTAGGCGCATTCATGTGATCTTCGAGTTGCGCTCTCCGGAGCTCTCCAAAGCACTCAGAATAAATCCTGGTACTGTTGGTTACTGTACCCCCACGCACTTCTACACCCACAGCACATGCAAATTCTTCCTTAGGAAGAAAGAGCTGGTCCGTGCACGTTAAAGACACACAACATTGACTAAAAACATACGGTTAAGTAGAAGTTGCATGTTAAAAAAAAAAAAACGGCAGAAAATTACGCACAAGAATATCAGAGCCCGTTAAAAAAAATCATGACGACAAAACTGACTTTAACGTCAAATATCAAAAAATGAAGTGCAAAAAGACTGATGCTTAACAAGTGCGGACTGTGGGAGAATGTTTCTTGCTTACCTGCAAGAAACGGTGACTTCAATCTTTGTCGCAGGTACGGTGGAGTTGAGCGGGTCGAAATCCCCTATTGTCGCCATGGCTTTTTTGTTTTTTAAATATCACTTATTCTCAATCCTTTAAGTTCGCACTTCTGTTTCAGCAGTAATTTTCCTTTGGCTACTCTGTGTTTGTTCCATCCACCGGAGGATGACAGACTAAGAGTTAATCAGCCGGCTCCGGTAGTAGTAATTGTTACTGTTGACGGTCGATGGAGCGCAGCCGAGGGTTAAGAGGCATACCTGAGGAGGAGGCTTTCATTCATGGCGAGAGAGGGAGAGGGAGAGGGAGAGAGAGAGAGAGAGAGAGAGAGAGAGAGAGAGAGAGAGAGAGAGAGAGACCGGAGAACAGACACGGACCTACTCACTTCTCCGCTCCTTCTTTCTCTCCAGCCGTCGCCAGGTGGAGGCAGAGACCTCCCCAAGTTCTTCTCGCTGCGTCTGAGCGCAACTTGTGGTGTGTGTGTGTGTATGGGAGGTGATTAGTGCCGAAGAGGAGCTGTGGAGGCAACAGCAGGTGGAAAACTTCACAATCAGAAGAAATCTTCTTAAAGGAGGAAATTACAGTGCACATAAACAAAGTACAACCATGTGAGGATTACATGAGACTTCACAAGTCCATCAACAGACTGAAATCCATCACCACCCTGCAGCACCTTTGACTGATTCCTTTAACTGAAGCAAGTTTCAACACTATAAAATCCCAGACCTGAAGGTAAAACAATGCTATTTAACAACAACAATGCTAAGTATGGTAACAGCATGTGCTGAGCCAGCAAACACACTAACCTAACAACCTGTCCTCTTCAGCTACCTCAACAAAGCAAGCAACACACACACCCTCCACCTCCGTCTACATCCAGACCTGGTATAACACTGAACCACAGGATTCTGTACTTACCTGTCGTTGGCCCAGTCATTCACCTTTCTTCGAACCCACAGTCATTCTTCTTCTTCTTCTTCTTCTTCTTCTTCTTCTTCTTCTTCTTCTTCTTGCTTTTGCAGCAGCTGACCTCCTGAATGTTGCAGTACTGCCTCCTTCTGGGTTTAGTTTTCCTCAAAGTCTGCATCTTTGAGACACAAATAATTAGTCCACTTGTTCTCAAAAAAAAAAAAACAACGATCCATTTTCTGTCCTCCATGCTCTCTGCTCACACTGTGTGATCATTTCTTTACTTTCCTCTGCATGTTTGATGACACTGGCATATTCTCCACTGTTTCTCTTTCATGACTGATCACATACTGCTTTGGATGTTTTTCTATAATGAAAAGTGTACTGTTCATGTTGCTGTGTCTAATCCTCTGTCTTACACACTACCTGTCTGGGTCTAAAAGGACAGAGTTCAATTTACAGGGGGCAAAACTGATCTGCCAGCCAGCCTCTGATGGGCAGGCCTTCAGTTTCCAGCCACGCTCCTCTGCCTCTGCTGCCATCTCTCATACTTCAGCTTTTAACTCTCCTGGGCCAGTGTTACTGCCTCCTCCAATGCTGCTGTCAGCTCCACTACAAACACACCCAGTTTGTGACCACAACACGAGATCAGGCCTTAGATTGCAGAAAATTATTCTTCACATGTTTTATATTTATCCTTAAAACAGCAAGATTTAGAAGAGCTTACTTGTCAGACATGTATGTTGCTGCTGATCAGCACAGTCTGAACATTCAGTCTTACAGAACTATAGTTGGGTTGGGACATAACAGGCACAGCATTTAAAATTTGCTTCAGAGGAAACCCTATATTTTGTGTTTCCTGCTGATATCAAAGCTGTTTAATTAATCTAAAGTTTCCATGACTAACAGAAGAAGAAGAACAGGTATTATAAAGGTGACAGGAAATGCAAGAAACTAAAAGAGGAATGGGAGGAGCAGAAAAATAAGATGCAGAAAGAAAGAAAGGAAATAATCTGCAAGGGAAATGAAACAGAGAGAGAGAAGTATGAGGATACAGGAAAGCAGAAAGTGGAGAAGATGGAGAGGTAAATTTGAAAAAAAGATGGAAGAGGATAAGGAGAGTAGGAGGAGGAATGGGATGTAACAAGGTGGGAAGTGTGCCATGCTCCTCCTGTGTGGCATTAATCACCCCTCCTACATTTCCAAACCTATTACATCCCAGTACATCCCATCTCATAAGCACTGAGACTAATTTAATAGAATAAATATTTTAAGAATTAATCATTCATTAACCTCAGAAA
The DNA here is from genome assembly GCA_037833715.1 of Toxotes lorentzi. Taxonomy (NCBI): domain Eukaryota; kingdom Metazoa; phylum Chordata; class Actinopteri; family Toxotidae; genus Toxotes; species Toxotes lorentzi. The sequence continues at coordinate 2,041,744 of JBBMJY010000018.1, read as the reverse complement.
CATTTCAGCGTTCACACCTCTGAGCCAACAGGAAGATGCACTTGATTAAAAAACACACAGACTGACAGGGTTCAGTCCAGGTTCCTGAAATCATCTGGTCTGCTTCAGTGTCCGTGTGTGGGTGGCCTTGACCTCTGACCTCTATAAAAGTGGGGATTTGAGACATCCAGTTATATAACTGCTTTATGCAACCACGTTAGATTTGACACTGAATTCTCATTTGCACTTTACGTACAGGTCTTCTGAGCGTTCAAGGAAGACACTTAACATCAGCTCTGTTGCTAAGGGATGTAGATTACGTGGTGTAAATAGTTAATACATCTCATCATGGATGATAATGACTTAATCAGAAGCACAAGTATAAAGCTACAGACATTATCTGATAAAACAAATTCATCTGAACAAGACCGAAGTAACAAATGTGTTCTTATTTTCTTTATTCACAATTGCTACCTGCTGCTCAGTTCACCCTCCATTGTGATCTGTCACCTGCCAACAATTAAGCACAATTTATAACAAAAAAGAAAATGGGTAAAATTGCTTAGAAATGCATCAACAGTACAAAGAAAAGTCTTTACACGGAGATCAGGATGAGTGCAATACAGCCATTCAATAAAAGAGATTCTGAAATAAAAAGTAATCTGTAAAACAAACAAAATCATTATATTTCACAACTGAGATAAACTCTGAGCGTGTCATGCAAATCCAGACTGAGTGAGAAAATCATTTGGGGAGTACAATAAGAAAGTTCAATGACCATTTTCAGCTATTTGAAGATGAGAGGGTTTTTATGCAGGTGTACTGTAACCGGCACACAGTGGAAATGACGTCAGAATAAAATAATGATAGGTTTCATATTTTTTTAAAAAAAGATATGAAACCTTGACTGGATCTGAAGTCTTCTTGAGGAAAGATATCTTAAAAAGAAAGTTTAAAATCTGACAGGGAGCTGTGGCCGAGCCTGGATCGAGAAAAAGGCAGACTAGTGTCAAACAGAGCGGGACAGACTGATCTACTGTCAGTTTGTTTGGAGCTACAAAATGAAACCATTTGGACAGTCCCGGTAAAGAACTGATACACACGGACAAACAAATCAAATTCTCACAAATTTCTTAACGCATCAGGAAAAATGATGAAAAGTCACGTGGCTTTTAAAAAACAGTTCTAACCAATGTGTTCTGTGGTATTAAGTAAGCAGACCTTGGCCTGAGTCCAGCAGAACACCAGACTCTACCAGTCAAAGAGATGAACCTTAGGGAAACATGCTCATCAGCTTTCTTTCTGTAAGTGAGATGCAAAGACTGACTGATGCCTGTATGTTAAGGACTGAGCTGGAGTCAGGACATGGTGAAGACTGGAAGCATGGCTCTGTCAAACACCGGCCAACATCTCTAAGACGGATCAGCTGATCAACATGCATCTCATTTGTCTGACACACACTCAAACAGAAATGTAAAAAGCCGGAGACGCTGCTGAGAACTGCTGACCTAAAAGACAAACCACATAATCAAAAATCCCTTAAAATGCTAAATTACTTGTGTTTACATTTCTGTTTGTGTTTGGCTTCAACAAACTAGACACACACCTTTTAAGGTGTTGGGATACGAATTTCTGAACTTTAAGATGAGCTAAGCCAGCTGTCTTCATTGTTATGCTAATCCAGGCTAAACAGATCCTGACTCTTGTTCTGTCCCAAACACACAAACATGATATTAGTGTCAATCTTCTATTTTCACTCTCAGAAACAAAGAGAAAAAAATGTATCTCCCAAAACTCCTGCTTGAATTCTACCGTCCTCTTCAGCTACAGTCATTTTCAAAGGCAGAAAGGAAAATCTCTTCACGTCTCACTCCTCTGGAAGTGAATGACAACTGTGTCCGCTGACTGAAATCCCATAAGACTCGACAGCTTTAGGTTACTCTACAACAACAAAGACTTTACTTATCTGGCAACCAAGAGAGCGATCAAAGGAAAACCCTAAAAAGCTGTCTAGCAAAGCTAACGCTGCTTACGCTCTACAGTCAAAACATTCCTTAACAATCAGCAGCACACCTCCCAGCCCAAGCTTTTAAAACCATTAAAGAAACAGAAAATACACCTGAAACTGGACCAGATAGAGCAGAGGTCTGATCCAGTGTTACTGAAGAGAACAAAGGCACGACAACAGTCCTGAGGTACAGTAGCCACCAAAATAAAACCTCTCAACAGAATTTCTGTGGAGAAAATGACTTAAAAATGTGGATCTACCAAGAGCAGCCCGGGTAGAAATGTCTGTCCGAGTGTGACCTGAAAGAAGGCACGCAGGTTTCTGAACAACATGCGTGTGTGGTAACGGCTGGGCAGAAATCTCAGCATTGGCAGGAATCGAAAGGACCTCGCTTCACTGGAGTCCAACCAGAGAGAACACTGAAAAGGGCTTCGGTTCAAAGGCTTACTACCACAATGCTCCATGCCTTCTATACTGACCTGTCAGTGCTTCTGAACAACAAAAAGAAATTAGAGGATATGGACTCGAGGAGATATGGAGATAATAAACTGGTGAGGTGAAAAAAAATATAGCTTGGATATGTTTAGCACTTCATCTGCTTGGTTATGATCTTCAAAAACTGAAATCTGAATCCATTTGTTGTATAGCAGATGATCAAAGCTAAATGTATAAATCACACGAAACTTGAAAGTTATCTGGAGATAACAGGATCAGATTTTTTTCCAAGACTTTCCTTCTCACATGCCAAAGGTACATTTGAAGAGTTGCTGGTTGCTGTAATTATTCCTCCTGTCCACACAGGATGTGAAGAGATTAACCTTGAAGCACAACTCCACTCTCTCACAATCTTTGTAACTTTCCTAAGCAGACTATGTGACAGGTGTTCCCTCTTCACGCAGAGGTTGGACACGTGTCCACAGACGAGACACTGGGTTGGAGTTTCTCTCTCAAGCTTTAGTTTTTCATTCTTTTCATAACTACTTCCATCACTTTCGCTCTCTGTAACAGCAGCTTTCCATCCCACCCTCGAGTAAACACCTGTAACACCTCTGCCCTTTGACGTGCTCAGACTGAACAATTAACCCCCAGAGGGATTTTGCCAAATTTCTAATCAAGTCACAGAATATGATGAAACACCAGGCCGAAGCCTCATGTTAGCTGGACTTTAGAGCGAATTTCTACAGTGTAGTCGTTCTACAGAAGGACCCCAGCATGAACAGGAGTAATAGTTACAGTGACCAACAACTCTTAGTATTTGAATACTGCGTTAAAGACTTAATTTAAAAAAATTAAAAAAAATACTAACCGACTCCCCATATCTAAAGCTGTAAACTCTAAAACTGATTAGATACTCAGATTTCAATCTATTGTGTCAAATTACAAACCAAAAAAAAACCTGGTGCCATTTCTGACAGAACAGATGCTGTGTTTCTCTCTCCTTCAACATCCACCTGAACTAAACTTTCCTGTACTTGGATCAGCAAAGAACAGCAGCACAAAACAAGAGAGCTGAAAACATACTGCTTTCTGTACATGGGACGGTCAATGCAAGGACTCCTACTCCTATTTAAAAAAAAAAAAAAGTATGAAGACATGAAGGAAGAACAGAGGAAGAAAGAATGGTTTATATTCTGCCTGTAACAGGTACCGACCCCATGTTCTCAGCTGTTTACATTTCAGCAGCTCCAAAGCCTTCTAACTCTCTAACTATCCCTTTTTGATACTGTGGCTGAAAACATTTCACTGCCTGAATGTGACAGATGAAGCCAACATGGAAGATTAAGAGTCCACAGAAAAGTTGGAGCAGCGTAGAAAAAAAAAAAAAAAAAAAAAATCCAGGGCATTTAAAATAAAATTTAAAAAAAATAAAAAAAATAAAAAAGTCATGCTACACCCCTGAATTAAACAGAGATATTTGGCACTTTATTGTACTGAGTCCAGACATGTTGAATTGACTGTGGGTGGATGGAAGCAGAGGAAGGGTCTGAAGTCACATTGAGAGGGTTCAGACGATGCCGTTGGTGCCTCGGAGGCCGACCCCTCGGGCGAACTGCTCTAGCAGCCCGGAGATAGCGCCAGAGGGGCTGGGCGCTGAGGACTTGAGGCCCACGGTGGAGCTGTAGGCTGCCAGGAAGACTTCCCGCACTGCCTCCAGACGGGCCTGACGCTCAGAGGGGAAGGGACACCTAGGGGGGTGGGGGGGATCAAGAGGGTGCAACATGAAAGAAAAAAACTTAGGCAGGGAAATTTTATTGTGCTTATAAGTGCTGTGAAATAATAATAATAAGAAGAAGAAACACAGGAAAAATAAAAGATTAAGTCAGTCCCAGAAATGAGAAGAGAAGCACAGAATGATGCAGGCAAGCAGTCTGGATTTTCTGCAAATCAAGCTTCAGTGTAATATTCACAATGTACAGTTACAAACATTTACAAACATGGCAGCAAATCACATCATACCATTAAAACAAGCGCCATTACTCTAATGTAAGTATGAAAACTAAAGTTAAGAACTGATTTCAAATGGATTTAAGAAACATGCATGTATATTCTATAAAGTCTTTGACCAATGGCAGTTCTTTTTCTGTTTTCATGAGACTTTTCACTGGAACTTTTTCCTCATTCAAATACCTGTGGTGATTTTTCAGGTGTCGGTATAAATTGGTTGTGTTTCAGCCGGATATTGTAACTTTAGCGCGACAGGTTTTGCACAGTACCGGTTTCTGGAACACATCTGCAGCCTCAAACCCGAAATACTCCCAAATGACCGACGTGCTGTTTTTCTTGGATTAAATCCCGTAACTCTGCTTCTCGTCCAGCTGAAGCCGTTTCAGAAATGAAGGAGCAGGTGGAGCAGGTTATACTGATTGTTTAGCATCACCTGTCCATGAGCAGCATGCCGCTTCTGATTGGTCAGCTCGACAAGTAGGGAGACGGCATGTATGTGTGAAATACTAGACACAGCAGATCCTGGGTCAGTCAGGAGCACTACAAAACACCGCAGCTTTGGCGATCACATGATCGCGTTGCCTGAAATCGCAATTTCGATCAAAAAACGATAAATCGTTCAGCCTTAGTCTGAATGAAACCCACTTGGGCCTCAAGGTTTTCACAGTCATCATCCTCATCCTCATCAACTCTCTGCTTCTCTCCCTTCTTCCCAGCTCCCTTCATTCCCTCGGGGTAAAGAAGGATAGATATTATTTGCTTTTTTCAACTGAAAGTGATGCCGGAGGGACACACTCGATTTGACAGTCAGATCCAGCACAAATGAAAAGGTGTCCCCTGCTGAGAGCAGAGAGTAGGAGGATGAGTCAAAGGGAGAACCCCGTGGACAATCCACCTCCACTCATTCTACTCCTCGTCTGCTGCGGGGACAGAGAGCAGTGACACAAACTCCCTGACAGGAAACCATCACTGCTGAACGATATCCATTTTAAACCGTAACATACACAAATATATTTGCCTTATATCTGTCTGTGTTACCTACAGGCCAACATTTCAATATGTTAACACCTCGTTAACATATTGAAAAAGTATAAAATAGTCATTTTGTCACGTCTTTCCCGACCTGCTGCTGTCCTGCTGATAAACTCATCCTTTTATCACCACACTGTTTGACAACTGTGTTACTTACATTCTCCCACCGGGTCCATCATCCCTAAAACTGAAGGGCAGGGGGGAATCATAGGCAGCAGCGACAGCAGACGAGGTGGAGGAGGCTGAGGCCAGTGGCGGGGGGAAGTGAGAGTGGTCATGGATGCTGCCACAACCAGAAACTATCTGCCAACTCCCATACTCTGTAGAGAGCGAGGAACCTGACCGAGTGTAGTCTGCTGCTAACCTGAGAGGGACAGAGAGAGAGAGAGAAGGAAAGGCTAACTCAGTGTGCTGGAGTGATCCATGCTTATATTCATCTCTATATACATCAGGATAATTCATCTCAGGTGGGAAGATAAGAGAGGTTTGGGTTTCATTAGCTTGATTATCACAATTAACCACAATGACATATTTAACAGTAGAGAGCACCCTTCATAAACCAATAAATGAAGGAAGCACAGTCACATGAAGGCAGCTGTAATGTACATACACCATATATGTATAATGTGAACATGGCAAAGTAACTGTATTATGAAAACGTTCACATTCAGTGTCAGTGCTGAGCAGCAGAGGAAGAGAGTGCCTCCCAGCTCACACTGTACATGAGCCACAGCTTTAGTCCACAGGCTCTGCTGGTTTGAAGTCAGAGTTAAAGCACTGTGCCTCTGGTGATCATCCAAAATTTACACTACTAGTGTGTGTGTAAAAATAAAGATGCCACGCAAATTTGGACTCCCTGACTCACCTTCTCCCAGGGACAGCCAACGGGCTGCTGCCAGTGCGTGTGACAGCGTGTTCTGATTGGTTGGAGGAGGAGGAGCTGGAAGACCTGGCCTCATTAAGTGGATGGGAGAGGTGTTCGTCCAGAGGGTTCTGCTTATTCCAAACAACCATCTGAGGAGAGGAGGTGGGGCCTTTTCTCCTGAGGATAGAGCGGAAAACATCATCAACAGAGGAGGAGGAGGAGGAGGAGGAGGAGCATCTGCAGCACTAACAGTCTGTGATGAAAGATTACTGAATGACTGATGTTCATATTGTATGATGATGATAAAAGAAAAGAAAAGAAAAGAAAAGAAAAGAAAAGAAAAGAAAAGAAAAGAAAAGAAAAGAAAAGAAAAGAAAAGAGCTGACTGTTTTGGATCATCACATCACTCGGCATCTGACAGTTAACTAAAACTGTTGGACTGTGGCCACGTTCAGACTCGTCTTCATCATGGTTAACACTGTCTTCATTATTATGAAAAGAAACAACCACGACTTAATTAACCACGTAGTAAATACCCACAGCAGTGCAGTGGAATTCCCTTATGAGGCTGGACTGTCAGAACATCAAGCCAGGAGGAGTCAGAAGTCAGTCGACAGCTGGAGTAAGATGACGGAGGGCGCGTACCTCCAACACCAGAGGTTAATGATCTTCCAGCCATCTACCCTATAGGTCTGATGGTTACTTTTCAACATTTCCACGTTCTTATAAAATCCTTCTTCTGATGAACCCATGTGCAGTGTGTTGGAGTCTGGCAAACCATCAGACTCATGGATCTTTAAGTCAAAGCAGTGTTCCTGGATCACATGTCTTTGTAAACAACACGACCCCATCAGTGGTTTCAACTCTGAGATACATGTAGTTACCCAGGAAAACATAAACATATGGACAAAATACTAATAATCAGCTTTCAATAAATTGATATTAATCCCTGAATTTAACGTGTGTGTGTGTGTGTGTGTGTGTGTGTGTGTGTGTGTGTGTGTGTGTCTGTGTTTTTGTCTGTGATACTGACCAGCTGGAGGCCTGGGGTTGGCCGGAGAACGGGTCCACAGTGTCATTGGTGAGGTTGGAGGCACCGCCCACCTCCTCAGTAATGAGGGAAAACTCGCTGCTCAGACTGGTCACGCTGCCACGATCCCTCGACTCTGTGTGCAACCAGACAGCAGAGACCTGTTAGTCCAGGTTTCACTGATAAATTAAGTAGCACTGTCTTCAATCCACATTGAAGTGGCCATATTTAATTCAGATGTATATTTTAATATCGACTATAAAAGGTTATCTGCTAAACACAGAAATTTATTACAGACTGTTTCCGATTTTAAAAACCTCTGTCAAATGTTCTTTTTCAAAGTATCCCGTTATGTGTAAAGGTTATGCATGGTCCTCCATCATTCCAGCATGAACCTGATACATAACAGAAACTGCGACCTAGAGCAGTGTACTGACGATTCTCCTGAAGACTCCACTGAGGCTTAAAAGCCTACAGACATTAAGGTTTTGTGACGCAAGATGTTTTGGATCCAAGCCTTTTTCTTTTTTCTCAAGCGATGAAAGCGTTGTGTTATCAACCCAGAGTCTCATTGCTTTGTTTCTGCCCCAACACCGTGTGCTCACAGTGCTCACAACATTTGTTATTGCTCATTGCATCAGACGAGAAGCAACCGGCAGGAGCTCCCCATGCTCCCGCAAGTACGTCACCAAAACAATAAACTTTCTGAAACGCTACACCGAGTTGGGCTGAGATAAAAATATAATGACACGTTTTAAACTTTTCCTACACAAGTTTCTGAGTTCTGTAATAATACATGAATGCAGGTCAAAAGGAAAACATGGGGAATATGTTTGAAATAGCACCAGTAACTGGTTCCATGAAACATTCTGATTTAACGCTTTCATTAAAAATTCAATGAAAAGATTCTGAGAATAAATTAAAAATCACCCCAGACTCTATTCAGGACACATTCTTACATGTATTATTATCTTATCTTTTTTGTTTTTGTTTTTTTAACTACATAGTTCATTAAAATCAATTTAGCATTGCAAAATAGACATTTACAATCAAGAACACAAAGAAATATTAAATGCATTAAATGAGCTCCATCCATCATCAAAGACCTGTCAGAGGCCTGTGTGGAGAGAGGCATGTACGAAACACACTGACTTACTTAACTGGCAGAGGTCTTCCACAGTGAAATCACTGTCTTTGAAGTGGGAGTTCTTCCTTCTGAAAGAAAAAGACGATATGATGAAATAACATCTGATAGATCAGAAGAAAAGAAGGAATATTGGATACTGGATTCACACCGATGAAATTTGCAAAAGGAAGCTGGTCATTCAAAGTGTGAGACAGAGTTTCACTGTAAGAGTAAAAAAACTCTGACAACAGACAACTTCAACAAAACTTTGCATCAAAGAAAGACAGAGAGAGAGAAAAAGATGACAGGCACGTACAGAACATAATTACTTAAATGAAGGAACACACCTCTGTTTCTTAACGGCAGAGAACTTCTCTGAGACAATGTGCTTCAAAAAATTGAAGCAAAAAAAGAAAATCTGAGGGAGAAAGAACAATTTTTGATCAGAGGAAGAAACACAGCACCATTCATTTCATTTCACTCATCTGTGAGTGCAGGTGAACACAGAAACACACTACACCGGCCACGTGACTCAGACCACTGACACCTTGTCTACAACCTCTGCACTACAAATTCAGAGCACGACTGATACAGATGGTTAAGGCCATTATCTACATTTAAGACAATGACATAGTGGGTTTCATTGGTTTATATAAAAAATCTGTGGATAATAATGGTTATTAATGGTGTATTGGTTGGACTTTACTGTAGGTATCCTGATACAACATGATTCATTTCTGAGATCTAGCACAGGAACAAAAGAACCAGGCTTTTGGTTCAGCTTTATAATGGGAAAAAACCAAGAGGCTGCACTTTTTAGAAAAAAAACTGAGAATCCTAATAGTTTTTCTTCCTCAGATGCTTTTGTCATTTCATCACAGCTTCTCAGAACAAATCGATGTTTCATTTCTGCTGCTTTTATCTTGAAACCTCAATGCTGCAAATCTGCTTTAACCTGGAAATGAAAACTGCATTTATCAGCTGGATTACGATTTGACGCATGTAACAATGTCTTCCTGTTGATCTACTTTCAATGAACAGAAGCTATATTATCATCATGATGGACAAAATAAACTTCAGTTGGAGAAACACTTACCTCCTCCCCTTTGGAGAGTCGATCTGGCAGCATGTGACTAGAAACAGACACAGAAAAATGTACTTCATCACACACCAGCTGACACAACGATTCCACAAAGTCCTGTGTTGTTCACGCAAAGACATGTTCACATGTACACAATCTTTGAACCTGAATCCAATCCTACCATTGGCATTTTGTATTGTGGAGGTAAGATGTAAAGCTGAGAAATGACAGAGGTTGACAGAGACATCTGTCATATCCAGGATAAATAAACCATTGTTTCCGCTGGAGAAAATTTCAAATGTAATTTTTCAATGTATTTAGGAGCATTTACAAAATTCTATTCACCTCAGTTGTATTGGGGCAGCAGCCCAGCATATAAAATAATGTGGCTGGATACCACGACATGAGACAAGGTTTTTTTTTTTAAACATGTCAACACTACTTGTTCAGAAAATGTACAAACACTAGTGTAGAATCTACTATGCTCTCGAGAGAGACACAGTGATTACAGCTGTTTGGGTGCTGCTGACAGTGTTTATCACCATGAAGTACAGAAATCCCAGAAATAACTTGGATTCCAAATATGATTCAGCTGAATCACTTCACCTGATGAGGAGTTACAGGACCTCTGGGTGCTCACTCTGTCTCTCTGCTTTATCCAGCTCCTTCTTCACTAATCTCTCTCTCACTCCCTCCTTAACACACACACCCGTTGGTCTTTTCTGTAGTTGTGAGGACGCTCACTGATGTAACACATTCCCTAACCTAAACCTAATTCTAACCTGAACCTTAAAACTTAGTCTTAACCCTCAAAAAGCCCTTTGAACTTGTAAGGAGCTGCGATGGTTTCAAACCAAACTTTGTCCACACAACCACAGAAAGACATGTACACATGTACACACACCCCCCACACACACACCCCCACACACACACACCCACACACACTCTCTCTCTTGGGTTTCTCCTTTCATAATTACCAGCACGATCTCTCCAATGTGAGCTCATCAAAGGTGGAAAAAACCCCTTCACTGACAGCTAGCCCATGTAATTATACATCAGCAGGTTTGTCCAAGCCCTTGGGACATTGGCCAAGCAAAGGAAGTGTGTGTGTGTGTGTGTGTGTGTGTGTGTGTGTGTGTGTGTGTGTGTGTGTGTGTAAGAGAGAGAAAATGTGGAGAGTGGGAGGATAAAAGATGTGGTCAGGAGCAAAGCTACAGTCTTACTCCTTGTCTCATCTCATGTTGTCCTGGCCTTCCTCTCCCACTGCTCCCAGTGCTTCATTAACCAGTCACTTTTCAATTATGCGTCACATACAAACACAGCGCTACAAAAACAGGACGGCACCAAGAAGCTGCAAATGCACGTCTAAAGTATTTATGCCAGCTCTTTCCCTGAAGTCATGAAATTATGATAGAGATGATGTTAAATAATTATTTTTACCCGAAAAGGAACCAGTCGTAGCTGATGGTCAGATACAGGATCTCAGCTGGCTCCAGGTTGGCATGCACTGCGCCATCCTGTGACGCAACATGACAAAAGTGAGTCAAACATCTCAACCATCCCGTGTTCAAAAAAATAATAATGTCCCATGATCAAATCAACCACAGCATGTCATGCAGCTCTGGACAACTACAACACATTTCTTATTCTGTTTGACAAGCACCTCATGAGTGTACTGTCATATCATGAGAAGCCTCCAGTATACACCATGTCTTGAGAGAAAGATATAGGAGTTCTATTTTTAACAAAGCCAGTGAACACAGAAGAGGGTAATTAGAGCACACCTTTGAAATGGTAAATTAAATTTATGTGGAGAGGTATGAATGAGAGGGGGTGCTGGGGCCGAGGCAGATGGATTCAGCGTGGGATTACTGAAGTCACTAATGAATGTTGGAGGGGCCAAATGAGCTTCTGGGTGACTGGGGGTCATGAGAAGAGACACCACGGGAGAATAAAGGAGATTTAAAAAGAAAGGGAAAGAAGGAGAAGAAGTAAGAACTTACTGCCCACAGGGAGAGCCTGAGGAGGGACACAAACAGAGGTGTCCGGTCCCAGCCTGATATGCAGTGCACCAGGAGGCCACTCTCATCTGGAACAACACACAAAATCACTGTAAAAGACCACTCTGAGAGGATCATTATAGCATTATGAATAAACTAGACACACTTACTGAGCACTTTATCAGGAACACCACACTAACCCTGGGTGGTTCCTCCCTTTTCTTTCAAACTTGAGAAATGTTTTACGTCTTCCTCATTTTTACTCTTGCTTTTTAAAACGCTGAAACACCAGAAAACCCCAGTCTGATCTCGAGTCACTATGACAGTTGAATATTTGAATGGATCTAATTTAACAGGATTAGTTTATTTTGATTAGGCATCATATGGTATGTGTAACACTGTGTGTCACGGATCTTCTGAGCAGCTGATGCATATCCTCTCCTGGCTGTAATAGCATAATAGCTACAAATAAGGATTATTATCATTACTGAATGATCTGATTATTTTCACTTGACTAACCATTTTGACTATAAAATGTCAGAAGATAGTTTGAAAAAATACCCATTTTAATTTTATAATTGAAGTTTAAACGTGGGGAAAAAAGAAATATCCCCACTGTAATGACCAGTTTGAATTTACAGCCTATGACCGAATTAGTAGTTAAGTAGTTAAAGTAGTTCAACTTGTGGTCCAGCTTGACGTATTGCTGCCCTACTGACCTATCAGTAAACTAGGCTAATAAATGAAATTGGAGGAGGACACAAAGGAGCAAGGCCTTGCTAATCGGATATTCACAACTCCAGAGTGTGTGGAAGTATTTCGGTTCTTCACCGTAGATGGCAAATTACCAGCAAAGATAAGGCTGTTTGCCAACCTCATAAAATGTTTGGCAAATGCAAGGGTGTGTTTTATGTCAATTTTATCATCTGCCGAAGTGCACACACTGTGTGGACTGTGTGTCCTCATGGAGCCCAAAACCTGCATGGACTGACTGCACTGTGAGCTAACCAACTATACATGCTGTAAGCAAGTAAACGGAAGGGTTTGGATCCAACTCCCACAAACACAACCACCACCTACCATCATTGTTGATGATGTGGAGCAGCAGCTTCAGGTAGTTCTGGGTCTGCTCCACCAGGTCCCACGACTGATCAACACACACACACACACACACACACACACACACACAGACAAGAGTAAATACACTGTTGGTATAACTGAGGAATGACAGCACTGAAGAGTGAGAGCTTAACCCCTCATAAGACAATGCACCCCTCCTTCACAGTGTGAGTCAGTGTGGTTACACTGCGACTATTACTGTATGTGTGCAGTGCTAGTGGTTATGAATGATGACCAAAGCACTCTGCAGGTTGGACAACAGATGGCACTGACACGCCACAAATATTACAGAGAGTGTACTGAGTGAAGACGTTAGAAGAGAAGTAACCTGGTATTGACTCCAGTCAATATTCAAGTTCTGAGTAAAGCACAGAGGGATTGTCAAAGGAGCATCCACATAGTCCTGTCAGAGGAGACACAGGGACATCAGATTAATACAGGGCCAAGCTGCCTTATAGTGATGTCAATAATTCATCAATTATCAATTACTCACAGTTAATAATAAAATTACTGACAGTTAACTGACTCTTGACTATCAATTAATCAGTTGATGGCTGGATGGCTTAATTAATAATTTAAGTAATTTGCATCTCTGCTCCCATATGATCAGAGACTGAACAGACTCTGTACCTGATTCCAGTTGAACACCAGACCCTCGGCTGTGTAATCTCTGTCTTTATAGTCCTTAAAAAACTCACACCCTGAATAAGGACAAGAGAAAGATCATGTGTTATCATACGGTCACACATTAAACTCCAGACTCATTTCTCCAAATGTTTAGTGGAGAGTAGTTTCCTTCTGATACTGAATGTTTGAGACTGATACCAGTGTAGATATTAAAGTGTTAAGTGTTTAAAAACCTGATTAATGTATCAAGATTATATTTACACAAATACAAAGGATGTTTTATAATGAAGACTGATTACATCTGGGTTTTAAGTTACTGTGACCAAGATACATAACCAATAGACTTGGTAATTACCTCATACAGATCTGCAGATATATACACTGATACAGATGTATCTGCAATAAATAGTATAATTTATCTGACTAGCTCTGGTGGAGTGAAGGAAGATGTGAGTTGTAGGTGTTTACCTGGATAAGGCACAGAGAGCAAGGTGAAGTCTGCATAGCGTTGGGCCTTGTCCGCCTTCTCAGAGGATGTCACGCTGCACAGACAGAGACAAAGAACCAGATGAGATCAACTGTGAGCTTTCATGGGCACATACACAACATTTTACACAGCACAGGGGCCATTCTATTAGCCAAAACTGCCTACAGCAGATATAAGTAAGTAGAAACCATTTCAATTTACACAGTTGTTCTGACTGTGGACTGATGAATATCTAAACTCTTTGCAAGTCTCTTTTTTCAGGCCATGGCTCATATGAGCAGATGTTTTCTTGAGAAAAGCAAACTCAGTCTCTGGTTTCATTGATTTAAATCCAGGTGTCCTCACTCCTGACTCAAGTTTGCCTGTTTTGTGATGATGTATTCAATATGGACACCAACAATGATTTGTGTGTTATTGGTTAACATCGACTGTGCTTGTTCGTAATTGTAACTCAGATAAGACATATTTATACATACATGCAGGTAAATCCAATGGTTTCACTTTCTTCTTTTGGCCACAGTAGTTTCCTGTCTTTTTAACATCATATTCTGAGTCATTCCCTCCATCTTTCTTTAGTTTGTCTTGGCATGTAATGTGCTCTGTGATTATTCACTGTGCATTTTCAGTCAACCTGTACTTAAGTATACCCCAAAATATCACCAGTACTCTCTGTTCTTCCACATGTAGTCTAACAGCTGCTATCAACTACTACAGTGAATCAGCCACTAAAATACACAGAATGATGTGATCAAGTGGTACACACACAAGGTAGGAAAAATTTAAGTAAATCTTAAGTCTCTCTAAATTAGACATAATCATCAGCACACCGCACACATCATCCGTCAAAACTCAACTGACGGCACAATCTGCAACAATCTGAAGCAATACACAAAATCATTGAGTCACTGGTCAGATGTTTTCCATGTGGTTCCTTCCTGCAAAGTCCAGTGTAAACAGTGACCTAAATAACAGCCAGAGTGTGAATGCTGTTCCTTACTTCAGGCCAAATTTAACCTTCTTGTTCTCCACCATCAGGTCACAGATGTAGCGAACCGAGAGGTAACGTAGCAGCTTAATGTCGTGGCCTCGAACCTTGTCGAAGAGCTGGGAGTCTCCATTCCTGAGGACGAGGGGACCGAGGGGAGGACAGAATGCGTATGAAGGACAAGTACAAAAGGGGAGGAGAATTTAGACGAGAAACGAATTGGAAGAAAACGGTATGTTCTCTGGTAGGAGTTCACTTTAAAGAGAAACATTAAAGCTGTCTTTCTGTCATGGTATCACTTTTGAAAGGTTTCAGGAATTAGTAACATCATTCACTGTTGTTGTGATATGGTCATGAAAAGCGATTAATGTCACACAGTGATTTGGCTCAGACAGACGCTAATCTGGTTAAAGTGATTTGATTACCTGACTGCACTGTCATCCTCTGGAACCTCCTCTGTCTCTGTCCATGTGTCATCACTGCCCCCTAAAAAAAAGACACAACCAGATGGACATGAGGTAAACCTCCACAAACGACTCAACCTCCATCAGTCAGCGGCCTCGCCTGTTAGTTTTAAACATAAAAACACATTATACATTCATAGTGAATCATCCAGATCTGCCCTATAACGGAATGGGTTCACGCCCCACCCCTCCACCAAGTCTGGAACAAATCAGCTCCGTACTTTCTGTGTAATCCTGCTGACATATAAACAAAGCAACAAGCAGACACAGGTGAAAGCAGCCTGCTTGGCAGAGGTAAAGACTCATTTACTAACATGCACAAACCTGTTTAAGTGCATATCAAGTATTTTAGAAATGAGGAACATCAGAGAGGGCTTTTATCCATCGGATCATTGCTCTGCTTGATGTGAGTTAATTACTAAATGAGTGACAGGAATGGATGGCCCTTGAGAATAAGGAGCTGAACGTCAGGTTTAGAGCGATCAGAAAGAATCACATGCAACAGGAAGAGAATCTGGCTTAAACCCAAACAGAAACATAGATGCTCACTGTTTTATGCTTGCCTAAAAAATATTGTACCTTGGCCTAAACTTTACTAAAGTGTAGTCTGATTAACTATCCATCTGCTATACTGATAACTGATCAATTGTTTCAGTCGCTGTTTTTCCAATCAGGAATTCCAATCGTTCGATAGTTCCAGGTTCTCAAATGTGACAGTTTACTGCTTTTCTTGCTCTTAAATGATAATAAATTGAATATTTTATATTAGAGTCAGACAGCACAACATGGTGTCACTTATGTTTTATGGACCAAACAATTCACCGAGAAAATAATCTGCAAATTTATGGATGAAGATAATCACTAGTTGCCGCCCTAATCTAAACCACTGTATTCAGAGATGAAAGTGGAACGGACTGCATCTGAAATGTCTGTAGTAATTCCTCACTGTGTGCACACCTACAGTAAGTACAAAGCTGAACCAGGATTTCAATGAGCATTTGTAATGATAATAATAATAATAATAATAATGAAATTACTTGAGAGAGAACGTCTGGGTCTGTAAATCCACCTGTTTTCATGCGTATTTTTGTGCATAAGAAACCTGTTTCGAAGGTATTTCCATCGGTGGTTGGAAATGCATGTTAATTTCAATTTTATACAGATTCCGTTAAAATTTAGCCACATTTGGATGGAAACTTCTTGTTGAAGACAAATGTGTTTATATTTGTAGTAAATGGTGACTTGGTGATTGTGAATGAAGCCACCCTCTATCTATTTAGATCCCAGTAGGAAAAGTTTGACAGCTGTCTGCAAACTTCTTCAGCCACTCACGGGTCAGAGAGCACACACAGAACTGAAACCTGCCATGGAAAATAAGTCAGCCGCAACTTCCTGTTTTGGCTGAAGTTTGTGTGTGTATGTGTGTGTGTGCGGGCGCGTTGTACCTGAGAAGATGTAGTTGTAGCCCGTGCGTCCATACAACTCCCCCCAGCCTGCCAGAGTGGACGATCTGCAAATATGCTACAACGAGGAGCAAAAAATACAAGATCAGACAATGTGGTTTTACTGCTCATACCCACATACAATAATTCATAGCTTGTCACCTGTCCAACCACAACATGAAAGTAGGAAGTGGGGGACACTGAAAAATGAAAAATTTCCTTCTAAGACGAGGTGACTCTTTGAGGTATTTCTTATTTTGGCTCCATAACCAGCCGTGGTTCCCTCAGTGTTACAGCGTGAGTACAGGTTCATAACAAATGCACTCATCTCTACATGTGAACTAGGCTATGATTTATCTTACAGAGCAAGAGAGACTACATGTGTGCTCATTTCACATTTTCTGTAGCTGTCACAGCCAGGATCAGAAAACTCAATATTTATTTTAAGTATCATAGAAAAAGGTGATTTGCATGAAATGCAAGACTGTGATTTCAGACAGAAGTGAGTACCAAACAAACCAATCTAACTCACAAGATTTTCTTTATTTGCGGGGTTAAATAAGGAATCTCAAACTTCTCTGTGACTTACATACACCTTTGGACTCACAGGGTTGTTCAAGTGACTGTGTACATTTGGTGACACAGAAGCCAGTTTCATTTGTCATGTGTATAGATGCTCCATTAATATTCAACACAAACACATGGTCCATTTTGTTTCTTGCTGGGTTGAATATGGTGAAGCTGCTCTGTAGTATTTTTAGTACTTTCAGTTCAGTTTGCTCTTCTAGTTCAAACACAGCTACCAAAGCCACATGGACTGGCTGTTGTGTGGGGTTTTGAAGTCGTCTTCTCCAGTGTCACACAGTGTTCTGGATTTTAAAAGTTTCTGGGGACAGGAAGTGAAGGAAGAGAAAAAGTGGGGGGTGACGTGAAAGGCAGGTCCCTGTCTAAAATCAAATAGGGGACATTGATTACATTGTAAACCTCTCAGACCACTGGGCTACACAGACACCCAGTCCTCTGCATTTAACTTGTGTCCAATTTTCAGGTTGTGTAGCAGTACCTTGCCATTATAGAGGATGACAGGACAGATGAACCTCCCTCTGCAGCGAGCCAGCTTACTCCTGTTCACGAGGTCTTGCAGCTTACTGATCTGTACTGTGCTCTCAAACCTGTACACACAAACACCCACAGTATCCATTAGATTCGACTAAAATTTGATTTAGCACATTATACAGACAACGTAATTACAAAGCACAATCAACAATTAGTGTTAACAACACACTGTAGCAACAGCTGAAATAACACCAGCTCCAAATAATCAGTTGTTCTTAACTTCTGATGTAGGCTCCAGTTAAGTGGGACATTAAGCCTCAGTCACAAATCATTACTTACTTATGAAGATGTGTTGAAGAAACTTTCCCACTAAGATTTTGTAATGACATTAATGTCAGGGTGACTATCATAACTATCGTATCACCCAGAATAATATTAATATGCCTGAGTGTACACATCCATTGTGCGTAATGCTGCAAATCAATAGGTGGGAAATTTGCCAGCCAGCACATTACATGAAGGCTTTTGCTGTTTTGGTTTTATAGTACAGCACATCTTCTATTTCCAGCGCAACATTGGAAAATAGTCAAACTGCATTAATCAGCAGTGGGAAACAAGGATTTATTGAGTCATCGCAAATTGTTTCCCATTTCCGGCAACAATGTGAGCTCATGTGACAGGACAGTCACTTCACCGCTCTGCTGTCTTGTTGTGATCACAGGGGCTGGAAATGCAGGCTGACCTTTGCTCCCTGCACCACAGTAAGGTGTGCATGATAAGAGCAGTGATACAAACAAACAAGGAGTAATTAGTAACTGACTGAACTGGACTTTGTATCGGAAAATGATGAACTGGTTGAGTAGCGGAGACGTACCTGTCACTCTCGACGTCTGTGCATTCATACTCCAGGAAAACAATCTGCCGGGGGTAATGGCCACATACTTCTCCATTTGTGTTACTGATGATACTGTACTTGTAATCTCTCGCAAATAACTCCAGACAACGATTCTCTATTGCGTCCACCTGAAGAAAAACAAAAACAAACAAGTCAGTGGTTTAAAAACAACCCAATCTTTCAACTGGAGAATGATGGAGCTGGGGAATGGGGTCATTTATTTTTTGTTCTAAACAAGACAGTCAAAAACATCAACTGGGTATGGAGTCCAAATTCATCCCTAAAGTTTGCATCATTACTTTAGACTTTGATAACTGGCAAATATCTAGGAATTTATATGGAAGTTATTTCCACAAATTAAAGCTGCATAACTTAACATTCAAGATTATTGTTACCTTTACACTGGTAGCTTGATGACCCATTTATTACAATGACCCAATAGGATGTTGTCAGTCACCAGTCATAGATCCACTTAGCCCCTCTAAACATGATAGACACAGATTACTAGTTCTGTGTGATATGGTGGCATACTTAGATGCAGACTCCACCCTAAACCGGTAAAGTGAGCCATACCCTTTTCCATTCATTATGTTCAGGAAAAATTCAATACACAAACAGAATCTCATTCTTTGCAGATATGAATGCACATTGTGAATACAGTAAAAGGAAGCAGCACTAACATGCACCAAAATAACTCCTAGTGTTTGGTAGAAAGCAGTGTTTGTATGTAAAAACACTATAGATTTATGTAAATTAAGTGCTGCTTGATGGAGCTGATACAGACGAAGTGAGCCCTGGTTCCTCGTGGTTCCTAAAAGGTCATTAATCGGGACCTACACTGTATGTTGTTTAACTGATGTATAAGGTGACTTTAAATGCCTTGATTCTGTAAGGCAGTCCGGCGTACCGCTCACAAGACAGAATGACAGGTTGTCAAATAGCTAAAGCACACCGAATTATGACCTCTGTCTTACCCGTGGAGTGACTTCCTTTGCTCTGTACTGCGTTCTGGAAAACAAATCTATCAAATCCGCTATTTCCTCGCTCTTTCTGACCGACAGCCCGGACGCCGTGAAGCCGCCGGCCGCGGAGGAGGAGGCGGCGGCCATCATCGCGCCTCGAACCGCGGCGGTGGCCTCTAGCCGAACTCGACCACCTTCAAACACCGCAGAGCCTTGTCCTTTGGATCGGGAAGACCGACCAGGCCATCCCTTCCCAGCCAGCTTCTTCCTGACTGCCCGCTTGAGGGGGCCGGAGCCGGGGACTCTTCCTGAATTCAGGGCACCGGCGAGCTGATCCCCTCTCCAAACAGAAGCCGTTAGCCAGTCCGAGCTGCCAGCCACTCACACCGGGGCGGTTGCTGCTAGCGGAGTTAGCACGACTAGCTAATGGACTAGCTCAGCTTCCCAGGCGTTTGTTGTCGCTTCCACTTATCCCAAATCCACGAAAACTCATTAGAGACAATTTCAGACCCTTGTAGTCCTCTACCACATCACCGCTGTTTCGTTTGCGTTTCTGACATAAGGGGAAGTGAAGACCGGCTCTCCGAACCAGCTGACCGACCTCCAGTCAGCTGTAGTAAGGAAATCTCCAGGATCCTTCTCGGCCTGCTCACGTTTCTTCAATGTCACGTCTTCATGTCTCCTTGGTAACCACGACCATGACAATAAAGGGATTAAAGTTATACAGAGATCAGTCCTGTAGCTGCAGGATCTTAACGCTGCATGTGTTGTTGTAGCGGATGAAAGCCCCAGCTGTGGAGAGCTGTGTTGCAATCTGCCCACTACGGTCTGAAAGTACAACAGGCGGTAAACAGGAAGCTAACAGGACCACGTGACAGGCATCTCCCCCTTTAAATGACGTTTGTTGTTAATCAGAACGAGGCCTCATGTTTTGTGAGGAAATCTTTCTCTCTGCTGCAACGCAGGGGTCTAATACACAGAGATTAACTCGTTCTTTCCATCAAATAAAAAAAAACTATTTTTACTGATAAAAACAAAAAGATGTGACACATCAAAACACTCTCTGCTTTTCAAAAAAAAAACAATAAAGTTAAAATAAAATAAGGTTAGACGAAAAAAAAACCCAATATCAACAACAAGCAATGAATTTATGATCAAATTCAAACAAATTTCATTTTGACAAGGCTTTGCAGTCTGCACACCAGCCCCTCACATCAGCTGCACTCAAACTGTCACAGTGGACTGTAAGGATCTATTCCAGAAATAATGATGATAAAGTAATGCCATAAAAGGGAAACATCCATACCATGAGTGTACACAAAAAAATGACCCAACAAAAAAATTCAGTATAAAATCTTGTATTGATTAAATGTAAGAGCCCAAACTGTATTTTTCTAAATATATAAAACAAAACAGACTTTTTCTAATATGTTTAATAATGTATTATTTTATGTATTAGCTCTGGTGACAATAAAACCATAGAATCTCCATGAAAAAGACGTTATATGCTTGATTTTATTGTTATCCAAACCATTCATGTCTGTGCTCTGTCCAATTACACATGCAAACTGCACTGACGACAACCCAGCTCTCTCTTAGGGGAGGTCAAAGACAGAGCACTACAATAAACAGTCCCTGTGGGAAGAAGCATGTTTTCCTTTGGGTGATTACACTCTGCATGAAAGACCTATAAGACACTGCCAGGCAAGACTTGTAGTCAGATCCAACTGGTAAAAATCATTACTTTATGTAGATTTTTCTGAGACGTGACACATGAACACTCACTGTCATTTGGGGGTGCAGACAACCTCGTGCCGTTTTTGACCCCCCTCAAGTCAAAAATGAGTTTTGCTTGGTAACAGCAGGTAAACTTCCTGACATTGACATTCATCAATGTCAGGTGTCAGGTCAGTCAGGTGTACTTTTATGAAATGTTGATGAGATAATTAAACTTTTCTGTGAAAAAAAAAATCATGTCAGACACAAATTATCATTCAAAGCAGAGCACTGCACTTGAAGGGGATCTTTAAATTTGCTTTCACTGAATACACTCACTGAGCACTTTATTGAGAACCTAGACATACAACAGCAGAGGACCATGTCAGGATCCACTACTGTCAGCCAAGAACAGAATTTAACAGCATGAATCCGTGGACCCAACCTGCCTTGTGTCAACAGTCCAGGCTGGTGGTGGTGGTGTAATGGTTTAAGGAATGAGAGTAGAATGAGTAGAATTGTGTTGTATGTGTCTGTCTATATATATATATATACAGACATATATACTTTCTTGTTGGTTTTTGAGTTGAATTGAACTGAAGGGACTGCAGAAAGCACAGCGAGAGAGAAAGGGGTTAGAGAGAGAGAGAGGGAAAGAGGGCTCTGCAAACAGAGGAGAGGGGGCGAGAGGGAGAGACACTAGGAGAGTGAGTGAAAGAGAGAGAGGAAGCCACAGGATCCTCAGTCACAGCCATGGGGTTGTCGGTGTGTGCAGTGTTGCAGGACTCATCCATATTTTTCACGTAGACTCCGACTCTCGTCGTTTAGAGTTTTTTTTTCTTTTTTTCTTTTTTTTTTTTTTTTTTTTACATTTTTCATCTTTAATGTGTTTTATTTGTTCAAGTTGAACTCTTCAGTGAAGCATGCCAAAGGTTCCACCACTGTCTTCGTTCATTTCTTTTGAACCTGTTCATTTGCGGAAGATTCAGCATGATACCGGGGACACTCGGCGCGAGTATCGCATCTTGTTTTGGCTCTGGACGCACAGCTGAGCGGATAACGGTGCATCAGAAAGCGGAGGTGAAGCGCTGACAGAGGACAATGCTGCTCCACTCTAAATTTGGCCGCTGCGTTTGGCACCGTGCGCTGTCGGCTCCGCTGCGTCTCTGAGCGCTGACAGGAGCGGAGGACAGGAGGGGATTTTCCCCTCAAGTGAATCACGGTTCGCCACTGAACTGATTTAACTCATCAGAGGGAAAGAGGGAGTAAGGGGGGGTGCATTTAGATCTGCTGGTTGATTGATTTTCTTTTTAAATACATTTTCATCAATTCTGCCAACGGACAGAGGAGGATCAAGAGGAGAGGGAACACCAGGTTGACGCGGGTGTGCGCGGAGAGGGTGGGAGGGTGGGGGGTAGGGAGGGGGGTGGGGTTTTTAGAGAAAAATGCTGCCTTCGCAAGAAGCCTCCAAAACCTACTATGACAACTACATGCGCAACTCCAGGGCCATCGGTGTCCTGTGGGCCATATTCACCATTTGCTTGGCCATCATCAACGTTGTGGTCTTCATCCAGCCCTACTGGATTGGTGACAGTGTTAACACCCCCCACGCTGGCTACTTTGGCTTGTTCCACTACTGCGTGGGCAACGGGAAATCCAGCCGGGAGATCCTGTGCCAGGGCAGCTTCTCTGACTTCAGCTCCATCCCGTCGGGAGCCTTCAAGGCGGCCTCCTTCTTCGTGCTGATGTCCATGGTGCTCATCCTCAGCTGCATCGGCTGCTTCGCCCTCTTCTTCTTCTGCAACACCACCACGGTCTACAAAACCTGTGCCTGGACGCAGCTGCTGTGTGGTAAGGATGGAAGGCACTTTGATATGTTTTCTGGGGGTCGGGGTTCTTTGAGGAGGAGCATCAGTGTCCTCACCTCACCTCATCATGTGTCATTTGGCATCATTTGATCTCTGTGAGAAATGTCATCATCACCCTGATCCTCCACAGAATGAGCACAGCAGCATTCTCTCTCTCTTCATCTTTAATGGTAGCCCAGGGTTGTTCCCCATTACTTTGAAGAGAGTCGAAATGTGATCTTTCCAGCGAGCAAAGATCTAAGAAAGTTTCCCAAAAGTCTGTCAGGAAGTCATGTAGGGGCATTTAGGACTGTTCCTTGTCATCTGGGTGTCCTGCATGTTTTTATCAAATTGAAAGAAAATGATCTCAGACAACAGTCAGTTGTCTGGGTCACCAGATATTTTGCCAGCAATAAGAGGCCTTGAAGCTGTATTCATCATTCTGACACTGCCTGTTCTTTTTCATTGGACTGGCTGAGATAATGTGTGTAATTGTATGGAAGTATGATAATGAAATGCCCTCTCTAATGCTGCATCAAAGATCACAGCTTCTATTTTGGCTGCCATATCTGCCTACCAGATTATCCTGCATTATGCATGATCTGCACATGCATTTCAGTAATGTATGCCCATGCAGTGCATTCATTCGTCTGTGCAAAACTGGGAACAAACACCATGTAAAGGCTGCATTTTGTATGTAACTGTATTTCAGCTACATCCAGTTGGGCAGATTAGAGAGGGACATATTGGAGAAAAGACTCAGTTCCCATCAGTGTCAGATGCTGTGGATTTTTTAAAAAATTTGTATTAAACTGAGTTTCAGTTTTGTCTGTATTGCTCACTTTTGTCTGACATTACATTTTCAGTGGACCTCTCTACTCCTTTTATAGAGATGCTAAATGAAAAGCTCAGTGATGACAGATTCATTTAGTAGCAGTTACCAGTGTGCGTGTGTGTGTTTGTGTGTGTGTTTATTCCCAGGCTGGCACTCTGCCATCAGTGAGCACTGAACAGGTTGCATCAGTGCAGGTGGATCCTACAAGTGTTTCCTCCCAGCTTAATGGAAATGACAGAATCCCCTGGTAAACTCCTCATCAAACAAATTACTAAATAAGTTGATGTGATGCAGATGAAACCATGTTGAAGATGAGGTTTGATGTGGCCTCTGTTGATTTTTTTTCTTTGGGCCCAGCCAGAGTTCACTCCTACTTGCCTCAGAGAGAGGGTGCGCTGTGATGTGGCGTGTGTGGAGGGAGGGGGTGGAGAGTGGGACGTGGGACGTGGGAGGTTAATTGTGCATTGGTCTGGAAGGGCTGACATTATCTGAGTTATTGATGGCTAGATTATTCTTTCCAACAAGGCAGCTGAAGCCGGGGCTATGTGGATGATGGTGGACTCAGGACCTTTAGAAATCATTGACTTTTTCTCGCGCTGTCTGGCTCCCTGTTCCTTAGAGAGAGAGGCAAGAAAAGAAAGAGAGATCGATGTGAAGAGAGACGTGGACAGATAAAGAAATACAGAAATGACGGAGAGGGGAAGTGAAAGAGTGGAACTAAAAAATACGGGATAGCTGTCCAATAGACAGGTTTACCAGTTACAAACCAGTAGGATGGGCAGAAAAATTTGCTCTGATGTCATGATAGCTAATTATGGACATTTCACTATTCAGAAATCAAACAACTTGCTGGAAACCAGTCAGAATACTGATTAAAGGATGCAAGGAATGTAAAAAGTGAGAGGATTTAATGTTGATGATTGATCAGCTATTCTGGATGGCAACACATTTCATGCTTGGTGATCTTCAAGGAGCCTCAAGACGTTTATGTTGACATGAACCAGAGTAAAAGGCAGGATGTGACATGATGAGTACATCATGATATAAAAGCACAAATACAGAACAAAAATGGGATGCTTGCAGTATTCATAAAGAGTATTGAACATGTGACCTAACACAATGACATGTTTAACACCCACTCACCTTACAACGCTCACCATGGTAGTGATGCTGAAACACTGACGAGCTAACATGAAACATGGAATACCAGAGAGAAACCACGGGTCAGTAAAGCTGCATTTACAGCAGAAAAGGCAGGTGTGACGCGATGGCAGTCAATAGAACATTTACTTGTGTGAGAAGGACAGTTACATTAAAAGCAGGAAGCTTCAGTTGTGTGAAGTGTTGTCAAGTGTTGTCCAAGCTCAACCTTACCAGACAGCAGTGTTAAACACGTAGCCGACACAGCTGGAAAAGTTTATTGCGCCCAATGGCAACTTGAAAGCTTGTTGGCAATCAATTAAGGGCAAACACCACAGACCTGTGTGTGCCAGACAGCAACAGCCAACACAGAACCTAGACCAGGGAACGGGGCCGTCTAGGAGTCCCCGCCTACACAAAGCTCACATTTTGCTGATATAAAAATAATCTTTCAAGATCAAGAGTTGCTGAGCATGAGATTATATTTCATACATACACATTAAGGAAGAATGTATAAGCTGAAGTTGAAGGTTAGGCTGGAGTCAGCCTACAGTTTACAGGGCAGTGAATGAGAGCCGGGAGACTGACACGTGGCAGGCTGGGTCCATGGATTCATGCTGTTGAAGCCAAATTCTGATTCCTGATTGTGATCAGGACTTGATTATAGTCATATTTTGATTATAATTAAGATGTTATTATGATCACATCATCAAGATGTGATCATGTAATCAATTGATTACATGATCACATCTTGATTATCTTGATTATTAATTTCCAGTTGTTTATCACTGATATTCAAACTATACTAACATCAGCTTTAAAGCTGCTCCAAGTGATATTCCTACATGAATAATGGATCAAATGACTGTGAAAGGAGCCTCTTGTAGTGAGAAGCCCACAGAGAGTTATTACCCACAGTGTCACTCAGCTCTACTGAGCACCGTCACGTTTCATCTCATCGTTGTGCTTTTCAGGTTGACTGTTTTGGCTCACTCTCAGTGCCCTCATCAGCATCGTTTCCAGGAGCAGCAGCAGCAGCAGGCAGCTCTGCTGAGCTGGAAGCACATTACCTGCCCAGCACCAAACAGCAGACAGACACAGTTAAGACAATAATGTGTTAGTGTTGTGGCAAAAAAAGCAAGAAGAAGTTTCCAAATGTGCAAGTCTCTGTCCTGGCTCTAAAAAGGGACATGGTATTTATATCACCAGTCCTTCCCTCATTTATTACATCCTTCACATCTATCACCAGATCTGTGTTTCCCATTTACAGCCTTCGGTTCTTTCTTCTCCTTCATCCTTCACAAGCATGTTTCCTCCAGTTCCCGTCTCCTCAGCTTCTCCGAGCCTGCTGGTGTTTTCCTGTCGACACATCGAGTATCAGCAGAAGCTTCAGAGGTGTGAAACTGACATCACACTTCTGGTGAATTAGCTGAACACTTCTCTGAGAGCACGAACACATTTTTTTTACAGTTTTCCTCTTGCTGTGGGAAAAACTCAGAGAACTCTCTCTGTTTCTGAATAAGACACATGCTCAAATACTCCACATATTACAAAGAAGCAAAGCAATGTGATTTCTCTCTTATCCTCATGTAAACATAGCGCAGGGAAACATGCTCTTACTTACTGTATTATAAGCTTCAGTGTTCCAGAAAGCTCCTCTTCATGCTCCGATGACCCAAAAGTAAGGAGTCATCCATGAACGCTGTTTTGTTCGCTGTCTTGTATTTCCCCTTAACTGGCGAGCAGATTATGTCATGTTTGTGACCATTTTAAATGCTGGCATGAGCTCAGCTGTAAGCTCAGTGATCTATAAAAGATAGGCCCCATTGGTGATTTGCTGGGTCAGTGCAAAATAGCACACAAGTTCTCTGGAAAATCGACTGTCAGCTGTAAAAGGTGCCAGAAAATGCTCAAAGGGACAGGTTTATTTCCCCAACAGATTCTTCAGGTGGTGAGGAAGGAGAAAGTTGGGCAGATTATCAGGAGACACTAGTAGAAAGAAGGAGTATTAAATCTTTTTGTAGAGCAGAGGCTGGGTAGAGTCTAAATTCTGGTCTTTGCTAAAAGTTGGACCATTTCTCAAAGGCAGCACACTGTGCAGTCATCCTGAGGAAGTGCAGAGGGAGTGTGGCAGCATTGTACCATATACAAATTTACATTAACAGTTTACATTAGTACTCCGTTAATTTTCATGTAGCACACATGAAATTGAGTTGGTAGATAACTTAAAACACTTTTTTACTCTGCTTTATTTAATCACTTTAGCCTTGATTTTGAATCCAGTCTCTGACTTCTGAGGCCTGTGTTAAGGCCTGTGTTAAGGCCTGTGTTAAGCACTCAAACTATTTGTCGAACAATCATTTAGCTGCTGAAAAAATGAATGAAAAATGAATCTACATTTGTTTTGTTACCTGAATAAACATTTAAGTCATTTATCAAGAAAATGTGTCAGACATTTGCTGACTCCAGCTTCTCAGATGTGAGAACTTGTTGCTTTCATTTGTCACATATGGTAATAAACTGATAAAAAATATTTTCAGGTCTTTGACTGGTGGATTGATGATTTAGATATTTGAAGATGTCACTTTGGGAGGTTGTCATGTAGGGGAGGGAGTGTTTTTCATTACTTTTTGACACTTCATAGACTAAACAATTAATCGAGACACTTTTCTAAGATGTGTTTTTGAGTAAACTGGACAGCTGTACCTCAGACCACCAGGGGCCCCATACACCCCAGATTCTCTGTATGTCAGTCTGTCAACTGGGAGTGTTGCTGTGTCAAAATCTAGTTTATAGAATGGCTGTCATTCACATTGAGTTCAGATGGTGCCTATTCCTGAATACATTTCTGTGGCTCAGTAGGGGCTCAAACATAAACAGGTTATCCCACCACATGTGTAAAACTCAAGCTTAAAAGACTAAATAAATGGGACTGAATCTCATTCTAGGGAAAGACCCTAAAGGGCTGTAACTATACACAGATGTGAGTGTAGTAGAAACAGGCTTTTCAAACACTCGCTCCATTAACTATTAAAGCTGCACCGTTGCACCTTGATCTTGCCATGAAATAATCAAAGAGTGTACATGATGTACATCTTCCAAAATCTGCTCCCAGATGGTCTCATCAGCTTTTTCCCGTGAGGCTTTCACTTGCATCTGTTCTGAGAAGAGCAACACAAAGCAAACCTCGTTCGTATGGTTTTTATCTCCATCACCGTCCAGAAAATATAACTCTAGAATTTCGGAGAGATATTTAGAACACCTGTGTTAAACAGTGAAAGAAAGGTGATGCATACGTTAAGACATGAAGGACAAGATCAAATGTGAGTTAAGAGGAATAGCAATTAAAGAAGCAAAGAAACCCAGCAGATAACAGAAAGGTTGAAGATGTGAGTGGTGTGTGTGTGTGTGTGTGTGTGTGTGTGTGTGTGTGTGTGTGTGTGTGTGTGTGTGTGTGTGTGTGTG
>JBBMJY010000018.1:1974675-1992264 GCA_037833715.1 Toxotes lorentzi | reverse complement strand
ACATATATACATATATATACATATATATACATATATACATATATACATATATATACATATATATATATATACATATATACATATATATACATATATATACATATATACATATATACATATATATATATATATACATATATATACATATATACATATATATATATATGTATTTAAAGAAATCTTGCTGGATAAAAACAGTCAAACCTTACATTTTAGCTTAGAAATAAAAGTTGCATTATTCACCCCTTATTTTGTTCCTGCATTCCATCACTGTGATATATGATCAGTATGAATTTGGAGGAAAATAAAACAGATCTGAACTGATATAATGACAAGATGAATGCAGCCGTGTGTGGGGAACATAACTGGATTTCAAATTTATTGGAAAAAACAAAAATGCAGCACCATGAATCATAAGACCTGTTTGTCTCAAGTACAATATCAGAAGTCTACAGTGAAGTAGTCCTAAAGTGAAATCAAAAACAGTCCAGTGGGGATGAGAGAACAGAAGAGAACCAAAAAAACAAAACAAAAAAAACAAACAAACAAAAAAACAAAAACAAAAACGGAACATTGGAACAGACAGAGAACCTTGAGGAAAAAGGGGCTGTCTTCATGTTTAGTGAGAGAACATGGAAGCTGGTAATCGTATGGAATGACCCTAAAGGGAAAAGCCTCCTCCTCTCCAATGCATCTTTAGAACGGATGATTAACACGTTGCCTTTGCCTGCATCATTTCCCTCTTTCCAAATCAAACACTTATTTACTGCAGCACAGACTCATATATATGCCTCTGGGCATTTATCCAACCTGGGTACCATGACAACAGGTGCAACTTTTATAACTTTGTACAGACATCTGTGTGGAAGTTTTTACTTTCTGACATTTTAGAGCCTAGAGTTTGCACAGTCCGGCACATCAGGAAATACTGGGGACAATTTCAAGTTACATGTGATTTCTTGTTTTTTTGTTTTTTTTGTGAATGTGTCGTCCAAATAGCTTTTTCCAATGATTCCATAATGATGTCCAAAGTCAATGATTAGCTTTGTGCAGAATGTGGTCATTTGTTTTTTTTTTCTGAAAATAAAAGAAAGAAAAGACAGAAAATAAGAAAAGGAGAAATCCGTAAAGAAGTCCTTGCTCCTCTTAGGTCTGTACATTTACCCTCCCCAAACTCCCTGAGCCCCATTTCTCCACAGCTGTAGGGGTTGAGGGGGTACGCAGCTTCGTACACACTCACACACACACTCACACACACACAAACACACTCGAACAAGGTCCTAAAAGCTTCCTGACTGTGTCCGTACTCCGGGACCCTGGAGGGGGGAGTGCTGGAACTGACTGAGGCTTGTCCCTCGCTGTGGGTAGTGTGTCGGTCCAGAGGCCGACACACAGCGGCCTGCAGCGGCCTGCAGCGTCGCTTGGCCTGGGCTTCCCGACTTCAGGCTGCGAGACACCTGCTGCTGACTCCCTCTGGAGCCCACGGTGCCCGAGTCTGTTTTAGCCTGCCCGTGGGCCCTGGATCCCGGGGTAGGAGCCCCTGACAGGCTGCTGCTGTTCAAAAGGCTCGCTTTTAAGTGGCTGCTGCCGTAGCCGTGGCCTCTGTCCACGGTACTGCTGCCACTATGCTGGTGTAGAGACCCTGCTGGCGGCCTGGAGTCTGAGGACGAGGTGGGGGTGGGGGAGTGACTGGGGTAGGAGGATGGAGGCTGGTCCTCGGACAGTCCAGGATGGGAGGAGTGGCGCGCGTAGAAGCTCTGCCCTGATGAGGGACTGTAGGAACCCCGGAATGGAGAGTTGGAGGTCTGCTGGCGGAACGATGGGCTGTCGGTTTGCCGGTGGCTTTCTGATGACTGAACACACACACAGACAAACACTCAACTACTCTGTCGCCTTGACACATTTTTAAGGCAAAATAGTGCCTTTATAAAATAGGTTTTATAAAGCTTTAATGTTGGACTCAGAATTAGCATTTTAATGTTTGTGTAAATGTTACAGCTCTAAAAATGTTGATTACGTCCATATGATTTCACTGCACCATTGGCAAGGCATCATGGATAACACATCAATTCCAAATAGAAATGCTGCCAAAATGCAGTCAAGACATGATCACTGAAGCAAAGAGGAATTTTATCAGAGACGCACTGGCCTCATTAACAGGAACATTTAATCAAGTTGTCTTTAGGAAAAACAGCAACACAGAAACACTAAACAAGTCACTGGTCATCAGGCAGCTTGTCAACTAATACTGTCACACCAGACACTGGTGGTTGGGGAACAAATGCATTAGCAGTCTGTGCAGGTTACCTGGTGTGAGTACACAGAGGGACTGTATCTGTGGGGACTCTTCATGGGAGAAGCCATGGACGCAGCCTGCATCTCATATCGATCCACATCTGAAAACACAGAAAGGTGAATATTAGGGAGCAAGTGCAGCATATACTATTGTATGTTTACTGACACCATTCAGCCACACATTAAAAGCAGTAAGTGATTTTAATGTTGTGGCTGATCACTGTATGGCTTTGTGAACCCAGTGTCTCTGCAGTGATCCCTGATGTTTCTAATGTCTTCATACCAAATTCCTTCTCTGCAGAGCCATCACTCCTCTTGTAAGTCCGCTCCATCTTGATGCTTCTCAGCACTCGCTCCAGAACACCCTGGCCTTCTCTTAAACGCTCAACAGTAGTGGGAACCATCCTTGGAGAAAAAAAAAAACAAATCCAAAGGTTATCTCCCAGTCAGCTCTGATCAGAGGACAAATCCTGAACATTATTACAGTGCTTAAAACATGACTTGAGAGCCTCTAGGTGACATAACATCTGCTGAAACTTGAATTTAATGAGCCATCGCTCTCGGCCTCTCACCACTGGTTGTTGCTGTCCTGGCGTCTGGACTGCACTGACAGGCCCTGGTGGTCTGGAGGACTGACCTCCTCTATCTGTGGGATAGGGTTGCAGGGTGCTGAGGAAGAGAAGGAGCTGTGTGGGGAGGCAGGGGGCTGCATCTGCTGATGGGAATGGGGATGATGGGAGTCCTGGCTGTAGTGGGAACCAGGGCGGGTGGGGGTGCCACCCAGAGAGGAGCTGCTGCCGGCGGGTTCTGAGTCACGGCCGCTGCTCTGCTTCCTTTTACGGTACTCCAGCAAAGACACCTGAGGCAGCAGAGGGAGGACAGGGGCTGTTGAAGGACGGACACACAGTCTGATGTGCAGGTTTCATTCACACTGATGCTGGGCCGATAACTGAATCACATCATTCACAAAAACCGCACTGAGAGATGGGCAGACCGCATGCACCACACCAGAGAGGACTCACCTGGAAACAGTATTTACCACTATTCAATACGACAGAAAGGAATCACCATGGAAATTACCTCGGACATGAAAATGATACTGTATGCAATTTGCTTTCGTTCCATTCCATTAACATACTCGTAGTCAAGAGAGAGACTCAAATACAGCATACTGCAGATCACTTTGTGTTCTGAATGCACTTAGTTAGTAACATACAGCATCAACAAAAGACCAGGCAGCTTTAAATGCACCACGCCATGATGCAACCACGCTGAAACAACAATAAATGCACTCATATCAATGTCCACAGAATGTTTGAGCACACGCACAAGACATATGAACACACCTGGACTCTTATACAATGAGAATGAGAGCACTCATCCCAGCTTAATGTTGTCATGACACAGAAGAGGCTTGTGGGAATAAAGGAGGGTACATGAAGAAGGCAGGGGAGCGGGATGATGACCACAGGGTCAGATACTGACATGAATGGCTCTTGCCTGAATCCTTGTAATAGAATGAGATTTCATACAGAGCAGACTGTAGAAGGCAGAGTCTGAAATCAGCACTAAGCACCAAATATCAAAGATATTCTTCAGTGACTGCCTTCATGGACTCGACAGCGTTCTTTAGGTACCTAATAGATGCCTAATTATGTGTAAAATGGGGTCCAAAAGCCTGACACCATGGTGATAATAATCAGAATGGAGTGGGGCAGAAGGATAGGAAATAATCAGAAAGTTTCAGGATTCAGAAACATTTTAAAACAAGATATTATGTCATACAAAAGGTCAGATTTTCTCGAGTTGTATCTCTTCCCTTGAAGCATGCGATCAGATGACACTTGATCTGATTTGATCTGTTCATCAGGGGCTCGTTTTAAATAACTAAACCTGGATCACTGTAAGATCATGCTGGGATAACATGAGGTATCAGGTTTTGCACGAACTTATGGAGTCCATGCCGCTCAAGTGCTGCCATTAAAGCAAAAAGGGGGACAAACCAAATACTAAGATTCTGAAATTAACGTACATCTTACTACTCAAATTGTTAGTTTCATATTATCATTTCTAATGAACAAAATGAATATTACATTAGAAATAAATGCAAAACAGAAGTATCTTGACTAGTGGTCTCAGACTTTTGGACCCCACTGTATATACTGTGTTTATCTGTTGTTTTTATCTGTTGTTTAACCTTCTTAATGCAGGTCACCATGTACTTTTTTTTCTGTGAGCCAAAAAATCTTCAGCTTTGTATCAAGGGATTTGATTGGTTTCCTGCTCCACTACTATAAAAACTCTTTAATAGAAAACTATAGTTAATTTACAACTTCAGTTTCATTTTTGTAACACCCAACTGAGTCTGAAGAGATAAGTTGGAATAACATCTTGTTTCCTCTTAATATAGTAACGTTTATCTTTTGCCTTGATGGGTCAACTGATCTTCATGAGTCACTTCATACTGAATTTATCTACTCAATTCAATACATAGAAGAGTGAGGACCACAACTGTAAATCTAACTTTATGTGAATGTCACTCAGCATGTGATATTAAAACAGGTGACATTTTGGACTGATCAGTTTTGTCATTAAGAAATCTAAAACCTATAAAACTTACAAGCGCTATCGTTCTGTCACATGCTTTATTCACTCTGAGGCTCAGGACCTTTCTGTCGTGCCCTGTGAAGTGATGGCACGTTTTTGGTATAAACCACACTGGTAAATTTAGCCTTGCTCAGAGCAGAGCTGAGCGGAGCATTGATCAGTTTGGAAAGAGCCATGGATGAGATGGAGCAAAGACACATGGGCTTCATCTTGACACCACTGTGACAATTCATGAACCATCGGCCTCTTGTGTTGAAGGCAATGGATGAACCTTTACACACTTCAATGAACTTGGCTGAGATGGCATAATAAACCAAAACTCCTGCTCAAAACTATAGAGTCAGAATTCAATGTAGGTTTGGAGGAGGGGGCGGAGTTGTCGGAGCATGGGGTGGGTGTTGTATGCAGATGCAAAGAAACAATATTTACATGCACACTTCTAAAGATGTAGTTGTAGGGAGAATATTCACCATATTTTGTACTGGCTTGTATTCACTTCTTACTGCTATAGCCTGGTAATCTGGCTTCCCTGTCAGCAGACTAATGGTATGCTGGTTGGCCCTCTGCCTTGGAAGAAAAGTGGAAGAGAGACTTGGCAGAAAGTGTCAACTAACAGCGAGGGGGAGGAAGGGGACTGAGGGAGAGGGAAGGGGGAGGGAGGGTCAAAGCTACAGAGTCGAAATCATTTCAGATATACACAAAAAACGGTTATATATGTTTCTATCAAATGCCTGTTGCTTTTGGATTTGTCCACCTGACACAAGGGACCAATTGCAATATTTAAGACAAAGTCAATGGGCAAACACAGAGCAAGGGGAAAAGCACATCATGACGTTTGGCTTTTCAATTTGCACATATCACACTAAAAGTCATTTGGGATAGAAAGGAACAGGTGAAACTCTTTAAGATTGACGGAAAAATGGTCTAATAAAACACTTTTCACGTTCTGATCATTAAGTCGTGGAGAACTTGCCTTCCTCTTTTGCGGTGGGTTGCTGGTGTGAGGAGGTGTGCCACTGTCTGGGTAGCCTCCTCCATAATGAGGCTCACCATAGGGTGACATGGAACCGGGGCCTACATCTCCCATCAGCCCCTGGCCACTTATGGAACTGTGGAAGGACTCTGCAGGGGAGAAGCCTCCTTCTGACTGGGACTGGCGGCAGTCGGTGGCCACGGGGTTCCCCAAGTTTGCATTGAGGGGCGAGCAGGTGTATATGAGGTTGAACTCTGTCCTGAAGGCCTGCTCCCTGTTTTGGGGATTTAGGTCTGAGGACGTACAGGACACTGGGTTGAGGGAACTGGTCCCCACAGATGATGGACCCTGGGACTCTGGGCCTGAGGGGCATCCAGGAAGGGAAAAGTCATCTGAGGTCATGGGCACAGGGCTCTCCAGGCTGGAGGGAAGTGACAGGTCTGGGAACTGAGGCCGAGGGACTTCAAAGTCTGTCTGAAGACATGGCTGAAGGTAGAGAAGTAAAGGACAGAGAAGTGGAAAGAGAGATGGAGAAGACAACATTAATCCAGATCAGCTGGAGTAGTCACTCAACTGCTAGCAGCATTTAATGGCATGAGCAATGAGGAGTCAGTGGCAGAGCGATGGGAACGTACCTCAGGTGAGATGGACTCTGGCCGATGAACAGGAGATGCCTCGGGGGATGATATGTTCTAGAGAGAAATGGAAATTAGAAACACCACAGTATTTGGACAATCTGCCCAGGTACATTAACAGCAGATTAAGTTCTATTGGCCTGTTGAGGTTAATGTATTTAATCCAAAACATTAAACTGTGTCAATCACCAAAAGGTTAGTTAGATTATACTCAGAAATGAACAATGTTCCTCAGATAATCATTTTAATAATTAACACCACTGAATATAACTGAACATAACAACTGAAAACCTGACAGGGAGGTTGTATTAACTATCTTGAATCATATAACATGTATCAGATATAAACTTGATGTTGGAACAAACACATACTATACATTACTATTACCTTCCTTCTGTGTAGCTAATGGTCTTGCAATCACTACTTCTCCAAATCACAAAAAAAACAAAAAAACAAAGGCCCATCTGTAGAGGTCATGGATGTTTAGCCACAACCCCAAACAAGTCAGGATGACTGATAGAGACTACAGTCACAGCTAAGGACAGGAGGATTTTCATTTAGAACGGGCTTCATACAATAAAGAACACTTAACTAAAGCAGATAAGCTGTCTGAGATGAATGCTCTCCTAGACTGTGTTCATGTAGGATTTGCGTGCCATGTCAGGACAGTAAAGATGGTACTGGATACTGCTGGATTTGGGAATTACAGACGTGAACTTTTATAAAAAAAAAAAAAATACTGTACTATGTGAGCTAAGTG
Organism: Toxotes lorentzi; assembly: GCA_037833715.1. NCBI lineage: Eukaryota > Metazoa > Chordata > Actinopteri > Toxotidae > Toxotes > Toxotes lorentzi. Next base: position 1,984,994 of record JBBMJY010000018.1, on the reverse strand, counting down.
TCAGAAACTGTATTTGTAGATGCAGGTGAGCATGTGGTTGTTCCCTTACTTCAAACTGCAACGGTGTGTTGCAGCGGCTGGCGGGCAGTGAGGGCATTGGTGAGTAGACCAGGCCATTGGGCAGCAGGGAGCCACAAGGGTTGTGGAGCAGCGGATGGAGGGAGTCTTCTGGGAGTGGCGGTGTGATGGGTGACAGCGGGCGAAGCAGGTGGTCTTGGGGTGCTGGTGTCGTCTCTGCCATATACTTGGAGCGGCGCTTTTTAAACGGGGCACTGAGTTCTGTGATTTTAAAGACGTTGAAAAATACAGTCAGAAACAGTCACAACTGTAAAAAAAAAAAAAATTAAAAATAAAGGGCTTTATCTAAAGTGCAGTTACATAAAGAATGCATCTTTCATTTAGTTACAACCACACTGATCAATCACATTAGTTCTCATCTACAGAGGCAAGAAAAAGTAAGTGAACCCTTTGGATTTACCTGCATTTATGCATAAATTTGCCATTGAATACTCTCAGATCTTGATCTAAGTTACAATAATGAACAAACACAAGAATACTGAATAGATAATGAAAACAATGGTGTAGGTTGGAAACAGTATGCGAACCCCTCACATCAACAAAAGGAAACTGGAGTCAGGAGTCAGCAAACCTGGAGTCCAATCAATGAAGGCAGATTAGAGGAGTAGATCAGAGCTGCTCTGATTTATAAAATCACAAGAAGCATCTGCTGATGTTAACCATGATGCCCCACTAAAAAAAAAAAGAGTCTGAGAAGACTTATGATCAAGAATTGTTGATTTGCATAAAGGTGGACAGGGTTACAAAGTAAGTGCAAAGAGCTGAGTTGTTTGGTAAGAACACACAGTATTATGTATGGTGTAAACGAGCACTGCGTACAATCATCAAAACATCATGCCGAAGGTGAAGTACAACACAGGGAGCATCTTGAATGCATCCTGAATGTTGTGAAGCTCTGATTTATGATACATTAACCAGGTAACTCCAAAGGGTTCACATTCTTTTTCTAGCTACTGTTCGATGTATCTCCTTCCAGCTTTGCTAATCTCAGAAAACACAGCAGTAAATGAATCATCCAGATGGAGGTAGGCATGTACGTACCGCTGGACAGGGGATTGGGGGTGGATCTGCTACTGTTACTTTGCTGGGAGGAGGTGGACTCTGTGCCGTCCTCCATGCTGGCTGAACAGCTCTCATCCTCCACTTGCTTTATCCATCTCTGTATCAATATCACAGTAAGGTTTGGTTAAAAACAAAAACTGACACGTTTGTTTAGGTTTCAACACTAAATCTTAATATTCATGTAAAATATTTGAAATATTCATTCAACTTAAAGTCTTGAGCTTTTTTGGACGGGTAGATTTAATTTTACAGCAAATTTAAGGTACAAAGTGTGGAACTGTGGATTTTTATCCACAAAAAATAACAGCATGTTTGGAAAATGGAAGATTTTAAAGATGTGCAGAGACTTGTACTAACACGCAATGTAAATTCACTAAGGATGTCCATATAACTAGATATTCTATATTCTTTTTTATAATACTTACCTTTTTGTAGCAGCCATAAGTGCCATCCATTCTGAGTGGGCGGGGCCTGCGTCTCTCGGGGTTGAAGGGGGAGCCGAAGCGGACGTAGTGTCTGGGTGTGGTGCAAATGAGCGATGAGTGGGAGAGGCCTGGCAGCATGTTGAGGGTGGTGGCCAGCACCGTGGGGTCAGTGGTTATCCGCAGCGGGCGCTCAACAGGCACCTCTTGCTGGACCTTCTCTCCTCCTGGGATCTTGTCATTCAGCCACTCTGTCACAAGGTACTGAGGCATTGCACAGAATATACAAAACAAAAAAAATGATTAGGAGAGCTGGACTTCTCCATAGAACAGCCAAAATCCTGCAGATCATTTCTAATGTCCTCTAACCTTCTTGGTCTTGGGGTAGCGCAAGTTGCCTCTGTTTATGCAGTTCAGACCCTGGCCATCTCCATCTATGATGTGACCCCCCAGACCGCTCTCTCCGTGGCCCTGTTCGGCACCATACGGACCCTGACATCCCTCCTCGTCCACAGCAGCCCCCTGCTCAGCTGATGACGGCACTGCTGCCAGTGCTGCAGCTGCTGCTGCTGCCTGCTGGGCGAGGGCTTGACGCTGCCGCCGGGCCCGCTGCGATGAGCTCGACCGGTAGCGAGAGATCCGACTTTTGGGCCGAGGCTTGGTAGGTCGCGCAGGTTTAGGTGGAGCAGCTGGGGTAGGCAGGTAGGGTAATGAGGTCTTTTCTTCAACTGATGGCGTTTCCTGTGAGAGAAAGTATAAGTGGGCGACGAAATGACAAAACCAAAAAACACCATGAAAGATTAAGTTACAGGTACGAAACCTGTATTCTCTCACTGACCATAACATAGGTGGTACGTCGTGTGCTGACCCCAACTCCAGTGTTGTGGGGTGTGGGGGCGTTCCCTGTGGGGTTTGCTGCCCCGTCCTCAGTATCTACACCCTCCTCCTTAAGCTCTGCTCCTCCCACTCTCCTCCGCCTCCTTTCCAGGCTGTTAAATGTCTAAATGAACAGGCAGAGTCACAAGAGTTGAGTTACATAGGCAGCGTGAGAGAATTACCTGAAACGCTTTGTCTTTTGACAGACTGATACACCATAATCTATCCATCACACAAAACATAAATATCTGGGAAAAGTATGTGAGGTTTGTTTAACAGCTGTATGGGAATATAGTTCAAATGACATACTCTTTTAGTGGAGATGGCGACCCCATTTTCATCCACCTCTCCGTCCTCTCCCTCTTCCACCTTCACCTCATCCAGCAGTCTCTCCTAATTGCACATGCGCAGGCAGGACATGAGGAAAACAACTTACCCAACAGTAAATACAAGCAATACTCAGTTTGAAGAACACTTGATTGACCAGAATTTATGTGGAAGATCTCTTAATTTTAGCCGAAAACACACCTCTGCATCACTTGTCCCCTGCAGTTCTTTGGAATCCTGGTGCTCGTCGAGGGTCTGGTTAATGTCACTGGCCAGGGAGCCCTCCATTTCCCTCCTGCGAGCTTTTCTTCGTCGAGTCTCAGCACCAACCAGAGGAGAGGGAGGCAGTAGGGAAGGGGGACTCAGGAAGCTCTCCCTGGGGCTGAGGTTGTGCTTCTGCACCGGGCAGTTCTGGTTGCCCTTATGGCAGGCACAGTCCACTTTGTAATTACTGGTGGTTTGTTACAGACAGAGGAGAAGATTACACTGGAGAAAATACCAGAGGGTGGAACAACAACAAGCCAGTTTTCAGTTAAAACAAAAGAAAACTAATATGTGCTTCACACCTGATACCAACATGTATTGCATTCATATCTACAGGACTTGGACCATGACCACTTGTACTTAATTTCACTCTTGTTTGGGTGAAAGGTTTTGACCTTCAAAGAGGGTGGAAAGTAAAAGGTGTGGAATTCGGATCAGTACTGACCAGCTATTGAACTCATAGTCAAATCCAATGGTGACCTCAGCGTCCTTTGTGATTTGACTGACAGCGTAGATACACAGATGGATCATACCCTCAGCAATCATATGCCGAACCTGTGGAAGGGAGCAGAGGGAAAATCTATATTAGCTTAAAAGATATAAAGACAACACCCTAACAAAACTCTTTGGTACACTTAAGCAAAACCATTGTCTCCATTACTGCTTTGTATTCAAATTTAAGAAAAGCTTAATGGCTGACCTCAGCATTGGGTGTACAGGACCTCCTGATGAAGCGCGCGTCATTTCCAAACGTCCGAGCATCAACACACATCTCTACATCGTTAAATTTTGAGTAAAACAGCACAAAAGGGTAGGGTCTGGAAAAACACAGAGACAATGGTATCAAAAACAAGTACAAACGTAGAGGTGAAAGAACAATGGACCTGGTGAATGTATCTAGCTGTCTCTGGAAACAACAGCCCATCACTCATCAACTGTGGCCTCTTACTTTTTGAAGAAGTGTCCGTTGACTTCAAACTGTTGTTTGAGCATGACCTTTCCCCGATATTCAATGATGAGCGTGTCTGGTTCCAGGTTCTTGGCTGCTCTGAGGATCTTCCTGTGTTTCTGCACCCGTGTTACGCGCCCCAACTGGAGCTACAAAGAGACAATCGCAGAGCATTTATTTGCAACTGCAGAGGAACTGTCACTGGCAATCTGCTATAAAGGCTGTGCTACAAAACCAGTTATTAAATTGTGATGATAAATATAAGAAGTTATTTATCTGACGGACTAGACTTTAAGTAGTCAGAGTTATTACGGACTTCATTGGCCAATCATGGTGCAGTGCTACCGTTTCACATGCACTGTGGCATATGAACTGAATCAACATATACTTTGGTCTCTAACCTGCATCTGTGAGCCCAGCACTGTGTTATTACAGGCCAGCTCTGTGCGGTTGATGGTGTCCATGGCGTCAACTGAGGTATGAATCTGTGTGGTGGAGGGAGGTGTTGTGGTGCCGCTCTCAGTCTTTGAGGTGGTGGTGCTGGCAGCGCGGTGAAGCTGCAGCAGTGTCTGGACGTCAGCACTGTACTGGTTCGCCAGAGCCTCCTCATACTGGTCTGTCCACTGGCGGATCCTGCTCTCCCAGCCCTCTGCTGTGTTCTCATCCAGCACGCTGGCCTCCGTTGTTGAGTTCTAGACAGAAGAAAAGATGGAGAGTTTTAATTTACAGAAAAGTGAAGCATGAGCCTGACAGCCCTGTGTAATGCATACCCATACATATATGAGAGGTTATGTAAGTCTACATCTAATCTCACCTTCATCCTCATGGACTTCCGAGAACCCTCTCTGAAAGCCTGAAAGAAGGAAAAATGAACCCATGTCAAGACACTGACATATTACACAGCTACTATTCTACAATCAAATAAAAAACTGAGGTATAATCAATCTGGTGAGCTTGTAACAAAAAATATTAAAGCTCCATACAGAGCCTTTATCATTTTCTTCAATCTGTCTATGGATTTTTTTGCAGACTCACACTAACCCACAGGTTGCGTACCTTGACTTTCTTGCCTTTCGTCGTTCCACGGGCCTTCTCTGTGCTCTTCTTCCTCTTTTTAGATTTGCTCCTTTTGACCCGGTTGACAGTGAGTTTGATGCTGGTGGGTGTATGCTGGGTGGCGGTGTAGGAGATGGTGGAGGGCGACACCTCTTCATCACCACTCTCTGTGGCGCTGCTTTCTCCAGCTACCAAGAAAACACAGGTATATTAATCAGATATCATGGCGAAAGAATATCTATCACTCATGTGAATGAGTGGAGAATGAATGAATGAAACAAAAACATGAAAGACATGTACCTGAGACATTTTCTGTCTTCCTGTGTTGGCCTTCTGCTCCTTTCCTTCTGTCAAGTCCCCTGAAAGAAAAAAGACAAAAAAACCCAAAAACAAATCAGCGTTTAAAACAGACAGCCGAAATTCAAGTGCAAAATCAACTGAAATCATTTTTTTTTACCAGAGTTCAGTCAAACCAAGAACAAACCAGTTTGAAGGTACAGCATTTCCCCACAGTTTCACTAATTATTTGTGGTACATCTGTCAAAAAATGGACTTCCAAATAGTTTGCTTTGTTTAAAACATTTACACATCCCAAAGTGCATACGTATATATAGTGGTAAAGGTTAAAATTTCAACTAGATCTTATAGCTTCCCCACAATTATCAGTGGATTTTCTGTACTTGACTGACCTTAGTTTAAAAATGGAAAACCTGAAAATTGCCAGTAGTCTTTAAAATGATCCTGTTGTTGTGATCCTTCTTCATAATGCCAGTGTTAACTGTTACCAGTGTCATCAGCGACATATAGGTTTTATCAATAACTTGCAGCTGATCCCACAGCAGGGAAAGTTGAGAGACAATCAAGTATCAAAGGGCTCCAGGATCCAGACTGGACAGGTTTTCCATCTCTTACCGGCAGTTGTCACATTTGATGAGCAGGCCATCCGGCGTCAGGCTGCAGTGACACCAGCTGGCCATGGCCCCGTCCTCCTCTGAGGAGCTGTCGCTGTCAGCCGAGTTGTCCTCAGTAGTTTCGTGATAGCGGGAGCCGAGTACCACGCCGTTGATATCCATGCGAGGGATGATGGTTTGGGAGAGCGGGGAGGCGGGTGGGGTGGGGGGAGGGGGTGCGCCATAGTTGTGATCCTGACAACACACAACGGAAGACTGTTGCATCTTCAAACAACGGGTGTTCAGGCAAAAAGGGAAACGGAAAATGGAGACGAATGAAAATGGGGGCAAAAAAAACAGGTATGTGAAACAGTACAGCTGTTAATAACAGAAGCAGTCTGTGGTTACAGAAGACTAATAGTAGGATAGACATTCATGGATTTAATCAAACTAGAACCAATCCTTAGTTTTACTCTTACTGTTCTACTTTGATAGAACAAGGAACTTGAAAAGATTAGAAAAAAAAAGAAATGATTGGACAGATTAGACTGAGTTATTATTTTAGCTTTCAAAATGATCATAACTGTTGCCAGCTTGTCTTTGATTAATACGTATTTCATACAATAAGACATGCTATGATTAGAATTGATGATTAGAGAAGAGCGGTATGAACTCACAGCATATGGTAGTCCCCGATACCCATGACTGTGTGCGCTCCCACAGCTGTGGTTGTTGTAGCTTTTCTCATTCACGGCAGGGCTTGCTTCAACTGACTCAGGGCTGGAAAATGTTTGAAAATTATTACTTGAAGGAATAAAGATTTAAAAAAAAAACATTTAAAAAATCATGTATAAAACAGTAGATATTGTACTTTACTACAGGTTTCCAGAACTGTTATCCTGTTTTACTAAAAGACATCAATCAGTCACTAGATGGCACCAAGATGCTGAAATTGCTCTCCAGCCTGGGAGAGCTGCAATTTAGGAAATGGAATGTGGGCCGCCATTATGTTATGCAACTCCTTTTGCCCTTTAGCTGAGGTCTGGCTAGACAGTGAATAACCTTGCATTTTCCCCCTGGTCCTCCAAAGCTGGAGCAAACTTAAATGTCAAAAGAATCAAACTGACAAAATGTTGAATTTTAAGCCCAGAATTCTGCGTAGCTCAGCAGAGGCAGTGTCTTTATCCTTGTGTAAGAATCAGTCGTCCCTGGCTGAGGTGTGGAGGAAACTAAAGGGGGCCGTGAAGAGGGGTGGATTCCACATAACTACAGTCTCGTAAGCAGGGTCACCTACAGAGAAGTGGCAAGTGTTCTTACTTAAGCTGTCTATAGACATTTCCTCAGACACAAGTCAAAACAGCTAAGCCCCGAGATACGACACAAGTCTACCTTTCATTGAGAGAGGGCTGAATGATACAGAATAAACAGTGATCAAAATTTTAAAAGAAGGAAGAGAAAAAAAAAAAAAAACAATTACAGGGATAATAATTAGGCTCCCGAGGGCAGATTTCCCCTCTGGACAAAAATGTGCAGATGATTACAAGATAACTGAAACCAACACAAAAATTGCTGTTTCATTCAGTTTGGCACAATACAGAGGTGCAGAGGCCAGTTACACACTGCACCCAGTGTGACTACTCAAACTATCACATAACAGGTAGAGATAGTTTGAAATCAAGTTACAACAGCTTTGCAAATTCTCTGGTGAACCAAATTAAAATAAACGTGAGGATGTTGTGCCCTCCATGTTGGGAGAGCAGCACCGGGCCACTTTGATCTCTGAATTTTCAAAGAGACTTAGATGGGAAGGCAAAAGGTAGTAATGGTATTTTTTTTTAATGGCCAGCCCTGTCCAGGGGTCAGGGTTACATTACTTCACTGTAAGACGTTTTGAATTCCTGTGTAGCCAGCCTGACTGAAGCATTACATACTGTATGTCCTTTATTCGTGTCTGGTAAAGTTTAGTCTTTGGTGGACTGCACCTCCCATCTCTTCAGGTCTCTCCATCAGACTTTGCAGAAAACACAGAAAAGTGCAGCATATTTATCACAGCACAGCCTGCTACACTTGTAGAGAAATGTGGACAATGGGGAGAGCTCAGCAGTGTTATATGAACATATTTGTGTTGATTTGGGCAAAAGAGTTATACTACTATATTAACAATGCAGTGATGGGTATTATCACTATAACATTATACATTTTCTAAAGGGAACTTCTGAAGTCAGTTATGGTGTAACTTAAGCTATTTTTCAGTTTACTGGAGGTTACTGACAACAAATCTGAAATGGAACTGGAAAGGAAAATATGCAACCTTTAGTCCATCATTTTGCCCAATGATGAACTCTGCTGCAGTGATGAACTCTCATATGTGGAGGCACTCAGTCACATTACTGTTCTGACAATCATAAACCCCTAATTTGACCAAGTTATGTGCAGAAGCTGAAAACGCGAGTGAACATGTCTGAAATGTTCCATTACAGTAAAAAACTGGGAGCATGCACGATGCTCACTAAGTCAAAAGTTCATGGGACACGTCATGGGACGTTTCTAACTTCAATAGTCACCTTTGTTTTCTTTTCCAGTCAGGTTTGCTCTTTTATTTGATCAACATTTTGCATTAAAGCAGCTATTCAGGTAGATGATCAGGTTAAACAGCAATTTGTTAACCAGTGACACTTGCTCTACTTTTGTAATGTTACTGTATGCCCAGATGTCAGCGACTAAGTTGGAGAGTAAAGTGTTGTGACAAGTTGAACTGATGGGCAAAAACAACAACAAAAAACGACCCAGGTTGTAAATAACTTGAATTTTTCTTCAAGATGAGAACACAACTATTTAGTCCCACTAAGCTCGTAGAGGGTACTTACTCTGATCCAGCAGCCATATCTGAGTAAGACGTTTCAGGTGTGGTGACTCCCAGCGCGATTACTATGCTCATGACGTCCAGCACAGCGGCGCATGGAAGGGGGGGAAGAGGGGGGAGGAAGGGGAGGGGGAGGGGAGGGACAGGATGGGATGGGGGGAGAAGGAGAGGTAAGGAGAGGAATCAAAGGGTCCCAACTACAGCAACAGACCACTCCAGAGGTGGGGTGCCACCGAGCCGTAGCCCACGGCTCACGGTCATGGGGGACCTGAGGAGAAAGGGCAACAAGCAGAATGACAATCAGCTCAACACACATACACAGCCTGGATACAGACAAACAACCTGCTACATGACTCAGCATGTGATATGATATGATGGAAAAAACCCTGCACCTTTAATTGTGCGACTGATAAATTCTGGATCGATGCCTCTGATAGCTGATATTCTGTGTAATATGTCAACTTTATTCACATTAAAATACTGAATTTAGTGACCAGTTGATTGAATTATTAAAAATTTAACAAAAAATGAAAACAAAAACAACCATTACATGTACCATGACAAATGGGACAAATGGGACAGCCGTGGCACAACAAGTTAAGAGTGCGGCTTTGGACTTGGGCTGGCCTGAGATCGGTGGGTCGTGGGTTCGATCCCTTGACCAAGCGCAATAAAATGGATATGGTGGTGGTGAAGGAGCCTCCCCTGCCTTTGCGACCATGGCTGTGGTGCCCCTGAGCAAGGCACCGATTCACCCCAGCTCCCCGGGCGCCTCACTGGGAAGCCCCCTGCCCCAGCGTCTCTGTGCATGCCTGTGTGTGTGTTTCATTCGAGAGTAATTTCCCCAGGAGGGATCAATATAGTAATTAAAAAAAAAAAAACCAAATAAAACAATGGGTTTAACATGAGGAGAGGTCTTCAGGCTGTTTGACCTCCCCTGAAAGTATTTCACAGAGGGAAACTCTGGAATAAATAACACATAGTGCCCTAAATGTAAATTTAAAGGGAAAACCTCTCAGAAACAGCCAACTGCTGAATTAATACTCTAACCCTTTCATAAGAAACAAGGAAACATTCTGTTTGGTCACTCCTTCCTCCTTTCTCCTCCCCTTCCCCTTCCCCATAGTCAATCGAGAATATCAGGACAAATCCTGGTCGACCATCACAAAAACCATAAGATTTGTACGTGCCTAACTCAACCAGGTTTTGTACCTCAACCTCATACTGAGCTAATGTTAGCTTGAATATATCTAGCCTCAGCATGCCGACATGTTGCCAAACCTGCATGGATTGGGGAATAATGTTTTCCACACAGGTTTACCTTGCAGTCTGATTATGTAACTGGTAGGTTGTTTTCTTCAGTTATTGTTAGACTGTCAATGATGATTTCACCCCCAGTCTGAGAGACAGGGAGGATGTAGTGGTGGCAAGAGTAGAGGACGAACCATGAGAGTGGAGGAACATGAGAGAGAGGGAGAGCAGCTAAAACAGCAGCATCGATAGCTGAGTTTGAGGAAAGAGCGGAGGAATGT
>JBBMJY010000018.1:1957382-1974575 GCA_037833715.1 Toxotes lorentzi | reverse complement strand
CTTCTTCATCCTCTCATGGTGGACTGAGGGTAGACTGGACACTACACTATCTGTGATGACTCACTATCACCTCTTGAGGAACACAACAGTATTACGAGACAGGATGGGATGGGGCTAGCTGGTTAGCATGCTAACTTCAGCAGATATCTCTGCACCATAGGTCATGGATGCCTTTGACATAATGTCAGAACTATATAACTAATATATTTGCATGTTGTCCCTTTAAAAATACTGATGAAATAAGTGAATAGACAGAATTGGATTTAATACCATGTTTTATAGACTGCTGTTTATGTGCAGTATGGGAAAACGTTCACAACATCACAATATAGGCTATTTTCACAGCAAAGACTAACTTGTCATAGCATGAAAAGCAAAAAGGTGTAACTAAACCAGTAAACCATTGAAATGAGCCAGCATGTAGAATACCAGAGACAAAGGCAACTACTTGGAATACAGTTATTAGTAATGTTACCAATTATACCTGTGCTTGTTGTGTCCTGTTGCATCAAAACACCAGCTTAAAGCTGAATATCTGTCTGTGTGTTGCACTGGTAACCCAGTCCAATTCTGCTTTCCTTATGACAGTTACTTGGCTGCTGTGCAAATCAATGGGGAACACAGCAACATTTTCACCTAGCCAATTCAACAATAGTGGGCCACTCTGGGGGACTGGGACACTTGGAAGATGAAACTGAAGGTAATTTGTTTCAACAGCTTCCAAAAGGTTAAGACTGATGATCCAATTCAGTGCCTATTACTTAATTAAGTCCATTTACTGCATTATTTTGAATCACAATTACCCATCAGTCAGTCATTAATCAGAAACTCTCTACTGAAACAGAAAATGGGGGCCCGTTCAAAAATGAAGGCACTCTGTCACATATAAACCGGACTCCTTCAGCAGAGGTCAGACAGACAGACGGCTGTCAAGACCACATATACCCAACACCGCACAGGGAAACCGTCTTCACACACCAGATGAAGAACCAGATTTGCTGACTCATGTTGACAATGAAGACTCTTATGTGGGAAGCAGCAGAGAGCTTTCATCTGCCTGCATCTAAAGTGATAACTCAATATGGACACGGTGCAAAAGGCCTGTCTCTCATCCATACAGAGGCTTCCAGAATGGAGGGGAGGCTATTCAAAGAGCAGAAAAACAACCAGGGGCTTTACAGCTCTGCTACACTCAGCCTACCATTAGGATGCACTAATAAATAGAACCAGCAGGAGGCGCTTTCCTCCCAGACGCCTGGAGGGGTGAGTCATCCAACATGAAGCCCAGCCTCTTGTCATGTGACCATACTCTGCTGAAACACTGACCCACACTCCTCTGCTCTGTCTTCACTCAGCCACCCAGGCAGATGCAGAGCAAGAGGCAGCAACCACGGCTGCAGAAAGAGGAACAGGCCCTCCTGTGCTCTGTTCACACACCGAGGAGAGGATCTGGCTTTCAGCAAGGTCATCCCCCGGGCAAACACATGCAAATACGCTGTTTCACAGACACCAGTCTGGTTAAATTCATCACAAGCCCATGAGCCAAGTAAAGCCTCTCTTACACAACAAAATAGGACACAAATATTCATAGTAGGCTAGTTTACTATTAGAGAGCCATCTAAATTAACATCAACAGAATGCATGACATTTCTGTAGTAGTCCCCTAGTTACAGCAACTGCTGCCCTCCCTCTCCAGCACCAAGGCAACCACAGCAAGGCGGGGGACTTCCAATAATGTCAAGGTCAGTTCAACCGTGCTCACTGTCAAACAGAGAATGTCAGCCCCATTCAGCTGGATGCACACTGGTAGGTAGCGACAAGAAATGTCAGTTAGCTTTTGGTTACAAAGGTGGCTTCAGTAACAACAAAAACATACAGATGAGGACATACACAGGCAGATATTTGATGGTAGATTTGGGTTACAGGAAAGAATTATGGTTTCAGACTAACATTAGTTTGTAACATATTTAGGTATGATGACATGGAGTGGGTCCCATGGTGCCTCATCCATACCCTTTTCAAAAAACACTAGCTGTTTATTTTCCCTGTGGATGATCGCTGCCTAACAAAAATAGCCACCTCGCTCCTACCTAACACACAAAGGGAGTCACTATTTGGGCCTCTTCCAACAGAACCAGACGGTGAACTAGGGAGGTAAATTCCATACAAAGAAGGAAAGCCTTTCTTTACCTCCTCCTCCCCCACCACCTCCCGCCCTTCCTTGTTCGTTCCTCTGGCCATGAACACCGGCTCAAATTACCAGCAGGCTCAACAAAGTCTTTTCACTTCCACCAGAACAGAGGCCATTTTGGGGACAAGTCCATTTTGTGTGCATGTCCCTACATGCACACAAAATGAACAGCAAGACAGACCCTCTTTCTCTTATCATCTCTCACATAACTCTCTCTCCCTTCTCTTCTTTTTTCTGAAAACATTTAGTGTTCTGACATTGCTCAGCACAGGTGAATATGTTTTAAACTGTCCTTAAATTAGCTATGTCATTCTTCTCTAATATCTAAGTATGTCTCTGGGGTGGTATAGCAATCACATTTCACATAGGAAGGAACAAACAACTCCAGCCATGAGAGCATATGTACAGCAGTTCGAAAACACGAACACTCGAAAAGCCACACCTCGTCTGTACAGAGCTCAGCACAGCAAGGTTTTGTAAGGAGCAAAAATAGACACGTCATGCATATGCAGCTAGAGTGTCAATAGGAAGTATAGCCCACACCATGAACTCAATCTCACATTGATTTACAACACTGAATCACAGTGGATCAACATGAAAACACATCTCTACATATTAATGAAACTTAACAACAAAAATGAAATGCAAAACAACTATTGCCATGTTTCTTCACCAGCAGCTTAGTGGCAAAGAGAAAACAGCTGTTGAAGAGACATGCATGCCATCTGGGCTGTGTCAGAATCACTCCCTATGTTACCTACTGCCCTTGGACACTTTTTGTAAAGTAAATAACTTTCTTTGTTTTTTCTTTTTTTTCTCCATTTCATCTAAATGTCCAAGTCATAAGTATTAAAAACTATCTGCTATATAGTGACCTAAAAAAATTCCCATTATCGTGCAAGACGTGCAGTGTCCATAATATGGACACTGCTGTGGTATACGTCCCACAATACTATGTTTTACTTTTGCTCTTGAGAGAACAGATGTGAAAATCAGTTACGTGACACTGTCCGTGCCGGCACAGAGTAATGAAATTTCTATTTTACTACGCTCCTTAGAGTAGCATATGTTTGCATTACTATGGTGAGGATAGGGATATTAAGAAAGAAGCAATGTAACTTAGATCACAAAGTAGAAGTAGAGTCTGTTTTGTTGTTAAAGACCTTCGGCGAGAGGTGAGATGAGTCAAATAAACAGAATAGGTAATACAAAACCACAACTACAATGTGATTATGATTTCTTTGAAACAAATACTGAGAAGAGCAACTGTGTGTGAATTTAAGGGAAAAAAAATAGTGAGGAAAACCTGCCTCACTGCGCAAAATAACTGAACTTAAGATTTATTTTCCAGAAAGACAACAACTGCAAACATACAGCCACAGTTAGACGGGAATGATTTAAAAGCAAACCGTAATGTCACTGTCCTTGAGTGGGTGAGGAGTCCACACCTCAATCGGATTCAAAGTTGTGGAACAATAGATATAACTTGGAAAAGTCCAAGTTGGGGTCAATACATTTAAGATGCAGCACACAACTGCTTTTGTTTTCAGTAGCAACTAAGCTGAACTGCCACACACGCAACAACAGTTAAATGGGAGAATGTATCCACTCACACTCACTTTAAGCTCAGTGCAGTTACGTTGTTGTGGGAAACTTCAAAGTAAGGAAATAATGACAGAAAAAATTCCTATGGCTGCTCGTCATACAGTAGTTTCCATTATTAGCTAAGTGACCTTATGGGGCACCTAGACGTTAACATAGACGCTTTCTTGCCAAGAATTAGATGAGAAGATCAAAACCACTCTCATCTCTGTCTGTTAATTTTGAAGCTACAGCCAGCAACCAGCTTGGCTTAGTATAGACTAGAGGGTGAGAGAAACTGCTAGCATGGTGCTATTCCTTTAAATACTCCATTAAAGCTGGATAAGCTGCATTACTCATTTTTCACCAGTTTTGAGCAGAAAAAAACCACTCCGCACAAGCTGACACATACAGCTACCACTTACCACTGGTTATGGTTGGCATGTTCAGCTGTAATGTAATGTTTTTCTGCTGTAACGTCATGAGTTGATCTTCCATCTAAGGGTGTCCAGTATTTTGCTGGTAAGGGACCTTTTGGGACTTGAGGTAAACTGAGTTATAAAAAAAAAAATCTTAATTCAAACTGATGATTGCACCGACAGTAATCACGGTTGCACAAACAGGTAATACGGTGTGTTGGCCATACACAGTGACAAGAAAAAGTGTGCAAACCTTGTGGAATTACCTGTTTTCTCTGGATTATTTGGTCATAAAATCTTGTACGTTCTTCATCTAAGTCAAAAGATTAGACAAACATTTGAACTAATAACACAAAAAAATTGACCAGTTGGATTTACATACTGGGCGAACCTCTTCTGGCAGCAATAACCTCATACCAGCACAGTAATCTATTATCCTATTATGCCATGTTTTCTTACACTCTCTTTGGTTAAGGTCTGGACTCTAACTGGACTAATCTAGAAGGTGGATTTTCTTTGAATGAAGTCATTCTATAGTAGACTGACTTCCATGTTTAGGATCACTGTCCTGCTGCATCACCCAACTTCTGCTGAGATTCAGCTGGCAGGTAGCCACCCTAACATTATCCTGTAAAATATCCTGATAAACTTGGGAATTCATTTTCCCTTCAATGATAGCGAGCTGTCCAGGCCCAGAGGCAGCAAAGCAGCAAAGCACCAAATCGTGATGCTTCCTCCACCGTGCCTCATCTTTGCGATGATGTTTTCATGTTAATGTACATTGCCATTTGTTCTTCCCAAACAATTCAACTTTTCTTTCATCAGTCCACAGAACATTTTCTGTTTGGTAAACTTAGGTTTACCAAACTTAGGTGTTTACTAAACAGCAGTTAGGTAAACAAGGTAAGAAACTGTTTCAATATATAGACAGTTTGTCTGTGGACAAATGAATATCTAAACTCTCTGAGATGACTTTTTTTACGTTTGAATGTTTTTATAAGTTAAAGCTGCTCTAGCCTGCAAATAAGGACCATGTGATCTCATTACTCTGAATATGAACTCATAAGTTAATGGTTTCAACTTCAGGTAACATTAGACATTTCACACCCTCCATTAGCAAGTTACTCTGTGAGTGTCTGTCTTTCTTTCACTGCCTGCCTCTGTGTATTTACCAGTATGATTTTTTGGGCTCACTAATTTAAGTAAGATTATTTGATGCTGTGTATTACACACAGGAAAAAAGGAAAAATGCAAGCTATGCTATTTTTAGAAAAAAAAATCAAATTGTGTGCATTGTTTGTGTAGGTTTTAATCAGCCATTGCAACTGTTACCAATACACTGAATACAAAAAGTATCTGACTGGTTGGACGAAGGGTGTCAGTCAATGCTCAACATGGCAAATTGGCCTATTCAAGATGCCTTTTCCTCATAAAGCTTCAAGGAGACGGCAAGGAGGACATAAATACACAACTTGGGTTTGAACAGCATGTCCATGCTCACACAGTGTCCACCTGTGCCTCGCCAAACCTCCTCAACACATCCAGTCCAGTGAGATTACACCAGCCCCCTCAGTCTGCCCCCGCACACATGCTTGCTGTACAAGGCAGGATATGAATATATCTGCCGTTCCCCAGCACTACGCAGGTCGAGCTGCACTCTCTGAGCTACAGCAGGAGGAAACTGAAGATGAAGAAGAGGCAAATCAATAGGGCTTGGCTTTAAAACAAATGGGATATGTGGCCAGGGAGAAAGCAAAGCTCATTGTAGATCTTATTTCACACTCACCCAAACACATTTACAATATCACAGAGATAACAGACAGACAGACACACACACAAAAGACATGATGTCAGGGACTCTTGATGTGGATTATACTAAACTTTTTGGCACTCCATACTCGCCTGTTTCATATGTCACAAATGGAAGACGTATAGTGTAGTGTGTGTTTGTCAAAAAGGCAGCCTTTAAAACAGGTATTTGAATATCTATGTTGATCATTTGTATTTTATGATATGATTCACAATGGCTTCGCTT
Organism: Toxotes lorentzi; assembly: GCA_037833715.1. Classification (NCBI taxonomy): domain Eukaryota; kingdom Metazoa; phylum Chordata; class Actinopteri; family Toxotidae; genus Toxotes; species Toxotes lorentzi. The sequence continues at coordinate 1,968,349 of JBBMJY010000018.1, read as the reverse complement.
GTTATGGTGACGTAACAGTTTGAGCACGATTAAGGAGAGAAAAAAGTAACAGGCCAAAAAAACAAGACATGAAAGCATCTACACAGGAAAAAAAAAAAACCTTCCACCACTAGCCAATCCAAAATGTGTTCCTGTCTTTCCAAAACTCTGAACCAGGCTGAATAAAACAATTGCATAAAACAGCATTCAGGTGCTTGAGATGAACCATGTCTCAGCCACAGTAATAAAGCACTAGAGCTGCCTGAAACAGATATGGCTGCTGAACCGCCAGCTGAAAACACTCCTGGAGCAAACTGTGATCAGACTGTTTAGGCAACGGCACACAAATATAAACAACAAAGCTTAGTCTAAACAGGCTGGAGATGTGGGGGTAAACAAATGACGTGAGGAAATGATGCATAAACATCTGGTACCACAGTAATTAATGTATACGATATTTCAAAAGGGCTGAGTTATATCACCGGCGGATAAACCGTCAATTCTAACCGCGATGTGGCTGTTGTCATGCTGAGTGGTTGAGCGTTCTGGGAGCGCAGCAAGGCCCACCATTAACACAACAATGTCCAGCTGCCTGAATGGACCCGGACCAGACCGGGGATGAGAGACACACAATGGAGAACAAAGGCCAAGTGAGTGCTATAAGAGGAGTGGGGGAGAGAGCAGTTGACAGCAGGGGCAGCATGACACAAAATCAATCATCTGTTTCAGGGCAAACAAGCCAGCCACTGTCCGATTGAGACTCAGTAACCTAGAGGAGAAAAAAAGAAAGGTCTAAGCAAAATGCGGCTGCCTGTTTGGGCTTGATTACCTCTTTCTGACCTGCTTCTGTTTCCTTTTTACCCCTGAAATCTAACTTAAAGGAGGCTGCTTCTAGAGAGAATTAACACTTCATAAATACCTAACCGAGACAGTAGCAATGTTAAAAGGAAATTAAACAGAGGTATTGAATTCAAAAGCTAACCCCAAATCTCCACTGCTGTACAGCTGATTTTGATTAACATGTTATATTTAAAGAGCTTTAGAGAGAAGGACACTTTGTCCTCACAATGGCAGTATTCCCTGTAAGCCAAGTCTATTACCAAATGTGGGGAGGGATGATTTCCAAGTAGTAGTCTAGCAGAGGCATGAAGCCCAAAAAAGCCATCTTGTTCTTAGATAAGCTCATGCTCTGGCGTAATGTAAACCAGAGACACCCTGTGTCTCTCACCACGTGATCTCACTGCATGACAAACACATTTACATGACATTTCCATTTCCTCTTTGGCCGACAGTCTTATCCAGAGCAACACGAGGACTTGCCCTGGCTCCACCTCACAAAAACATTTGCAGCACAACACATATATGTGACTAACCAATGCAAGGTGTCACTCAAATAAAAAGAAATTTAAAAACACTGCGCCTTGGGGGCCATTTTGACCTGCTGTGGGGCTTTAATTGTCCCCCCAGACTCTGTGAAGTTAATGAAATTAATGTGACAAGTCTAAAATGTCTTGAGGGAAAGCAACCAAAATTATGGGAAAGGTGTGTGTGTGTGAGGCTGGGGGTGGGGTGGTGGGGGATGGTGTAGGGGTTGGAATAAACAACTGCCAGTCCTTAGGTAGGAACAGATCTGGGTTCAAAAGGTTCAGAGGCAGTGCTCTATTTCAAGACCAAACCTGTTTTAAAAGCACAAGATAATGGCCGTGGATAAAAAGCCTGTTAACATAAAAGAAAACCAAACTCCCACCCCACTCTTCCCGACAGGAACCATTTGCTCAAGGTGACAGAGCAAGGTGCTTATGAACAGGAAAAACCTGGCACCAGCCATTCATTTCCCCTTTTGTTTTTAGCACTGCTGCTGTGCATTACAAAACAGGGCAGCTGTTGGTTGGTGTCGAGTGGCTTGACTTTGGTTCAAAAGCTCTCTTGGTCGTTTTTCTTTGCTGTCCTGCTTCTTATTTGCTCTCTCTCTCTCTCAACCTGACAACACCCGCAGAGCAAATACACTTGGAAAAGCGCTTGCAGATTTTGCTATCTTGGTTTCACCTCCCACAAAACATTAAGGTATTTTAAATAGACCATTATATGGTTTCCTTTTTTTCTGCTTAGTTACATGAAAGAAAGAAAGAAAGAGAGAGAGAGAGAGAGAGAGAGAGAGAGAGAGAGAGACCGGACCAAGGGAAAGGACAAGAGAAGGAAGAAAGAGGAGAGTTAATGTGATAAAGCCTAAAATGGCTACCTGCAGTTCAAAAGGTACAGAGACAGAAACTCTGAATATTGGTGAGCTTTTGTTCTGCTATACACTCGGCCAAGTATCACAAGAAAGCGGGACAGCAGCAGCATGACAGCAAAAGAAAGAAAAGGAAATGAAGGACAAAACATAAGGGGGCAATAAAACAAGAACAGGAGAGAGAGAGAGAGAGCCGAGAGTGGGAGAGAGATGATTACGTAGATTGCCTGCCTCACCCCCTTTTGGCCTTGTTTTTTTCCCCAGCCTCCTCCCCCTCCTCCTCCATTATTCTCCCAAGAAGCATTGCTTCTCGGCACAAAACAGAATTACCCAGCGCAGCCCTCTGCAACACCGCTCCCCCAGTGCCAAGAAAATGCTGCACCCCATTGGAGCAACTCCAGAGCTCCTGCACCAATAGGAATACACCGATGAAGCAGGCGTCAGAGCCACTTGTTTTTAACCCCATTGTGCAAGACAGAAGGCACACAACACACAGCAGCTGCAGATGAGAAGCTACAGTGAGGGGAAGGTAGACAGACCAGTGCTATATCTGTTCCTGAAATTAAAAGGAAAGGCAGAAGTTATCTCAAGTCAGCCTCTCAACAGAAGAAACCAAGACAACAATCTACATGATTATTTTTTTCAGAAAAAAAAAATCAACATTGTTACTTTTCATATGCTGAGAAAATGAAGAGACGTACATTTGCATAGGTGTTACTAAACATGTTAATATTTGTCATGCACCATTTTCTGCATTATAATAAAACGCAGTGCGGTCAAACTACAATCCCCAAACAAAATTTTCATGACTCCTTCTCACTTATGTGAATTTAATCTTTCTGCCTCCATACAGGTGTAGATCCACAACACTGGCTTGGCACAACACGCATGAAACCTTATTAACATATCAATAGTTACACCTGCCCTCCGTGTAATGATAGAGTGTCATCAGCATACAAATGAAAAGCTAAAAGGACATGGTTTTCTCCCTCCTATTCCTATTCCTCACAGCAACACCCCCTGCTCCCTCTCCCCCCTCCCTCTCTTCTCCAAGCGTCGGCACTGAAACAGAATCCTGTCTTCTTCTTTTGGAAATGAGCCAACATCCAACTTCGCTCCCTCTTGTACAAGCAGACACAGAAACCACGGTTTAAATTCTGTACGGAGTGTAATTCAGACTCATCAGAACACAGCGCTCACCCATTTGAATCCTGTTTCCATGGGCATCGCACACAACAATAACATTTTTGGGTTTGTAAGAACCTTGTGAATGTGAATGAGAGAGACAGACTATTTCCTTAGTAAACAGAAAACTGGGCCAGGTTAACCTTGCATGTCTGCACATTCCTCAGATCTCCAAAGTTTCAGAGGCCCATAATGGGAAAGAAAGGTCCACATCTTGCAGACAGACCCAGACACACACACAAGTACAATGCTACTCTCAAAGACAGTCCTCTCTTACCAACTGTTTAAACTCAACACCACTTACACATGTCTCACACTCTAAAACATAATGTGAAGCTGCTTGAGAGGCCTACAAAACCAACATGGCGGGTCAGTTCACAACAGCAGCAGCAACAAGCAGCCAAACAGTACATTCTTAGCTTTCCCTGGATGCATGTTGAGTTAAGAAGGTAGGCCATTGTGTGTACATGTGTTTTTCTCCGTTAGTGATCACAGTGTTTGTTCAAGATAACAAGAAGGGTCAGGTCAAGGGGAGTGCTGGAGGGCCTCATGTTTCCAATGTTCTGAGTAGCCAGGTTTGCAAGCTGGGGTCCATACAGTTTATTAAAAGATGTGAAACATATTCAAAGAATGTCAGTCACAACCAGTAAAAACAAGGCTGAACACACTGCAAGCTGGCTTCCAACAGGCTTCAAGAGCAATCCAAATACTTGACGCTGAACGCCTGTAATCTTTGTACTCTTAAAGCAAGGTCGACTACGGCTAAGAAAAAAAGACAAGCTGTTACTTGAAGCTGCACATACATTTACTGAACTCAAATAGATTTAGTAAGTGGATTCTAATCAGGCTCAGTTGGAATACACTTTACCAGTGAGCACAGTACTTTTAGTGAGCAGCCAAGAAACACTTACATGGCTGATAAGAATTCACCCTGACACCAGATTTTATTCTCTGTTGATATTAAAGAATTCAGCCTCGTCTTTTTAATCCAAGCTTTTTTAAATGAACAGAAAGAAATATATGGCTCAATACTACTTCAAAGTATTTCAGACACGAATACAACTGCAGGGAGGTAGCCAAACAACCGGTAGCACATTAGGTGACCTAACCAAGTCCGACAGAACAAAATAGCTCTCCATTCTCTGTGCCTGCTGTGTCCACTGCTCCGGATGCCGGGCGCCGCACAATCCCAGCGTTGGTGGTGCAGCTGAGTGGAACACAGATACTCGGGCGACAGTTAAGGCAGCCATTGTGTTCGGAAAACGCGGGGTCCAGATCAATTTAAAACCTCACAATAACATATCATAAGATGACGAGGCGTTATTTAATCACTCGGCCCGTTGCCAGTATCACTCGCCAGCTGTCGCAAACTCATAGTTCTCCTGTTGTGTTTCATTCTGCCTAAAACTTATGATCAACCAGTACTAAGAAGAAAGTCGTAGCCTAATCTTGAGGCCAGATTTTGATGCATGAAGTCAGCCAGTCAGGAGGTGAAAATGTAGCGTTTTCTCAAAATCAAGATCTGAATGATCAAACAGCGCAATTGTGTTTAAAAACATAACAGCTACGGTGTCTCTAACTTGGTCGAAACTTGTGATTGTTACATTCCGGATCAACAATGCCCCTCGCACTTGCTCACAAGCTGAAATAAAAATTGAGGCTAAAAAAGGAAACAAGAGCTCCCCTTCAAAATACCACCCATTTCTCTTAACCGCCACCGAGGCTGGGGGTTGGTAGGTGGGGGAGGTGAAGAACAGCAAGTCACTACCCAACAGATCTGGTTTTCTGATTGCTGGATCCCACATGCAGAAAAAAAAAAAACAAGCACAAACCGAGAAAACACAACCGACCTTTCGGTTTGATTCACACGACAGAGCGAAGTTAGGAATGTTGCCAAAGACAAATGCATTAACATGATGTAGCCAAACACCACCATGATGCAGACATATTTTTATAACACCAAACGTATTTGTCCACAAATCAACAGCAATAATGGCATCGATTTGGAAGTAAGTTTTCAGGTGTATACACAGCGAAAGGTTCACAGTGTGCGTGCTGTGAAGTAGTCCTTCGAAATAAGGACACAATCAGCTGGAAAACATCCAAAAAGTTAGCTAAAAGGCTAGTTTAGCATTTGTTGCCTATGGCTTGTCTGCTAACGATAACCAACACAGCAGCTGGTTGCTTAACATGAGTCGCCAATAATGATCAAACTGCAAACCGTATTAATGGTTAATCTTTCAAACAATCTGACAGTTTCCTGGACTCAAAGCAACATTTAAAATACTGCTATCAAATGCAACAAATTGTTTTTGGTTCTAACAAGACAAGTTTGGCTATTAACCTACGCGGTCTGATTATAAACTTCCGAGAACGATAGAAGAGGTCCAGGGCTATAATGCTTTCAATTTAACCTAATAATAACTATGCAACATACACAAATAAAGTCCCCTATAATGTGCTGCTGATTTTGTTTTGGCTATGTCTCGTTAGGGTATGTTAAGCCTCTGCGGAAACACATTATCGAAACTTGCTCAACAAACCAAGATTTATTTATTAATGCTTCAAAACGACACCGATTTGTAGCTTAGTTGGTTTGGGGGAAAACATAGTTCCTCTGATTAATAATGTAACGTTATCACGATGGCCGAGTGTGACTGGTTTATCCCTGGTACGAAAACTGAGGAAAAAAAACTGAGGGCACCCCTGGTAGACTAAACGTTACACGAGTCAAACCTCTTGAAAACTTGGAGAATAGTGTTAAGAGCACTGGGTGCATGGCTGCTTGAAATAATGCTATAACGTTGGCTATTATAAAACTAGGAATGTGGTGGATTCCCAGACTAACAAGCTAGCTATCGAAAACAACACGAGGAGCTGACCAAAAACCATGGAAGATCAGTCCAGACACACCAACAGCAACCCTGCAAGGCAGACCATCAATATGGGCATCCTTTAGCCAGCCAAGCAAGCCACTTGAATATGGAAAGATTGTGGGGGCAAACAACTTGTTCTTATAAACTTGAGTGGACGCTAAGTAGTTAGCTAGCTAAGTTGGTTAGCTTCATAGCTAGGTTTGGTTGACTGAAAACATGGTTAGTTTGTGTCTGTTATATTTCTGTTGCAGCCTCAAATTATCGAGTGTAACATTAATAATTATCAAAGATTTTAAGTACTTACCTAAAGAGGCATTCCAAACTTGTACAAACCAGGCAAATTCATGTACAGTAGGAAGTCATTAGAGTATCGCAACATCAAATCCAACCAGACTAGTAGGCCTGTATGTCGGCCTCGGAGTCTCCTGTATCCTTTGCCCTCAAAAGTAGCTCCCTCTCCAGGGGTAGGAAACAAACTTCTTAGTGTCTCCCACGCATAGGCGGAAAGTTAAATTCCCTGTCCTGTTCAGGTGCAGTGCATCCATTGAGTGTCTATGATAGATCCCCGGTGGATAAATCCATTTATTTTTGTGTTTTGTATATTTACAGTCGCTATTTATAATGGGGTATATGCTGCTCTATGTCATACAGGGCTCTGATTCTGTCTTGGGTCCTTACATTCGCAGAGGCGCCCATCCCCCTCCTCACCGGCATCGACCGCGGGTTCCAGTGAAACTGACACACAACCACGCCACGGGGTTTCCCTGGCGACCGTGCAGGGGCTCTCTCCTTGGGCGGCCCTAGCTGCGAAATCCCGCCTCTCGCCAATGATTCGACAGCAATGTGTCAGTCTTGTTACATACCAGGTATACATGGAAGTCATTGGTGAATCACAGCGTCCATTATTTTTTTCGCGTCAACTACGTAACACGGGGCGGTCACTACTTTGAGGAGGGGTGCGAAAATTCAGTCCCATTATGATGTGCGTGTACTAGTGGCATACAACAAGGCGAGCTATAGAGAGTGGCTGGATTCGGGAGAAAATTTGACACCCAAGAGAGGATCGGCACCGTCAGAGTTTCGGGAAATGCTCGTTATTAAATTCAAATGCCATGGAATTAATTTCAATTCGTTAGTGGAATTATTGTTTTTCATTTGAGGGTTACATTCTTCTATCTACTGTGGAAGGAATTTTGATACCAATACATAGTAGGAAGCGTTAGCTACAAGGGGTCTCTGGGGCCCAGTTCCAGGGACACCAGAGGCAGGGTTAGCCCGCTGGGTCAGCCCCACCTACCGGTATGTCAGATTAATGGAGTATGAGGTGTTGTTCTGGTAGCATCTGGGAAGGGTTGGACAGGGAAATTGACCAGGGCTCCTGAGTTGCATCTACTTAGCACTGGTCCCTCCTACTTCTGTTCCCGCTGCCGAAATCAGTTTCTCTTCCCATACTTTCTCACACCGAAATAACTACAGACACAACGAAAATACCCCCATTAGCAGCAGGCTCAGAAAACCTAGCATTTCCCGGGAGCTGTACCAGAGGAGCACCACCTCGCTGTGATGTTAGCATTTACAGAGAGAAAATCTCAGACGCAGCTCTTGCTTCTTGTTGAAAAGAGCAGCGGTACTGCCCTCGGCCAGCACATACACTGGATGTACGGACACATTACTCTCTACAGATACTAGTAAATAAAGTATAATTTTGACTTGTGAACGGTGATATTTATAAACGGATAGTCACAATGACGCGATTGGTTTCTTGTCATGTCATGAGACTTGGGGGGAGACTTCGGATTGGCTCTGGTGATAAATGCCAACGTCATTTGTTGCAGAGGTGGGTGTGACGAGCGAGATGAGAGAATAATTAAATTATTACATTGCGGCTCCGGGGTTTACATAATAAAATTAAGACTCTGAGCTTCATAAATCATGTCCAGTAGAGCCAGTTATATTTGTCCAAGTATTTGCTACATTTGCGTATTGGACACACATGAAGTGAAGGTACAGGTCTAATGAAGCAGTGATACGACAAAACCAAACGAAACAATAGATTCTCCGTTTCTCTTATTTCTGATAAGTAGCACCACTGTAGGCTTTCCCTTGACATGGGACAAACACTTTCCGTGCTGACAGATTATCGACCACGGTAGGACGGGATTAATGTAGGTGCCACCATTACTAATGAGGTCATATAGTGAGGACTGGACAGACTGGTGTAGCAGGACATTTATATTTTGGTTTTCTACACAATCTAGATGATCCTGAACGAAAATGTTTCTTCTTCATGATCGGAGATTTATGTGAAAGCTACGGATAACATCACAATGTGAACTGAAAGATGTATTTATGCTTGAAGTTAGTTGTAACTTCACCAGTACACAATTGGTTTATCATTTTTCTTAAAATAACGTCGTGTATCCGTGTTCCCGTATCTTCTCTGGTTGTTCCCCTGAATTAACACGACCACCGGGATGATTTTCGAGAGATCGTCATGAGGTTAATAAATAAGGGGCAGGTTACAAGTTTCCCAGCCCGGTTGGCAGTAGCCATACTTCACAATGCTGCCTTTGTTACTGCGGCGAAACAGCAGTGTCATATGGCGAGTTCAAACCAAGCTCTGCAACATGGCTGTGTTTGACCCTCCCCCACACTGCCTTCACTTCCACAGCTCGAGCCCAGTCAGGTGAAAACACGACTCACACTGTTTCTTACTCCAGCTGAAGGCTTTTTAATGGTCTCCATAGTCTGAAGCACTCACACAAATGACTGAATGACACAAGAGGTATCAAAGTGTGGACGTGTTACGAAAACTGATACAACTTAGGGATTTCAATCGGTCTGTTCAAATACACATTTCATACTGCATGCACGACACCGCCACGATTTCTGTTACAAAGAAAGTCCTTGACATTAAGCTAAGAATTCTGGGAGCGGCAGCTCATGCCCACAAACGTTTGGTGGTGAGAACTAATACGTAAGATTATTATTGTGCAAGACTATTCACCAAGCCCATAACTATTCACACAGTCACAGTAACAATCATTTGCATTTGCTCAAGCTAAAGGTTGATCAAATTTATTATGGTAACTTATCCACCACAGGCAGTCAGAGTGCATAAAGCTGGGCCCAGCACAGACCTTTACTACAGGATGTTTTGGCTCAACAGAGCTTCTTGCCCACCATCAAATTCTACCAAAATACCCCAAAAATTATAATTTAGGAATTTTCTCTTTTGTATTAAGAAAAAAACAAAACAAAAATACAACAAAGTCCAGTAATTGTGCATACTGTTTAGGATGGCACACCACAGATTATACAGTATATGGCTCTAACAGGCGTATGTATATAAAATATAGCCATTTATCAATAATAGGTAATGTTATTGAGTCTACAGGGTAGGGATCTTTGGGAGAATAGTTGCATACAGACACAAAATCATTTAAATGTCAGAAATGAGTGTTCACATATTATCAGTTAATAAGTTACCCTTCACTCAGGGGTAGTGAATACAACAGGCAAATACTACATCTGCTATGGGTATAATTCTAATTACATTATGCATTAGTCTATAATACATGGCCTCTTGAATAAGCAGAGCTATAATATTGGTCAGCAACCAAAACTACTGGATTTGACTTTCATATCTGAAACTGGACGACAGACTAAATGTGTTTGAAAAAACGGTTAAGATTCTAATAAGACTAAGTTGGTGGCCTGTTTAGAAAAGATAAAGGTCACCAGAAAAAGAAATTTGAACTGCCTTTGTCTTTTTCCTTTGTGAGGAACCAGTCTCTCTCCCCCCTCCTGCTCTCAACGGCCGACTAAGCGGCTCAGACAAAGAATGAAAGGGAAACAAATGGCTGAGAGTGTTTGTTTTCTGTTGCTGGGACATGTCTTGTTTTCCCCTTGTTCTTTAGGTCTTTTTTTAAAGGTTGTTACACTCTTGCATGCCAAGACTCTCCCTGTTGTTGGGAAATTCTGCCCTCTGCTGTTTGCACACTGGCACTGCAGAGCCATGCCTCCCCACTGTGGGCTTGAGCCTCTCAGAGTATCTTCAGGCTCCCAGTGACATTGTTCACCATCTCCTCTTCACCCATGATGGCCAGGACAGTGCGGGACCCAGCCTCCACCTGCCAAAAACACAAGGGGTTGGTCTAGTGCTGAGATTCTCAAATGTGTTGCTGACCTCATGTTACCTGATACTGACCAGATCAAACACATTTTGGACCACAAATATTACTAACAATGGGACAGTATTTTGGGAATGAATCCAAAACACATTTATAAACAAGACAGCTACGGAAATAGCATGTTTCTCCCACCTGGGTAAGCCCTGCATCCTGGACCAGGTAAGTGGGCAGGCTGAGGCTCATAGCCAGGGCCTGCAGTTCCAGTAGATGAGCCACATTGGTGCCCTGGAGTACCACCTTCTTGGCTCTGTCAACACCATGCACATTTATTTATTTATCTTTTATGTTAACTAAAACTGAAAAAAAATTACCAATGTTATAAATTCTATCAAAAAGTATACACTCACCAAACACTTTATTAGGAACACATGAACACCTGCCTACTCATGCAATTAGACAATCATGTAGCAGCTGTGCAAAGATTAACACCCTGCAGATACAGGTCAGGAGCTTCATTAATGCTCACATCAAACATCAGAATGAGGAAAAATTGTGATCTCAGTG